>OX438675.1:4200000-4746563 GCA_949316385.1 Globia sparganii
ACCCCAATATAGTTGGGAAAGGCTAGCTAGGCAGATGATGATGAAAGAGTTTTTATTCCGGCTGAATGGCGAATTTCCCTCGTCAATAGGTTGAAGTTTCATGTCATATTGATAACGTGTGTAAATTGTGAAAGGTTGATTCATTCATGAAAGAAAATGTAACAGGGACCAACAAAGCCAATTATGGTGTTTTTCATGTGCTTTATAAATCCTGACGTTTGATTTCGTGTTTAAAGAATATAAATGTTCATTATGTATTGGTAAGCAACATATTTAAATGTCTTTGAGATAAGACTTGTTTCAAATGTATCACTTCGTTTTGTGTGAACTTGTTGTGAATGAAAACATTATTTAAATTGCAATCGTATCACGAACTTCTGCCGTTTACTTAATTCTGCTAATCCATTGCACATTAAGTATTGGTAAGCAGCATATTTAAATGTCTTTGAGATAAGACTTGTTTCAAATGTATCAGTTCGTTTTGTGTGAACTTGTTGTGAATGAAAACATTATTTAAATTGCAATCGTATCACAAACTTCCGCCGTTTACTTAATTCTGCTAATCCATTGCTTCATATGTTCGAAAAATTTGTCTGCTCAACAGCGTAAATAACGCAATGAATGTTGTTGAACTTTCAAAATGAAAGCCATTCCTACGGTTAGTGTGTTACGCAATTTAGTACCTCGCTGATTGGCGATTATAAATGAATAAAAGACCTGTCGGCACTTAGTTGTAATTGGAAACCATTTCAGTTAAGTTTTGAATCATCAGTCCTCGTAATAAAAAATTTAAAATACCCGGCTGAATCAAAAAAGATACCAGAGGGGCAATTCTCGTAATTTTAAGACCGTTCACAGTCTGATCTCAATCTCTCAATCTGTCAAAAATACGTCGAATTTAATTATTTAATTGATGGCAATTCAATCGAGTGATGCATTAAGTACAAGTATACTTAACACTTTGAAGGACACTGAGCGAGACACAATAGAAGTTTTTTTTTTTTTATCATAGCGTTAAACAATAAAAAAAAAACCTCAAAACCCTTAGTTCTTTAAACTACCTCCAAATAAACCTGCTCTCTTTCTGTTCCAGAGGATGAGAAGACCTCGTCGGCACCGATGGCTTACCGTCTCCGTGTTCTTCATCGCCTACTCGGTATTCCAAGCGGTCTACAAACCGTCCAACGCTTCAGAACCTATCGATAAACCGGCAGAAGAAACCGGTCCGGTTTTCGGACCGACCAATAAACCTGAAATCACTGCTAAGGAGGAACCGATTACGGGTAAGTTATTCACAATACAAGGTGTTATTGAAACACCTAACTGAAGGGGATTCCCTTTGGAAGTGACGTCACGACTATGTAACTTCATACTAGCGCATGGACATTGTCAATACCGCGCGACAAGGACGGGAATAATCCCTTCCAAAAACTTAAAAAGCGTGTAGCTTCTCAAGTTTTAAGTTCTCGCCATTATGAATAACTTCCACTATGGGACCATTATAATGTTCGCCATAATTTTCGCCATCATAAATCGTCCGTGTGGGTACAGGCTTATCGCTCGTACCCACGCGCGATTTTTATCACGCACTGGATTTTCTAGCACCGAGAGTGGAAGATCAAACACTGTATTTTTTGACGCGCTATTGAGCGCATCCCCTCTGTTGAATTCTCGATTCTCGGCTCAATATTGAGAGTTGATAATCCAGCGCATGATAAAAATTCGTCGGGTTAAAAATCGCCTGTGCTTACCTGGGCTTACTCAATAAAATGTGGGAAACAGCTGATATTTTTACAAGATTTCGCTTAGCTTTGATCCTACAGTAACAGTTGTTTATAATGAAGCCTGCCCGCCTGGTTTGCAACCACCCTCCCACCGGAGTCCGGTGTCAAGCAGCCTGCTGTATTTCGTCGATGTGTGGGAGTTCCAGTGCCTTAGACATCTTTTGGGCACGCTCGTTCCATCATAGACCTCATCCATCGCTTTCCATCAGGCATGATTGAGGTCAAGAGCGGGCCCATTCAGCAATAAAAAAAGAGTATCCGTTTTTAGGTGTTCATTGTTTCATTCACACAGGTATAAGTACTCTGTTCCGTGCCGGAGGTCATGATTAGACCGCACACAAGATGGACCGACCTCCTAATGATTGGTTTCTGAAGCAATGCTTTAGGAAGGACTATATCTAGCAGTAGTTGGATAGTATAATTATAAGGAGATCGAAAAAAAAATGTTTTCACTCTTTTTAGCCAAGCTCGTAAAAATGCTTAGAGATTTCCTGGATTTTTGACAATCGACACGAATGATCAAACAAAATCGAATAAATGTCGAATAAAATTCGAATGATAAATGGGCTGGAATATACAGGATGTCCCTGGAAGTATGGATCAAATCGAATAGGGGCGTGGGCAAGGTCATTTCCAAACTTTTTGATCCTGAGAATGATAGATGATTGAGAATTATTTTACGGTTCAAAAGTTGTCCAATTTTTTTCAATCGTTTCGCATATTGCTCAAAGAAAAAAAAAATCATTGAAAAAAACTATCAGGGCTGTCTAAAAAACTTCAATTAACAGTTCCTGGTAGTTTTTTTTTAATGATTTTGTTCTTTGAGCACTATGCAAAGTGATTGAAAATAACAAAAGTTGGTCATAACTTTGAACCGTAAAAAAATTCACCAACATTCTCAGGATCAAAAAGTTTGGAAATGACTTTGTGCACGCCCCTATTTGATTTGATCCATGCTTCCAGGGACAACCTGTATTGTCTGTAATTTATATGTATTTCTTGTTTCTGTATTTTATATTGTAACCCCTTTCTAATAAACATTGTATAGCGTCTGTATAGATACACAACGCTTTGTCTTCTTTCGAAAGTCAAATTACTGACGACTGAAAGAGAAATCGGTGTGTAACTATTCATCTGATATATATAATACGTTTTAAGGGGGTAAATAAATGTTTGTTGTTCCTTTTGAATAAATTAAAATGTGCAAATAACAGACGATCTTCATCATAGTTTTCAAGTAAATTTGTATGTAGTAGAACAGATTTTATTGATCGTCAAAACACAGAATATCGAGCGAAAATAACGCTTATTACAAAATCGAGCAAATCCGTAGGCACCATAATTATAAGATTGACAATCGAACGAATACATAAATCGAATAACTTCGATTTTTATGCTTTTCCACAGCTCTAAAATGATCATTTAGTTTGTGTCATGTCTGTATTACCTAAGACATATGTGGCAGTGGGCAGGGCACATTGCTCGCAGACCAGATGGCCGATGCGGCCGAAAGGTTCTGGAGTGCCGACCGCGTACCAGAAGACGTAGCGTTGGAAGGCCTCCCACAAGGTGGACCGACGACCTTGTGAAGGCCGAAGGAACCCGTTGGATGCGAGAAGCACAGAACCGGTCCAAGTGGAGGTGCTTGGGGGAGGCCTATGTCCAGCAGTGGACGTCTTTCGGCTGATGAAGATTATAGATTACTTAGATAATTTGTCAATACAACGGGTGTCATCGTGAGTGTACGAAGCAAACCAATAAAACCTACTTGGCTCATCGGTTTGAATCGGACTCCGAGCTATGTGAGGCCACGCTTGAAATTGAGGAATCTTAAAAGTAGATATTAAATTCTTACTACATATTACATACTTGGAAATTTGGGATCATTTACCGATGGATTATATTACGACATTATTAAATTGTTGGGAATCCTTCGACATAGCGAAATTGTTGGCAAAGCGAATAAGCAATATTTTAGTTAGATCATTGAAAGACTTAATAAATATCTTAAATTCACTTACAGACAACGCACAGACTAAACTGCTGGATATAGAATAATAAAATTATTATTTATTTTATCTAACTATTTATTTCAGGCATCAAGGCCCATATAAAACCCATATAAAACCCATACAATACAATATTAATATAACTTAAAAATACTATAAATACATAAACCACTGTAATTACACTAAACACTAAAAAAAAATGCATAGCATAATCAGCAGTGATCTGCCCTCCGGTCACGTCGGCTTGCGTGCTGTCCCATTGGACCATGAGAGTGAGCGAAAGAGAGAGTGCATCTGTATTTGCACACACATTTGTGCACTATGTATACCTCCCGCGCCGAAGGCTAGTTTCCACTGATATTGGCCGCCTTGGCCGAAATACAGTCTGGAGGACTATAATAATGTATATATACTTCACAATTTACAGAAGAAAGTCCCATTCCGCCCATCACACCGGAGACCGACAAAGAGAAAGAGGAAGAAGGGCCTCCCCCTGAAGGCGGCAAGAAGGACATGAAAGGGCTTCCAGAAGATGACGAGCCCGACAAGAAGGGGCAGAAGGACGCGGGATATGTTGAGGTACGTGAGATTATCTTTTTTCAGTATGATATTTTTTTTAATCTTGGTGAAACTAGTCGCGAGCTCGAACTCGCTGGTGGGCATGGCCAAAAAGCACGCGTTGTCTCACCCGGCATCGTGTCTGACAGAGATAGTATCAGTGATGAGTAGTTAGACGCTACTCTACACGCACAACGTGTAGTTTGCACGCACATAAACACCGTTCCGAACTGAAACGCGCATACAAAAATACGAAAAGTCCTTTGAAAAATCGAGTTTTATGAAAAAACCACTGCATGCATCAATTAAAAATAAAGTTTATAGAATAGTTCGATAATTATTGAGCTTTGTCGGTGTCGGCTTTATGAAGATTTTACACTTTTTTATTACTTATTTACACCCAAAGTTACGTTAAAATTAGAAAAGAAAAACGACTCTCTGTTGGCTCATAACTTTCTAATGCCTTTTTTTTATTTTTCCGATTAATTCAACTATATGACACTAAAAAATGCTTACATGACAATGAGTGATTAAGATAGTTTTGCAATACTTATGATTTTTATAAGTAGTGCTTAATATTGCATGCCGAACAGTAGAATGTATTGGATCAAATTGTTTTTCTTTTTTTACGACATCAAAACTGTGTTTTGTTACCTACATTCTTTGCAAATAAATAATTTCTGATTATGTTATGTCAAAAATGTTATTAGTGTCTCAGATTATTATATAGAAAAATTGGACATTATGTATTATTGAACTTTTTAATTACTAGACATTTTTATTATTATCTAAAAAAAATGGTTTTATATAATTCTAATTTGACATTATGACAAAACTTTGCAATAATTATCTGACTGAAGCATTTATTTTGACATACATTTTTTTTTACTGTTGACATTCTTAATTATTATTTTTGCTGAATTCACTATAAATTAATGATTTTAATTATCATTTATTCATATTTGTACGCCGTAATCGGCAAAACATAGTGTACCTATATATTTTATTGACGACACCTATTTTTACACCACCTATGTTTTACAAATAAAAAAACTTTGACTTTGATTCTTTGTGTTGGGATATGGTATACCTACGTATATTTAAGTTTTTACAATTATAATATGTAATGTTTATCTTTTTTTTGTTTCAGTCCAGTACTGACCCCACAAGATCTACAATAAGTTCAGCTGTAGTAAAGTTTTTTTTTTTATTTCTTTTTCAATTTTTTATTTATTTTTATTTTGGACATTTGCTTTCCCAATTCACTTGACATTGGCAGAATAGTCGACATCGGCATTACTTGCCATAATTAAAGACACGTTAAACTTCTAACACCCCTCTCTTTTTGGTCGGGGTTAAAAATAGAATAGAATAGAATTTATTTATTTATTTATTTATTTATTTATTTATTTATTAAATACTGCATATTTACAATATTAAGTCTTAAACTAGAGTGGTAGGTATTAATAATGGGATCTACCTGAACTAGGATAAACCTGTATCTCATGTAGGTATCATACGTGCAAATTAGCTTATTACATTAATATTCTTAAGATTGAAGATAAACATAAATAGTAACTTAACCAACTAATGATAGGACAATACTAAATTAAAAATAATATTTAACTTAAGACAACCAGTAACTTTTCTGTGTCATCATAAGACAAATTTTGTAACCATGTTGTAATAACATTTTTGCAATGTACCGTGTTTAATGCAGAGATAGACAAAATTGCGTTTACTTTATTATACAGAAATGGGCCTAAAAATACAAAAAATCTATACATAAACGAATGCCTTAATCTATAGTTATCCATACAGATGTCTTTTCGTCTTTTATCAGTGACAACTCTGTCGCACGGCAGTTTAGAGTGCTGTTTTAATAAAGCATACATAATAAATAACTGCCACACTGTCAGAACATTGCAAGAATTATATAAAAGTTGGGTCGGGAACAGGATAGGCCGGAATGTGGATACTTTCAATACAGCTCTTTGAGCGCGCTCCAGTGGTAGCAAAACCGTTTTAGCCGCTCCTCCCCATGCCGCAATACAATATGTAATAATGTTGGTAGTCAGTTTGCATTTTCCTTGACTTTACAATGTTTTTACTATTGACTTGCGCAAGTTTATCATAAAATGTTTGTTTTTCAGGAAAGTGAAACGGATGAGGCTCGCGAGGAGGAGAGAGCAAACTGGAAGGCAAACCCCACTGTGAAACCTTTGCGGGTCAACTGTTCCCCACCGGCGATTGAGCAGGTAATCTATTGAACTGAATTAATAACAACGTCTCTGTTATCTCGTGCCTTTCCATGCCTCGGAAACCACGTTAAGCCGTTGGACCCGGCTGTCATTCGTGGAACTTTGACAGTCGTTACGGGTAGTCAGAAGCCCTAAAGTCTGACAACCAGTTTTACAAAGGGGTATCGTATTACCCAGTAACTGGGTTATGGAGGTCAGATAGGCAGTCGCTCCATGTAAAGTACTGTTATTCAGCTGCATCCGGTTAGACTGGAAGCCGATCCCAACATATTTGGCAAGCAAGCAGATGGACTTTGATAACTCGCTAGAAAGGTTGCCTTATTTCGGGAAGAATTCCAAAGGAACTAAACAATATAAGTTCCTGCAGGGTGTAAGGGAGATCGACGCGCAAACTGCTACTATGAATTACATGAAATTCAAATTTCTTACGATTTTTGCAATTTGCAGCTCAGTGTCGGGATGTACGTTGATTAAAATATGTTTCGCGACTGTAACATATATGTATATACAGAATTATAATCATTAGAATGAGTAATAGGTAGGTACAACTACTTAGTTAAGTTAGTATAATCTTAAATGTCAAGATTTCATGAAATAGTCAATAGGATTACTTGGTATTCGAGAGTTGTATTGATGACTTTAATGATTATAGTTCAGTAAATACATTTTTGTTACGGTCGTGAATCATATTTTAATCAACGTACAACCAGCAAATTGCAAAAAACGTAAGAAAATTTGAATTTCGCGGGCTACCCTGGCGCTTTCGCTATAAGAACTATGCCCCGCAAAACTGTTTTCACGATTTCTAGACCCGCTGTGTAGAAATATTTCATGTTGGGGGCTTTAGAATCCCTTTGGACGCATTCATGTGCTATAGGCACGGTAATAGTTGGCTCATCGATATTTCACCGTGTATATGTCGCAGTAAGATGGTTGAAGCCGTGATATAGTTATATCCCTAGAGATATAGTTATAATTATACCGTAATATAGGTATAATAATATGAAAGCGGTTCATAACTATCTTACTTGAAATATAACTATATTAAGAGCACAATCTAGTAATATAACTATCTAAGCTAAATCTCTAGGGATATAATTAGCTTTAACCATCTTACCGTGACATATATTTTGGAAGGTTTATTAATTCGCTGGATCCCTCATGTTTGTTATTCGGGTATTTAGTGCTATTTTAAAAACAAAACTAAGCTATAAAGGCATTTCACAGTCGTCCGATAAGACAAAGATTAGGCATGTGGCAAATAGCTACCTATGGATAAGGCTCACGAAGTCAAGAACTCATAAATTTGATTGGCTTTTTTAACATAACAGCATATTATCCACCACCGCAATTTTGAAGGATATTTCTAAACTTACTAACTTTTTTGCATTTAATTTTGATTGTGTTTTTAATATTTGTATTTAATTTTGCTTTTAATATTGGTATTTAATTTTTATATTTAATTTTAATTCTATTTTTAAACTTTGCTTTAAATCTTACTTTAGACGTTTTAATATAACTTGTAACATTTATTATTTTATGGGGCATGCGGTGCTAACCTATAAGAAATTGTTATACTAACCTTTGATATAAGAATATTTTTTTTAAACATGTAATAGTATAAACAATTGTTGGTTGGCCAGAAATAATAAATAAATAAATAAACCATTGCTTTATAATGTTTGAAAAATTTGTCTGCTCGTTAATGTAAATAACGCAATGAATATTGTGGAATTGGAAAAATTAAAGGCATGTCTATAAAGGTGAATGCGAAGTGGTAGACCGCGAAATTTAAATTTTCTTACGTTTTTTGCAATTTGCAGGTCAGTGTCAGGTTGTATCTTGATCAAAATTTGATTCGCGACTATAACAGGTACGTATTTACAGACTTATAATCATTAGAAATATTCATACATCTTTATAAGTGAGATTTGTACCATAAACACTTTTCCATAAGAGATTTCTTCTTGTGGTACTAATCTAACTTATGAAGATGTATTAATGATTCTAATGACTATAATTCTGTGAATAAGTACCTGTTATAGTCGCGAATCATATTTTGATCAAGATACAACCTGACACTGACCTGCAAATTGCAAAAAGCGTAATAAAATTTGAATTTCGCGGTAATCACTGCGCAATCACCTTAAGTGTATTACGTAATTGACCTGCCGATTTCAAAAAATCCTATCTACTTACCAAATTCTGAAACTAACAAGCAGGAAAAAATAAATTTATATAATTATTTGTCTTATTCTGCTAGAGTTCTAATTGTGTGTGTCGATATTTATATTATTTAGCGTAAAGAATAAATTTCCTTACCTTTTCTTTCTTCTTTTAGTTCCCAAAACCCCTGATGGGTCAGAATGCTCGCAAGCACGGCGGTCTAATTATCCACGTCCTCGTGGCGATATTCACGTTCATCGGCCTCGCCATCGTGTGTGATGAATACTTCGTCTCCAGTCTTGATAGGATCTGTGAGGGTGAGTCTATACGTTATTAAAAATATATAAGCATCCAAAACAGAAATTCTTTGGCAGATAACAAGAAATGCTAATAAGATTTTTGTGAAAACCAAAAACTAAGTTTAGGCCATTGAGTTGAGTTTTAGAAGCCAGAATCCAGAGAAGCCAGATCTTCGTGGAATCCTTTAGTGGTGGTTTTAAACTAATTAACGGTCAGTAGAAAACCAATAGGAAAGAAAACCATTAAAAAAATGAAGAAAACAAATTTTTGATCTGGATACAACATATTATAAGAGATTTATCTCGCCGTAGTTTTTAATTTTTTTTTTCCCCAAAAAAATATAAATACTAACACCAAAATATGTACTGTCATCAGAGTTAAAGCTGGCTCCGGACGTAGCTGGTGCGACGTTCATGGCAGCCGGCAGCTCCGCGCCTGAGCTCGCCACCGTCGTCATCGGAGTGTTCTGCGCACAGGACGATATTGGTAAGGAATCAAGTTTATTCATTACCAAAGGTACGCAAAACTGTAAGCTACATGAAGGTAAGGGATTTTTTAGACACTGTATTAGAGCCAACGCCTCTTTGCGCAATCCTTACAACCTCAAAAAAATTAATTGGCAATGAATGATGATGTTATAGGTAATAACTGTTCGATATAATGTTTTAAGAATATGCTATGAGTCTTGATTTAACATGGGTGTTTATTTAAGAACACACCACATTATGAGGTGCATCCCAGACATGACCGACCAATGATCGACCATTATGAATTTAGCAGATTACGAACTCTTAGCAAAATGACAATGGGATCGTGTTGGAATGACGAATTTATAAAAAATAGCAGACTTGGGCCCTAGTGGGATTGTATAAAGATTGGAACGACACAATTTATAACACACCACCTCTTCCAAAACCTATAAAAATTTAAATTATTTATATGCTGTTGCACTTACATGTACTCGTAGGTATACAGATAGGATGGAATTTTCATGAATAGTCGTAATCACTGGCTTTATACTTTTTATAAAATACTAGCTGACCCAGCAGACTTCGTATTGCCTCAATCGAGAAATAAAAAAACAATTGACTCTACATTTTATTTAGAAAACGTTTTTATGGGAAATAGAAAAGGGCTGTTTTTAGGGTTTACCCGGGAATTATTCGATTTTTCCTCACCTTTTAAACCTTTCCTAGACCTCCACGAACATTTCAAAACCAAGATAAGATTAATCCGTTCAGCCGTTCTCGAGTTTTAGCGAGACTAACGAACAGCAATTCATTTTTATATATATATAGAATAGGTACTTACTCACCTAATTTCCTATTCGCTCCCAGGAGTGTCAGGCGTGATCGGCTCAGCGGTGTTCAACATAATGTTCGTGATCTCTGTGTGTGCGCTGTGCGCGGGCACAGTGTCGCATCTCAACTGGTGGCCTCTCTGCAGGGACTGCTTCTTCTACGCCATCTCTATTCTTGTGATGCTGTGTACGATTTACAACTCTATGGTGTCCTGGTGAGTTCTTTTTAAGGTTTTTAACCTTCTTCCATTTTCTGTGCGAAATTGTCTTGTTTGGTGTCAAGAAGAAATATACCGTAGTTCGTATGGGGCACATAATACTCGTAAAAAGTGTTTTATGTTCACTTTCAAAAGAAGAAAGGAGGATTTTTAAAGTTTCAATTTTCCAATTATCACGTGTAAGAAAATGGTTTATAGATCTCAAATTCATTGTGATAAGCAAGGTGGTACTTAATATAAAGCCTTTTCGACTTGTGACGCTATTGCCTGAAGCTGAGCTCATTTATTTCAGTTTTATAATTGAATCGTCAAAAATCTAATTGACGCCAAAGATTTTTAAGAATTCTATTTGAAAGAATTCATCCCCGAATCCTTTTTTAAACTTTCTACTCAGTTTGAAGTTGTATTAACTCCGTTATTTGTTATGCAGGCCAGAAGCTCTGTTCATGTTGATAATGTACGGAGTGTACTGCATTGCGTTGCGATTCAACACTGCTCTCGAGCGCTGGGCCATGACCCTTCCACTGCCTTTTAAGCTGCCTACCAGAGAAGAACAAGCGGCTTTGGTCACATATAGGTATATCCAGGATAAATAATAAAACTTTCTGTACTTAGTAGTCCCAACTTGGGCGTCAAAAAGCTGGATTGGCGCCCAACGTGGGACGATGGGAAAAGTAGTTAAATGTTTCTGTTAACATCAATATTACCTACAAAGAAATCGGTTCTGTGTAAGTAATATTGATGATTACAGAAACTTTTAACTAAAGCATTGATACTAAGATATTGCTATTTTATTTCGATATAATTATGTCAATGAACGCAAATTGCTAAACAATTTCCTTATTAATGCTACCCAGGAGTGCGGGCGGCCAGCCGGCGCCGGCGGCAGGCGACAGTGCGTACGCGCAGGTGGACGGACAGACCAAGGAGACGCCTCTGGGAGACTCGCGTGAGTGCACTTTTATTATAATTCGCAGAATATTCAATAAAACCGAAAAAAATATCTTTTAGTATGATTTTTCACAAAATCTTTGTTTTTAACTGGCGTTGCTGGACAGTTATTAACTAACTTCAAAAAAAGGAGGAGGTTATCAATTCGGTTGAATATATTTTTTATTTTATTTAAATTATTAACAATTTCGTTGTTCAATATTAATTGACAATAGTGATTTATAATTTTGTGCAACTTTAAACTTGCCTGTCTTAAGAATTAAAAAATATATTAAAAAACGTAATATAAAATCTCCATTTATGATTCGGTCTTCCGTCCGACAGATGTTTCTTAACTCCTCCGTAATCTGAATACTGTAGACGATGGGAAGTTAATTCCTAAGTTGTGACTTAAAATGTAATGAAATCATTCGTCCCCAGCATCGTATAACCCCGACGGCGCGTACGACAACGCGGCTTATAACGCCGAGCCCACGCCCGCCTGGGCCAACACCGTTCAGGACTGGGATCCCAACCGCGCCTGGGACGATACGGTACGAATTCATTTTTCCTCTTAGGATATAAAATAAGGTAAAAAAAAAAGAAAAATATCTGCTACCCGTAACTTTGCTCTCATATAAATTAAAATCCTACTCAGCGGTTTTGAAAATTATTCTTGAGTTCACCTCTATTTCGTTTAAGAAACTTCTCTGCCAAACTTCTCTTTATGTTATGCGTTATAGACGTCAGCTCCAATCTACAACGCTCAGATGTCCGGGCAACAGTACTCGCAGCAACCTCAGCAACAACAACAACAACAACAACAACAACAACATCAACAACAGTCGTCAACAGGGCAGCAACAACAACAACAACTACAAGATCAACCACAGCAGCCACCACAGGTAAAGAAAGAACTTTATCAGTAGGTATTCTAGTGTTCGCCAAGGCTTTAATAAAGCTATCAGATTGAACTACCCCTATGCCTGGGATATAGGAGCCTAGTTTTTTGAAATCATCATCATCATCCCGACTTAACCCACTACTGAGCACATTCCTCTCTCTTCTTTTATCAATCCCCACGCTCCTGTGCCAGCCTCATCCAGTAGGGTGATTGCGTAACACACTATTGAAGTAGCAATGGGTTTCATTTTGACAGTTCAACAACATTCATTGCGTTATTAACGTTGTTGAGCAGACACATTTGTGGAACATATGGAGCAATAGATTAGCAATATACTTCAAAATGATTCAAATTAAGAGTAATAGTGTGTTACGCAATTAGGGTGCAGGTTCTACACCCGATGGTAATAAAGTCGTCTGCGCAGCTCTCCGCCGAACGAGCGAGACGTCGTCTCCTAATCCTTGGCCCGGCACGCGGTCACTGCCTTATTCCACTTGTCTTCACTGTGCCAGGTCACACCTCGGACACTCCATACAACGCTCGCAAAATAATTACCTATTACTACTACATAACCAAATGACGTTTGTACACGTGCAAATGTGTGCGTGAATGTAGTAGGGTCAATCTTCGTAGAGTAAAAAAAAAATGGCGCGGAAAGTGCAGCGATTTGCGACTTGCGTCGGGCGAATCGAACGACGACGAATATGTGTATTATTTATGAAGTTTAGTGACCTTTCGATCGATTCTGTAAAAATCTCACCGTGATAACTTAGGTGAAGTGAGCTATCAATAGTGGCAATCCCTAACATCAGATGGAAAGACAGCTCCATTCACCTTAGTTTCACGGTGAGATTTTTACAGAATAACACTGCTTGTACGAGCGGCGTTCAATTATTTATTATTTATTTATTCACTCCAAACATACAAATATACTTACAGACTAGACCCAATGCGATATTGTAGTACACTTATAATAGTTGATAAGTAATGACAAAATAAGGTACTTACCTAACTAAATATTGCTTACAATCAAATATTTTCGTTTAAATGGTCTTTGCACTTTATCTGCCATGAGACCTTAGTATTCAAGAGAAATTAATATAAAATATTTATTACATTTCAGCCCGCAGCCGCCCCAGCTTACTACAAGGCTAAGGAATATAATCCCGAGACTGCTATTGATCCTCTCGTCAAACCCATCGGAGCCAGTAAGTTTTTTTTATCAATTTGTAATATTCCAGGCTTTTTATTATTATAATTTTCATAAATCAGTCTGAGAAATTGGATGGTGGATTTCGATCTTTTCGTGACCTCAGTTTGAATAAGATGGTGCCCTCACTGTACTTTAAACTAGACTTTGGTTTTCTCAATCAATGCCCAATTTATTCTGATAGGTACACAATTAGTTTATATATTATGTATAAAGGTACAGACGCCAGCACATCAACCTACCCGAAACTGTCAAATTTTACCAATCAACTTTGAACCTTATACATATTTTAGCGATAAAGTTGAAAATCTATTAAAGAAATTTGACAGATTGTAGTAGCTTGATGTGCTGGCCGCTGTATCATCCAATTTTGACCCCTAGTTAACTGGACTTAATTTATTGCTAATGACCTCTAGTATAACCTCTTTCAAGGAATATGTCGAGTTTCCTTGTCACGCTGTATAATAAGATTTTGTATTTTTTTTTTTTTATATATGGCTCAATGATTTATTTAAGCACGATGACATCGGCCTCTCTACTGACAATCTCAATAGAAATGCCCAAACAAATTCAGAAATTCTCCTTAAAATTCTGAACACTACAGCATTAGCATGGTATTTCCTAAAGTCCGCGCGGAACTAGTTGGCCGCGCCTTAGGTATGTGAGCGGTGGGACGGAGGGGCGGGGGCGCATTACTCAGTGCGAAGTGCGTGCATTGCGAATTGCCGCCTCACCCCTTTCCTCACCTCAGCGGCCAACTAGTTCCGCGCGGACTATAATTAGAAACTGACTGATAAGGAATCTGTAACCTAAAGACTACTGTGTCCGCAGACCAGCTGCAGCTGGCGTGGTGGTACCTGGTGTTCCCGATCCACTGGTCGTGTCGCCACACGATGCCGGACTGCCGCGGCCGCTGGTATCCCGTCACCTTCATCATCAGCATGCTGTGGATCTCCTTCTACTCCTACTTCATGGTCTGGATGATTACTATTATCGGTGAGTCAGTTTGTTAATAGGTGAAGGTAAAAGATCATCTTCACCTAATTTTCCTGTCGCAAGTTGAAAAAAACAGGGCAAGCTAAATAAAACCGTTTAAAAATATAAAGTCTCTTCAGTGTTTTTGAAAAGTAAAAACATATATTCAAAGTTTGACTATTATACTGTATACAGGGTGTCACAGATGTCGACGTCAAGCCGGAATTAACCAAGTAACACAGACATGCTGAATAAAGTTTGAGTAATAGCAATTCACAAATGTTTACAGCTATAAGCTACAAAATATGTGAGTAAGTGGATATTGAAAGAGCCAAATTCTGAATAATATTCTCTTTCGGCCTTTTTAACTCTTTCAGCTTAGTAAAAGTTGTATTATGTTGACTATTTTTCTTAAAGCTTAGTAATAACTTCTATACCGTATATAACACAGATGTTATTAAGCCTAAAGCATTACAGATGACTTTAATTTGAAAAAGAGTGCCTGGGACAGCATTTATCTGTATAATAGTATAGGTAGCTGATTAAAGGTAGTTATCTAATACTAATATACAAACTTTACTCAGCTTATTGCTTATGAAACCACTATATGCTGTAAAATAGTGTGTCTTCTGAATAATGGTGTAGTTAATTTCTATTAGAAAGCTTGATTTTGAATAACCGCTTTTATTTTGTCTTCAAGTCACATAAGGTTCCATATTTTATCAATTATTCAGCTACTGTATAAAAATGTTTTCTGGGTTCTATATAGAGCTTATTTCGGTATATTGGAAATAAAGTCATGGTTTATAGCTAACTAACACAGATAGAAGTTGAATGATGTATTCTTATTCCGCAATGACTTGTAAAAGTACCATTTTTATACAAGTTATACAGAGTTTTTCTGGGTAGTGATTGAATTAGGGACGTTTAAAACATTCTTTGTCGTTGTGTATTGATTGATAAAAAATGGAAAGAAAATTATGGAAATCTAGGAGAAGAACTGGAGGAATTCGTCGTAAATATAAGAAGGAGTAGGTATATGAAGATAAAAGATACAATTTTAGAGACGAAACAAACGAATTAAATATGTATTGATACTCATAAGTTGAGTCAAGTCCGAACAGATCCAGTTGAAGAGAGTTCCGTACCTTCAAATAATGTCGATATAGATGTTGAAGTCAGTTCCTTCAAATTAATAATGTTGATATAGACTTTGTACGGAATTCAGAAGACAATGGTTCCGCATCTAGTGAAGATGAATCAGATGTGAATTTTATTGAATTTAAAAATATAACTTTTTTGCTATAAAATTAAAGAATGAGCTCTTAGTAAAAATATCTCACAAATCGCATTGAAAGAATTGATGGCAATCATCAATGAGAGGATTCCCGGAATCTTACCGACAGATCCTAGAACCTTACTAAAAACTCCCCGAAATATCATTTTAGAAACAATTGAAGGTGGAGAGTACTGGCATAACGGCCTCACTGCAGCATTAAAAACTGTTTTTAGCATTAAAAACTGTTTTTAATGCTGTGGAGGAAGTACCAGATACTGTATATTTAAATTTGAATTTCGATGGTTTACCAATATTTAAAGGTACAAAAAAAGAATTTTGGCCAATACTGTGTAATTTATATGGAAAACCGGACATAGAACCTTTTATTGTGGGAATATATTATGGATCTGGAAAACCTAAAAACTTAAATGAATATTTAGAAGATTTTGTTATTGAAATTGAAAATATTCTTAAAAATGGAATTCAAATATCCAAAGAAGGTATAACACACACAATAAGTATAAAAATAAGATGCTTCATTTTTGACTCTCCAGCAAGAGCATTTATTAAAGGTAAGTTTTATTTATTTTTAACAATTCAATATAATCAACCAACTAGCTGATATTTAGATATTTTTCGACAGTCATTATCTGTATCAGCATTCAGCAGTTTTGTTCGGCATTTTATTTAACTCTTCTTCTGCATCTTCATAGGTTGGAAAATTCTTCCTTTTTTAAGATACAATTCATTGAAATCCAATCTGGACCAGGTTGAGCACTTTCGTCTTTACAAAGTGAATCGGAGTTATATTTGGGCCATCGAAGTTTTCCTTTGTTTTCCCAGTGGGATGATACAGTAGATAATTCTGCTCTGCCCCTTCGACGTGTGGACACTATCTTAAACGGCATTTTCCTGCAAGACATTTCGCTTTATGTTAGGAACACAGTACAACAGGTACTAGTTCATGATAATTAAAAACTATAAAATAAAACCTTTTAAAACTATAGGCTCGCGAGTTTAACGCACGTAGGTAGAGGTTTTTTTATAATTTGTTATAGGTATATATTTTTTTAAGTACCTATAATAATTACTATGATTGTATCTACATACTACATATTATTAAGCCCGCCTCTGTACATTTATGTGCTTAAAGTATTAAATAAATAAATAATACTTGCAGTCAGCTATAGCAATTTATTAGCTGACCCCTCTTTGCATAAATGGTTGAGATTTTGTTACCTAATTCTTTCATATTTTATTTAAATACCTATACGAAATCTACCAAAAACTAGAAAAATCTGGAAATCGTACGATTTGTAAGTAAAAAAAATGTCAACCATTTGATCTTTGATCAACTGATTGCGAAGATTTATTATTTTATTCATTAGGAACATTTTATTGTCTATTAATCACTATTTATTTCATTAAGCTAGCATTATTAGTGTCCGAGACTTTCAGGTATTTTTATGTGACCCTAATTCAATTTTCCTAAAAAATTGATAGTATCAACTTTCCTGAAAAATTGGGTCGATCGCATTTTGTTTTGAACCCTAATTAGCTGTATAATTAATCATATTTAGTAACTTATTCAAGTGTTATTCAGATATTAGTACTACCAGATCACTATTTCTCAAATAAAAGCTTAATAATTAGAAAGGCGTGACTTTTTATTCAGATGTAAAATAGGTGCATTACGTGGAGAGCTTTTATTCAGCTTTTAATCAATCGCCATTAAAACTTATTTTTAAGTAAACTATTGAATCATTATGTACATCAAATGCCTCATTTTAGTAATTAAATACAGTTAAAAATACAATTTATAATTTATTTAATGACTTTTGAAAGATAAACATTAGCTGTTTTATTCTAAGTATTTTTGTCACTTCTAAAAGTCTTTATTTATGTCGTATTTACTATCACTAAACTTGATTACCTAAGCGGCGCGTGAAAAATGTTGAGATAATTCATATGCTATTCACGATAAAACAACTTGCGCAGTAATATTTAACGTGTATCATGGTTATAATACATAATAACATTTACTTACCAATTCTTAGTTTCACTGTGCACGTCGTATTATTGATTTTAAAGACTATGAAGTTTTAGAACAAAGACGCACTGCAAGATTAAACACCACATTTTTCTACTTTACAACAAAACTCTTAATTTTGTTTGAAAAATATTACGCAAATGAACTTAATCCTGAATAATTTCTGAATATCAATATTCATATGCATTTGTCTGAATAAATATGAAAGAACAGCTGTATAAAAGAGATTTCAGCTTTTTTTCAGATGTTACTAAGCTAAGTGGGCCATTACTAAGCTATTACCCAGACTTTACATCGCTGTTATACAGACTAAAGCATTTAAAACTGTGCCCAAATTGCTTGATTAACAGCTGAATAGACGTTTAGTCACACATTATCCAGACAATAGTTTCAGTTTATAGTTTCGAGGATCGCTATTACTCAAACTATATTCAGCATGTATGTGTTACTTGATAGGGTAATAAGTGAAGTCATAATAGTAATCAGAAAAATTAAAACAATAAAAAACTGAAACAGTACAGTCAGTCAAAGTTGGGCGAAGTATTAATTTCGAATATTTGGTTGGACAAAAAGTAACATTTTCTTCCAAGTTGGAGCAGTTGGCTTTACATTTTAGGCAAGAGTTTACAGAAAAATTATTCAGGATAACAAGACAAAAATAAATTAAAAGTTAAGATTGACAACAGGAGTAAAAAGACTATCACAGGGCAGATTTTCTCGATTTTTTTTTTTAGTGCCAATAATTTTTAAAATACTTACACACCTTAGATTTATTTTCTGATAACTATTATGACTTGGCCCATTACCCGATTACGGCTTGACGTCGACTTCTGGGACACCCTGTATAATAGTGAGAGGGTTGTGAAATCGCATAAGGCGGCTTAGACACATGTTGGAATTACTCCAGCAACAGTCTCGTGCTACATCTGCTGCGAATAACATACGTTTTACTTGTTAAATAAGAAAGAAAAAGAAAGAAAAATAGGTTTATTTGTCACAGAAACACGTGCAAACAAAAAGATAATTCGTTCTAATGACAGCATATATAATAAAAACAAAATATATCTAAATACACGAGCACAAAGCAGAGATAGTCGACGGCTGCACGTCATGACTGTGACAAGAAGGCTTCCACTCAGCATGATGCTGTGCTATAGGGACCTACAGCACAGCGCTGAAATGTTTCTTTGTAGATGCTTCTCTAAAATGTAACTACACAATTCTTTTGATCCTGATCCTTTTCCTCAGGCTACACGCTGGGCATCCCGGATACAGTGATGGGCCTGACGTTCGTGGCGGCCGGTGTGTCTGTACCTGATGCACTCTCTTCACTCGCTGTTATCAAGGAAGGGTAAGCTTAACACAAATAATAAGTCATCAAAGAATATTTCAATACCTGCAAGGAAAACATCGTAACTCATTTTTAGTAAATCAGAGTGCGCGTCAAACTCATACTTTTTTATGATTATCTTCTAATATATAAAATTCTCGTGTCACAGTGTGTACTAGCAATTAAGGTTCAATATTGATTGTAGGACTTCGTAGAAAATCACAACACGTCTTTACTGAATGAGGATTTATTCCGTACTACTTTAATGAGCAAGACAGACAATTATATATATTTGTACCAAACATACCGCCCACCAAAAGGGATTTTAATTCCTTTTACAAATAAATTTTGAAATTATAAAACTAAAATTAAAACAATTGATAAACAAAACATGCACTATGACATTAGGTTCATCAAATATTGGTAATGTATAACTATCAGATAAACAACATGAAGGTCCAGATAGACTACAACATAAGTTTTATAATACAAAACAAATTGGGAGTCTTTCAAACAACTCTTACTAACAAACTTCATCAATTACATAGAATAGACCATAAACTGAATGAAAGTTAAAGAAGCATTTATTATTGTAACAGGGAACTGTTGTCGCTAATATTAACGATTGGTAGAAAACAAAGTTTGGAAACTGATCTTCTTACAGTATTCGTACCCATCTTTACGCTATAAACCCTAGTGATTCCATCAGATCCTGGGTGTTTGTCCACAATCCGTCCTAAAGGCCACTTGCCAGGTGGAAGTCCTTCGGTTTTGACAAGAACAATCTGGCCTATGTCAAACTCTTCCTGCCTTTTTTGCCACTTTGGTCTTTGCTGAAGTCTGGAGAGGTACTCGCATTGCCAGCGATGCCAAAAGTTCGACAATACCCTCTGACAGTGTTGCCACCGTGATAAGCTTGATAGGGAAACATCTTTCAGGCTCGGTGAGGGTATAGTAATTGGAGACTCTCCAATGAGGAAGTGGCCAGGTGTAAGTACATCCAAATTGTTTAAATCTGACTCAATAACTGGGCATAGAGGACGGGAATTAAGACATGCTTCAACTTGACATAATACGGTGGTCATCTCTTCGTATGTCAAATTCGTATTCATGATGCGTTTGAGGTGGAACTTCATGGATTTCACTCCGGCTTCCCAGAGGCCTCCAAAATTTGGGCTATATGCCGGTATAAAGTGCCACTGAGTGCCGTCGGCTGCCAGTAGATTGGACATGTGCTCTCCAAATTCAAGCTTTGCTTCCTTGAACGCCTCTGCAAGTGACCTGTTTGCTCCGACAAAATTTCGTCCCTGGTCACTCCACAAATCACAACATCTTCCACGACGTGACACAAAGCGCCGAAAGGCTGCGATGAAGGCTTCCGACGTCAAATCTCCTACAAGCTCTAAATGAATCGCCTTTGTCGACATGCATATGAAAATGGCGATGTAGGATTTGTTGGTTTTTGCACCTCTGCCTTTGGACATAAGGATGTCATAAGGACCAGCAAAATCTACTCCACTGTGAAGGAATGCCCGTGCAGGGGTTACTCGCACTTTCGGTAACTCGCCCATTAACTGCGTTCGAGATCTGGCATTCAACTTTGCGCAAACAAAACATTTATGAATGTATGTCTTTACTAAGCCCTTAACTTTCAGAATCCAGTATCTTGACCTCAGGTAATTTAGCATCAATTGCACTCCTCCGTGCAGCGTCTGTTTGTGAGCATCAGCAATGAGTAAGGAGGTTAGTGGATTTTTGTGGTCTAAGACTATGGGATGCAGACGGTCGTGTTCTAAATAATAAGCGTTTTGTAGTCTTCCGCCCACCCTGAGTATCATTTTAGCATCCAGATATGGATTAAGGGTCTTTAAACGGCTTGTATTTCTTACTTGATTCCTTTCTAATAGGTCTCTAATTTCTTCCTGAAATATAACATCTTGTATGATTTTTATGCAGGTCTGCAGCGAATCTTCGAGTTCTTCAGTAGTGATCAGAGAATGTACAGGTTGATTATGTCTTAACTTTAGAAATTTCTTTACATACGTGATAGTCTTCAGTAATTCCGGTAAGTCTTTGAAAATTTCCATTTTCCTGTACAAGGAGTTTTCTTCGCTTTCTCTTGTGAGGTAAGTATCAACAATTTTCCTTCTTTCTAAATCGGTTTCTTTATTAATTAATGTTTCCATGTGTATTTTTTTGTGTTTCAGGTGTTCCGGACCGTGCCACCAGAGTGCGTATTTTCTCAATTCAGGAGCCAACATTCCTCTCGATGCGACATCAGCTGGATTCTGTTGTGACTGTATGTGGTACCATTTGTTTCCAATATTGTCAAGTATGGTTATTACTCTATTTCTTACGAATGTGTGCCATCTGTTGGGATCTCCTTGCAGCCATGACAATACTATCGTGGAATCAGTCCAACAAAATATCTGACTCTTTGGGATGCGAGTCGCCTCACTGATATGCTTTAGTAAGTTTGACAGGAGAACTGCACCGCACAATTCCAGTCGTGGAAGTGACAATGCCTTGACAGGAGCGACTTTCGTCTTGGCAGCGATAATTCCTGTCTGATAATCTCCGTTGACTCCTCGAACCCTCAGGTAAGCAACAGCTCCATACGCTTTAGTTGAAGCGTCACAATAACCGTGAACAGTAACATCTTTCAATGTTTCTTGGGTAGTAAACAGCCATCTCTTTAATTCCATGAATTTAATATCTTCAAAACTGTGTCTAATATTTAACCATTCGTTTTTTGTTTCAGGTGAGAGTTCTTCATCCCAGTGGACCCGTCGAAGCCATAATTTCTGGATCATTATCTTTGCAGGTACCAGTGCTGGCGCTAACCATCCCAGAGGATCAAAAAGTCGTTGAACCTCGGCCAATATTTTCCTCTTGGTAACTGTTCCTGATAAAGGTGGTAGATTAAGGTTGTATTTAAGTACATCTTCTCCCATATTCCAGGATAAGCCCAGTGTTTTTATCAAGCCGTCTAACTTGATATCGATATTAACATGAGAGCTGAGCTCAGCTGGATGAAATTCTCTAAGGAAATCTGAGTTGTTCGATGCCCACTTTTGCAGGACGAAACCACCTCTCTCAAGAATTGCCTTCACGTCCTTAGCTACACCAACTGCCTCGGGTACCGTATCTTGACCAGACATTAAGTCATCCATGTAAAAGTCTTTTCTAATAGTGTCTGTTGCTCTAGGATGATTCTCGCCTTCATCGTTTGCCACTTGGTGCAGAGTCTTGACGGCAAGGTATGGTGCACATGCCGTGCCAAAAGTGACTCGCAGAAGCCGGTATTCCATTATAGGTTCATTAGGGTTGTTACGCCAGACAATTCTTTGATAATCTGCGTCCTCTTTAGAAACGAGTATTTGTCTATACATCTTCTGAATATCGGCTACAAATGCTATCTTTTTCAGGCGCCACCTCATGACGAGTGATCTCATATCTTCCTGAAGTTGCGGTCCAACAAGTAACTCGTCGTTGAGCGCTATGTTATTTGAGCCCCTGTGAGAGGCGTCAAACACTGGCCTGACCTTTGTAGTTTCGCTTTCTTCTTTTATCACTGCATGGTGGGGTAAATATACAGCTGGTTTATTACTTTCCTCACTTGGAACCTCCTCCATGTGTTTCATTTCGTTGTATTCATTAATTGCCTTATTATACTCCTTTCTCAGATCATTATTCTTCATAAAACGTCTTTCTAAGTGCAGTAATCTATTTATAGCTCCTTCTTTCGTATTACCATGAGGTGATTGTGGGTTTTCTGTTTTAAATGGCAGCTGGACTATGTAACGCCCTTCACTATTTCGTCTGTGTGTTTCTTTATATATTCTCTCACACTCTTCTTCTTCCTTGGTAAGTTTTCCTGTTGTATCTGTTTCAACCTCCCACATAGATTTCAACATTTCATCTAGCTCAAGATTATGATGCATTACTAGTATTTGTTGTTCTGATGTTTGTGCTTGTATCTTTCCAAATAAGATCCAACCCAAGCTTGTATTTTGGGCACATGGGGAGCCAGGTGGACCTTTGATTATTTCAGCCTTTAAAATTTGAGCACAAACTTCTACGCCCAGCAGCATGTCTACTCGCCCTGGTGAATGGAAGCTCGGGTCTGCCAGGGTGAGGCCTTTTAAGTGCGGCCAGGTGTGCATTGTACCAGTAATTGTTTCAGATGGCAAGTGTGATGTTAATCGCGTTGGCATTACATAGGCATTGATAGTAATCTTGACATCCTTATCATATCTCGAATTTAGCTCGACTTGTATCACGTGATTAACTGTAGTCTGTGTTGCTCCAACACCAGTGATTGTTCCCTTTACTTGCGATCTTTTGACCCTTAACAGTTGCGCTGCTCGCTCACTAATAAAGTTTGCTTGTGACCCCTGGTCTACCAACGCTCGCAGTATTGTACTATATCCATCTTCATCTCTTACTTGCACTAATGCTGTAGCAAGCAACGCTGTTGACTTCTCCGATACAAAGTTAGTAGACATGGTCAACTCAGGATTGTCACTGGGTTCTGCCTTCTGTTGTTCTTCCTCTACTTGACTGTGATGTGTTTTCATATTGTCTGACTGACCGCTGCTGGGTTGATGTAACAATGTGTGATGGCGGCGGTTGCATCTTTGACAGGACATTCGATTGCGGCATCTCTTGACAGAATGTCCTGATGTCAGACAATTGAAGCATAAATTGTTCTTTTTAATAAACTCATAGCGTTCATTCGGTTGTAATTTACAAAATTCTTTGCAATGACATAAACGGTGCTCCGCTTTACACATACTGCATGACTTGGTCGGTGATGTACCTGTCGTCTCTTCCGGTGAGGTGGAATGGAATGACTTCGCCTTAACATTCGTCTGCTCCCTTTTAGCTGTAGGGTTAACCATCTCCAGTGTCCGGTATTTTGTTTCCAAGAAAGCCTTTAATTCTTCCCAAGATGGTAGGTTGTCAGTCTTTTCCTTGTAAGAATCTTCTTCCCAGGCCGTGTGTGTATCGACATCTAACTTCTGTACAACTATGTATATAATCAACTGATCCCAGGACTCTACAGGTATTTCTTGATTTTTCAAGTTATTTATGCACTGACAGGTTGTATCTAATAAATTCTTTATTTGTACAGCCGATGGAGTAGTAATTTTCTTTTGAGTAAATAATTTCTGGAGCAGAGAATGAACTATTAAACGTTTGTTTCCATACCGTTGTGCAAGTGTATTCCATGCCTGTTCATAATTAATATCCGTGATGTTAACATGCTTTAACAATTCTTTAGGTTCACCAACCAGGCTCAACTTCAGGTAATGTAATCTTTCAACGTTACATAAAGACGTGTTGTTGTGTACCAACGACGTGAACATATCTCGAAACATAGGCCAGTCATCATAGCTCCCGTTGAAAGTAGGTAACTCGATGCGTGGTAAGTTAACACGAGGCGCCGACGAGGCTTCATATGCTTGTATTTGATTGTCTGTAGATTTCGGAGGTATCGGCAACATATCCTTCAAATCACTTATCAAACATGAGTATAAATCTTCTACCAGAAAATAATCTTCGTTTACGAAATACGGAACATCATTTCGTTTACACTTAGGCGTACACTTCACTAAGTCTTGATGTGTCGTATTAAACGTTCGCCAATATCCTTCGATACCTTGTAACTTCGTTTCAATATAACCTCTTGTTAATCTTTGCTTCGGACATTTCTTTAAATTACTTTGCGTCTTTTGTAGCAGTAAATAAGTATCTTCTAATAAGTTAACTAACTGTTGCTGTTCACTAGTTAACGTAACACTCATTGTTTTGTATAGTTATTAAGATATTCATCCAGTTATTATAGTTTCAAAACACTCACAAACCACCTTTATAGTCAATCTTAAACTTGTTTTTTTTATTATATCGCACGTAGCACTAATGACTTGCAAAATAGGTGCAAAACACGGCTCAGGAATGCGGCCTATTGTTCTCCGATCTCGGTGGTCGTCCTTATCTATTTTTCGAATATCCGGCTCGTTTGGACCATATGTACTAGCAATTAAGGTTCAATATTGATTGTAGGACTTCGTAGAAAATCACAACACGTCTTTACTGAATGAGGATTTATTCCGTACTACTTTAATGAGCAAGACAGACAATTATATATATTTGTACCAAACACAGTGTTAGTTACCATACTCATCCGAAACGGCTGGACCGATTTGTATGAAATTTTGTGTGCGTATCGGGTAGTTCTGAGAATCGGCTACTATCTATTTTTTATTTTTGCAAAACGACGTTTGCGGGGTCATCTAGTATTATAATATTATTATAATATAATCATAAAAAGTATGGCCATTCCCTCGTTGCCTCAAATTTTCAAGGTTGGTTGTCATTACGACTTAAGACTATGCCGACCGCACAGTGGCGCCCTCATCGTTTGTTTGGTTATTTCATACAATTTAGAATGAAAATGCAGAAAATAATCACGTTAAGTTGTGCTTCACAAGATTATACGTTGCTATTAATAGAAGCGGTAGTTTTGTATTGTTTAGTTTTATTATAATCCTTAAAACGGAATATGGTGGCCACTGTTATCGCGATGAGGGCGCCACTGTGCGGTCGGCATAGTCTTAACCGAAACCTGAGAGATTTTTTTAAATCTTTGACGCGGTCTCCACTAAAAATGAGTTACGATGTATTTCCTTGCAGGTGTCGATTTGAACCGAGGTGACGACTAAAATGGAAGTATAGAAGGAAAATACACGTTACGCTTACCCCAAATAAATTAAAATAAGGGTGAGAGAATGATGACCAAAGAATATTTTTTTAAAAACCTATACGACTCGAAGACCTATTTTACCATAGCCATTTTAGTAGCCCACTTTAAACTGTTTTGCCATAACACGATACTACGAGCCAGCCGATCGATTCTGTAAAAATCTCACCGTGAAAAGTTAGGTGAAGTGAGCTTAGAGAGAGCTGTCAAGCGTATCAATCCCTAGCATCAGGATGACACTGACAGCTCACTTCACATAAGTTTTCACGGTGAGATGGTTACAGAATCGCACTGCAGTTTCTCGAACGTTTTAAACGCGCGCTTGACAATTTTGTCACATTAATTTTGTTCGAGATTCTGGCCCTAAGATACATTAAATCATCAGCACTGACGGAACTTTAGTTCGTAGTTAGTACTTTAGTTCAATTTTTCTGACTGGCAAATCTGCACGCTAGGCCGTGCGCTAAGCTCGTGAAGCGACATGGCTTGAGTTCTGCCAAGGCTAAAGTGATTTTTATTGAAACTGTGTTAGTGGTTGTACACACTAGGTATATTTGGTAGCTATGAGTAGAAATAGCGTTTGTACAAACGCCAGCACATCAAGCTACTACGATCTGTCAAATTTCTTTAATAGATTTTGAACTTTACCGCTAAAGCGTAAGGTTCAAAGTTGATTGGGAAAATTTGACAGTTTCGGGTAACTTGATGTGCTGGCGTCTATTCACGGTCGTATGTATCTGCAATTTAGGTAAAGTGAGCTTGAGATGATCTATCATTCGACCTGATGTTAAGTATTAATACTATTGGAAGCTCACTTCACCGAAGTATTCACGGTGCGAAAATCTCACAGCATCAACAGAATAGATCAACTCGTACGGAGATGTCAAAATCAAAAGATAGTTTTTAATTGTACTAATACAGCAACACAAGGAAATTGTAACTAGTAAGTTATTATTACTAAAATATAACATAATAGATATAACATCACGCCTGTAACGCCCGACGAGTTAGCCAGAGGTGTATGTATACGCCAGCATTTAAATCCCATTTTTATCTAAACACTGTTCTACGCCACGCTGTTATTAAAGTCAATAACGTGTCCCCTTTTTCCACAGTTACGGTGACATGGCCGTTTCGAATGCTGTCGGCTCCAACGTGTTTGATATCCTGGTGTGCCTCGGTCTGCCGTGGTTCATCCAGACAGCCATCATCCACCCGGGCTCGCATGTCAACGTTTACCATAAAGGTAACGGTGACATATTGGACCAAGTACTTCGGTTTGTTTTCCTGAACTGCACTAAGCAGTTAGCTATTATTTGGGTCTAAGGAAATTAAACAGGCAAACAGGCAGGGAATCAGGCATTAAGTCCGCCTCTGTACATTTATGTGCTTGAAGCATTAAATAAATAAATAAATATTGATTACCAATGTTCGGGGAAAATGTTTAAAGTCAAATTTTAATTCAATACAAATGTTTTATTTACAGGTCTGATCTACTCAACGCTCTCTCTATTCTCCACGGTAATCTTCTTAGTAGTCGCGACTCACGCTAACGGCTGGAAGCTGGACCGCAAGTACGGTGCAGTGCTGATGGTATGGTACATCCTCTTCATAACCCTCGCTAGTCTCTACGAACTCAACGTCTTCGGAAACTACACCGACCCCGACTGCATCTCCACCTATTAATTTTTCACACTAGCAACATTTTTTGTTTCATTAAATTGGCACGCTTGGCTGTCAATGTGACCGATTTTTTTTTAAGTGGAACAGACGTAAGGAAAATATGGATTTTGAATACACAAGGTCATAAATCCAAAGAGTACTTTTTTATAGGTATACGGAAAGTCATATCCTTTATATACTTATGACTTGTGTATTCAAAATGCACTTTTAACCATTTCTTCTATGTATACATAGGCCATTTAAGACACATTCCAATGATTAGGTTCTAGGATTTATATTTTATTATTGAAGAAGTCATCAATACCACAGATTACTAAATAGTTACTTCGTAACAGATACATCACTCCAATACAAAAGCGAAAATACCTACGCTATAATAGCCTACAAAATCTTAATAATAATACCAGCTGTTTGCAGCGAGAAGAAATGTACCATAAGTACGCACACAGAGAGTTGAGATTGTATTGCCCGCCGCGCGACCCACGTGCGAGCGCGTCATCGAGCGAATGTGCTAGGGTTGTACCTATGATGATATTGGTAATAAAACGAATGTTGTAGAAAAACAATTATTTTTTATTTTTTGATCAAATATGTTTCAGTTTAATAAAATGATAGATGCATTTTTTTCCTTCCCTGAATGTCCTGCGTCTGAAAAGTAAACATTTTCAAACTGTATTACTTGATATTATATTAGTTTGAATTCGAGAAATAAATACTAAACACATATGAACTTTTTGTTTGTCTAGACCACTTGTTGTAGGTAGGTACCTACTTACATCTTTTCCTTAACCCTTTGACCGCCATGGTCGTGTATAGACGACAAATGAAAACGTGCCCAAAACGCTACCGTCGGCTAATGCCAACAAGAATACACCATGTTTTAAGTACAAAATAAATAAACTAAATTCAGTTTTCTGTGTTTATACTTAAAATATGGTGTTTTCTTGTCGGCATTAGCCGACGGTGGCGTTTTGGGCACGTTTTCATTTGTCGTCTATACACGACCGTGGCGGTCAAAAGGTTAAGTCTCGCTCGTTGGGTGCTGACCAATGTATTTTTTCTTTAAATTGTGTTCTTTGTTGACGGAAACCTCAAAAAAGCAGCTACTTTGCGTAGGTAGGTACGTACCGGCCCTCCAGGTAAGTACCTACCTACGCAAAGCAGCTGCTTTTATTATTATCAGGTATTAGATTTCTATTCTCTGCACAATTATTACGTGCTTTCGGCATTTTGATAACCGTGACGTGCGGGTGAGCACTCAGGCAGGCGTGCGGTAGCCCTCTGTCGATTGTACCGCCGGCGGTATGCGAAGCGGTAGGCATATAACGCGTAGCCTTGAGCGAGTGACGGACGCCTGTCAATACTTTATTCTGTAGTATATATTTATCAAAAGTTTACCTATTATTATTATTATTCAACATTTCGTAGGAATACAACAAATGTTTTACTTTCTAGTTTAAACTTCAATCAGTGGCTGGCCTATGTTTTTTTTAATAAATAACTAGATAATTTTATTTAAAATATTACAAAAACTAGATACGTTTTGTATAAACGCTATTGTCTTATGATTAAAGAAGCATCGATGTTAGTTTCAGTATATCTTTTATAATATAAGTAATATTAACATTACCGAACCAAATTAATATGGTATTTCTACTCACTTTCACAATAGAAATGCTAGTGTTAATTTATTAATAATATTAAGCGGTTAAGTAGTTTGGGTCGAGTGGTTATTTTAATTATTGCATGCCACAGTTGTTAGCAAAGAATTGTAAAATGTAATTATATAAATGGCGAGATTGAGCGGTATTTGGCAGTACATTTTACTATGAGTAAATGAAATGAAATGAAATTGTTTATTCTGTAAACAGGATATCAGAATCATGTTTAGGTACGGCTACGGGTTATAAAAATAAATTAGCCATAAGCTAGGTGGAGTCGACATTTCCTATCTGACTATCCCTGAGGAAGATAATGACGAAACAAACTTAATATGAATATTGAAGGTCGCTAACAAAATGATGCTTGAAGTAAAATGGCTCCCTAATGTCGCTTTAAAATGAAAAAGTAACGTGGAACATAAAGTAGGTATTACCTAGTTGTAAATAGCTTTGTGGAGCACTGGTGTTGCTTACGCACAAATTGCTTTTTTCTAACCAAAGTACTCGTGAGAATCTCATAAAAAGTGGGATCTTAGCTAATGAAAGGTAATGAAAGGATTCTCTTTTTAGTAAGTGAACTAGAAAAAAATTAAATAAAGAATGGATTCACCGTAAAACTCGTATATACCACCTGACATTTAAAATTCGTAGCAAATGCGAAACCTTTTGTCTACCTTTCTATACTAAGTTTCTGTAGATATTGTAACTATTACCTGTTAATTTTGTTGGCGTGTTGTCTATGTATATGTGACTTGAAGCAAAAAAGAATAATTCGCTTTAATGTATAAATATCTTATGAATATTTGCATAGTTTTAGTGAAATGACATTTTGAAAACGAATCTACTTGCGAATATCGTAATGTGTACTACTATTAAGATGTTTTTGTTTGTGATATTATGTTTAAAACCAAAAGGACTTAGTCACTTTTCAGAATAATGTATATTTTAGTCTAAATTATTAGTTATAGTGTGAATATAATTTTGTAAATTATATTTTTATTACAAAACATCGATGTTTGACGAATTACTACAATAGTTATGTGAGAAAATTTAATTTTTTATTACACTTTGTACTTTAACTACAGCTATTAAAAAAGTAGCATCAACTGTAAGTAGTTATTTTATGTAAATAGTACTTGAACTTAAGTTTCAATCTTCTAATCTTCCACGTGTGTATTTATTGTCACATATTCCTACGTATTTATTTTATATAGAATATTGTATATAGACTTTCTGATTAGTGAATGCCTAAATAAATATATCCTAATTCAATAAAATTTACGTAACCCGAGTAATGTGTTACCTAAATATAATATATGAATTAGCTTAAAGCCTTACTCTTGTTAGTCGTTAGAAAATATACCCCTTGGCTGATAACACTCATCTTCCAAAGACCTATTTTCCATGACGATCTAAATACCTCAGCGTCCTTCTTCCTTTCATACTTATAAAGCACTCTCCCATTCCAATTCTGTGATCTATTTAGCTGTAATTTATAAAGTTAACGTGAATGTGTCTATTATAAGGAAAAAAATGTAACCAAAAGATAATTAGCTGATTTTGTTAGGTTAGTTTTTTTTTCTGCACTTTGTCTGGTGTTGTTACATGAAACGAAGGATAACTGGACTGTTACTAGACAGTAAATAATCAATATATAAGTACCAAATTACTTTCTAGCCCATGATTAACTAGAAAACAGTGTAACATTTAAACAAATCTGGTCATGTTAGCCTAATGTCTAACTTAGTCGTGTAAAGCTTCATTTAGACCAAAAAGAGCCTTAACATCGCTCAAAATACCGGTCGTGACAAAAACCTACCGTATATGCCTAGTCAATGTTCGAGTAAGTCATAATTTAAGAATATTCCGGTAAGTACTTAGTAAAATGACATAGTCTATTTGAAGGGATTTTGGACGTAAAAATGTTTTCAATTCCAATCATAATGTGACAAATCCCCGTTCCAAATCAAATCCCCAGCTTATTGTAAGAACGTCTATCGTACCTATTATTATTACAATGGCGTATCCTCTTTATGACCAACGTAGGAATACGTATTTCACTCGTAAGAATAAACAAACTTACAATGGAATGAGGGATTCCAAAATAAATACAAAATATGTATCAGACCTACTTAGTAATCGTCAATTAAAACTATAATTATGTGTGTAATATGTATTGGTTTAGCCTTTCGACAATAATCACTAAATGTGGCTTCATTTAATATTGGATGTGTTGCCAGTGTAAAATAACAAGGTTGTATAAGAATCGCTTGTGACAATTTTGGTGTTAAAAACTTTGGTGATGTTCCTAATTTGAAATAACGGAACGTATTATTCAACTCACTTGATAATGTTAAAAAAACATAGTGCTAATTTATGAAAATGTCACAGTACTAGTAGATTGTGCTTAATTTAAAGCTATGCAAGGGAAGGAAAGCTTCATTCAGCCAATGACTTCCGAATGCAGTGGGTTTTGCCTTCTTTAAAATGCTTTTTGGTCCATAACCTAACCTATCTAACCAACTTATTAAAACAAAAAAAAAACTGTTCTAAATTATCAAAAAACGCATCAATTATAAATGTCAATTTGATGTTGAATTCAATTAAATAGGTAGTAAGATTAAAATTGTATAAATATCTTTTTATTTTTTGAACATTGATAAAACGATCGAATGTAACGCTATATTTAAATGTTTAAAAAATGCCTATACCTAGGTAAGTAAACTTAGAATACGTAGAATTGATAAAAAAAAAAATAAATAAGGCAACATCAGAAACGAAATGAGTATAAAAATGAACGATAAATTCACGTACTATAATTATGTAAATAGTAGAGGACCATTAACTAAAGAACATGTATTTTTAAACCTATTTATAATATGATATCGCTGCCACATTTCATTTTGTTCTAATGGCTGATTTTTCCATCACAAGATAACTTTTCGAGGAATAAAATTGTTGTTTGACATTTTTTGTATGAAACAACTATTTAAATCAATGGAAACAACTGTCAAAATTTCAAAATTATTCCTCGAATAAAGTTATCCATCAAGCTTATAACATAGAAATTCATAACGGTGGTTCATTGTGTTCGTCCCATAGTAAAATTAATTTGTAATGTCTGGTTATTAACATCTAAAGTTCTAAACTAACAAATATATTGTGTTGTGTTGTCCTTACAGGCTACTGAAACAGATCAGTTTTAAACCGTACTAAAGGCAGTATATACCTTGTAACCCTTTAACCTTGACATTGGCAGAATCATCGGTAAAACGATGGAGCCATTACTATAAAATTGGAATTGGAATAAAGTTCTCAGATGATTGAAAAATCAGCCTTATATTACATAAATTAAAGCTGAATTGTATAATATGTTTGTGTAGTTGCAAAAGCTTATTAATAAAATTCATATCAGTAGTTACTTAGTATTTGCAAGCTTACTTGTGCACCTAATGGTTTTTTTTTAAACAGTAATTTTGCAGCACGCACTGGGTTTTTATGACAAAAACTTATAATGTGTTTAATTTAAACAACACCTACTGACTAGACAGGATGTGTTTTGACGAAGGGCAATGAAAGATGGTGGTTTAAAGCTTTGAACTTGTGTTAATTTAGTAAAAACGGTCTCCAGTGAATGACAAACACGAAAACTATTACGGCGTAGCTAGGTCAGTGCTACACTTAGCTAGCTACGCCGTAGCACGGTGCGTAGCAAACGAAAATCTGTAGCATCTGGCACCAACTGTATCTTTGTTAGCTACCCAAGTAGCTAGAACTTTTTAACAAGTTTAAAATAATTATTTCTTGAATTTGTCCGAAAGTTAAAAACATCCTGCATTATTATAATATACTTAATATAATAATAATAAATATATCTGAATAACGCACATCAAATAAAATTGACACACTTTCAAAACTTTAGGGCTGTAGAAAAAGTAATTTAATACTAGCACTGGTACGTAGTTAGCGACGTAACATGCTAGATTGCCACAGCAAAACTTAATCCGGCCCTAGGCCCTAGGGTAAAGTTAAGAACACAAGGCTTAACTTCAGTTGGCCACTCAATTGTTATTCGAAATTTTAAAATGACAGCTTGCCAGCAAACATTGTAATTAGGGTTTATTGGAAGCTCTAGATATGATATAGTTCACTCGAATATACTATAGTACGAATATAAGGAATCGCGCACTACGAATTCACGAGCACGAAATGTCACAGTCAAAACTGTGGCCGGTCGGCCACAGTTTTGGCCGCAGAAGATCCGACCAGTAAGGTAGTTTGGTCGCACTAACGGTCTTCCAATCAGTTTTATCAAGATTGAAGGATTTATTCCCCGTCATCCCCACTGGGCACGATTCGGAAAAAAAGGTTCGTTCCTCCCTAGTGGTGATGATTTGAACTTTTTATTTCCCACTCGTTCTGCTATAGACCGAGAGTCAGAATGCAATACTTAATAGGGATTTCAATGAGATTTCACGGATTGTTAAAATGTGCCCAGTAGGGTCGACAGAACGGGGACGACCAGGAATAAAGGGATTGAGGCCATTCCTGCGACAAATCGTGGTCGTCCTTAAATTAAACATAAAATCATATGTATAATGCAATAAGGGCATTTTAATAGCATCAAAATTCAGGATGCGAAAATAAAAAATGATATATTTTATTCAATAAGATAATATATTTTGACATATCTACAATAAAGCATAATCCAACAATCTATAAAAAATGCCATAAGTATGCTTTTCTTGGATATGGTGTTAGTTTTTCCACCCATAGATACAGAGCCGGTACAGAGTGAACTATTTCCTATTTGATGCTAAGATTTTTTATCGATGTAATTTTCACACAACGCGTATTTTTATCTGTAAGGCCGCTTTCACATTCGGACGTTAGCAGCGCGAAAGTAGCGCGGCAGAAGCAGATGCCTTCAAAGCCGCGCCGCAGTTTAGATCTAATCGTTCGCTGTCAAACTTGCTCATTGTGCAGTCTATAATCAAGTGCGCTTGCAACACTGACTTATCACCGATTGAGCGCACGCGGAGGCCACGTGGCCACGCGCTGCCGCCGGTCGCGCTGCGGTCGCGCTGCTAAAGTCGCCTAAGTGTGAAAGCGGTCTAAATCAATTACATTGGTACATAACTACCCATAGTGTTTCATCACCTTGTTAGTAATATATACTCTAGAATAATAATCATAGACTTTTCACCTGTTAAACTTTTCAAAAATTGTGAGTAGATTTTTTAATAAATTGTTAGCGTTTTCATGTTTCTTTGTCCAAAAATCAAGTTTCTTCATGATATTTGTTAAAAATCTGGCTGTAAAATCAATGTTTGTTTCAATTTCCATCTGTCGAATATACCTATTACCCATACTTACCTAATAAGTAAGTAACATCTTTGTAATGTGTACCTACCTACTCACTACAATCTTTTTGATGTCTAGGTATATTGATTTGTCATTATAGGATAAATAAGGCTAGTTTGCATCTGTAGGTAATACTAAGCGCTCTCTGTTTTTCTAAAATTGTATACCTAATACATTTTAGCAAATATAACAAAATTAAACCGTAAACATGACTAAATAGAAAATATTAATTTCTTACGTAGAATTTCATGAACTTTTAAAGTAGGCATAGCATGTTCATTGTGTACCTACCGATAGCACATTTCTTATAATTAAGTTGCGATCCCTATAATCGTGTATATTTTAACGATGCAAATGAACCTTTGGTGTGACTACTCTCAGTATTAGATACGTACGTACCTATCCTCGTTATGCTGTTTAAATCGGTGTTTTCCTCGAATGTTACGACTTAGATTATAGTTAGGGAGGCGAGGTAGCTAAATGGCGTAATTCAACGGCGCCGTCGAGACCTATCAAAATCGAAAGATAAAATGATTCCGAAAAGAAAAGCTCTTATGGTAAAAACCATTTTAGCGGTGGGCTTGGCGTGTACGGTTTTTCAAAAATGTTAAAAAAAACAGTTACTTGGGCATTCTCGAGCGCGTCAGATATTAATACTACGTCTACCCCAAGTGCCTCTGATAACAACGGTATACTAATCTGCCGGTTTGCGTGGTGGGGGTAGGCATATAAAGTAGTCAAAAATGCAAAAAAAAAAAATTTACTCGAGCGCGTCAGATTTTCGGAAGGGGTGTTAAGTAGGCCCCAAGGAAGCTCCCTTTAAAAAAACTGACGATTTCGGCGTGACGATAAGTTGTGATGAATTTTTGAAAATGCAAAAAAAAAAAAGTTTTTTTGAAATACTCGAGCGCGTCAGATTTTCATAGGGGAGGTTTATCTCGGTATCCTGAAAGCATATTTCCTTAATCTGACAAAAATGTTGGTGGGTTCTCTTAATCTGATCGAAAAAGGTTTTTTGGTTTCTTTTTTTCCTTTCTTTCTCCTTGATAAAACGGGGAATTTAAGAATGACAATAAAGCGATAGATACAACCAACGTAAATGTAGATGAAATGTAGTACGAATTGTATAAAAAAAAATGAAATGAAATACAAATTGTATTATAATTGTATTGTTATGTATGACCTTTACATTTTTTTCAATACAATTCATCAAAGTTTCCAGCACATTCGAGAAATATACCGTCGGGTCTTTTCTCTCTCTTCAATCGTCGTTATACTGAGGGCACATAGGTCTACGGTAGGGGACCATAAACATATATATATATATATACCTATATATATATAGGGTGTACCGAAAATTCCCTTCTACCGATTCTTTCCCCACCATCAATGTTGCGAAATAAAGGAAAAATACTGGTAGGACGGCATATTTCCGCGAAGCGCTCAGTCTGTATTACATGTTTATGGCAAATTCCTCTTTTTTGCTTCAATTCTTCACTTCGTTTTGCTTACGGTACGTTCAAAAAACAATTTGAGGATCAACAGGCTATTGAATAATATATATGAAACTGTACATGTTAATAATACTTTTGTATACAGATACGCGTAGGTTTTTCCGAGTCCACGAAAATTGTCGAGAAGCTTTAGAAAAAAAAAATTTGTGAGATATAATATAAGTCACATAATTTAATTATCGTTATTTCATATCAATTTTTTTTAACACCCTCAGTTTTCGAGATACACTCAAAAAACCGGGAGTTTGAGTTTTTATGATGCTTCAAGTCAAAAAGTTTTAACTTTGGACAAAAATGTAAAGAGACCTTTTTTGTGTAAAATAAAATTACCTTTTTTGTTTACTTAAACTTTTTTTTTGTAAGATGAATCGTTCGCGACTTATATGCCGCAACGCGTTTTTCGGAAGACGAAATGGCTCCTCCACACTTCTGGTCATGCGGAAACCGGCAGATTTTGTATTTTTAGTGAGTTTTAGATTATATTCTTCAAAATAAAAAAATAAAAAATCGCGCTCAAGAATGCCGGATTAACGTTTTTTTTTTACAAGTTCGCGACCCTATAACTCGGCGGCGGCAAGGACTTATCGTCAGATTAGTTAAATTTAGTCTTAAAACACTAAAATCAACCCCCAATATCTTAATCTGACGCGCTCGAGTATTTCAGACTATCGATTTTTTTTTACTAGTCTGATCGTCTATCCTAGGCGCGCGTCACTACATATAGAACTAAATACTTTACAAGGTTGTTCTATTAGGTCTAAGGTATCTCTCATATCTCAAACTGCCACGCTCGAGTATTACCGAAAATTCCCCTATTCGCCTCCCTAACTATTAGGTGTTCTGTACATTACATAGCCCGCGAGGGCTAATAAGAATTATGTGAAAATTTATTGTTAATTACTGTAAGTTATATGACAATGTTAAATAAAGTGTAAAATGTAAGGTGTCGTGTTTCTTCTTATTCTTGTGTTGTTCTTCTTCTGTCTTTGAATATTTTTTCCTATTACTTATTTTTTTTTTACCTACCGGCACCCTTATTGCGTAACACACTATCAATCTGAATCTGAATCATTTTGAAGCAAATTGCTAATCCATTGCTTCATAAGTTTGAAAATTCGTCTGCTCAACACGTAATAACGCAATGAATGTTGTTGAACTGTCAAAAAAAACTAAAATATAGCGTCGAAAAATTCATCCGCATCGCTGTCGTCTGGTACAGTACCCAAGAGACTGGCGGCATTACCACGTTGAATAGCAATGCTTAGCCTCTGGCCAAGGTAAAAGCCAGCCCTTGGGTCATGGGAAGTGTCAAGTTTTTTTTTGTTTTATTAAGTTAGGATTTAATTTTGTTATTTTTTACTGTCAAAATGAAACCGATTCCGATTGATAATGTGTTACGCAATTGCCCTGCGGGTCGTTGGGAAAATATTTCGTATAATACCTTTAAAGGGTGGCATGGCGGATACCGAAGCGCAAATTGAAACCATGAATTCAGCACATGATCTAGAATCATAAAAATTAGTTCAAGCAAATAAAAATGGTCACCCAAAAATCAACTTAGTAGAATACATTTCACTAAAATAGAGAACTCATGTGGTGATGGAATGTAAATTACAATACCTACACGAGTGTCGTGCATCATGCATGTCATGTATTCTTACCCTAATAATTTCTTAACCACAAAAATCTTATCAGAAATGTTTGTCATTCAAACTTCTTTCTGTCTTAACAATTCTTCATTCTGACACGACTAAAAGAATAAAAAAAAACAAGTGATGATTTGGCTGTGACTTTTTAACGTTTTTCTATGTGCGGTTTTTATTTTAAAATACAAAATTATCAGTTATATAAGAAAGCTATTGGCAATGGAAGATGAAACTACGAAAGAAGAGAACCAGCCTTCCATAAGTAAAAAATATAGTCAGAGGACGAATACTGGAAATGATGAGGGTGTGTCGAACAGTGAGCAATCGAGTCGAGTGGACATGATAGACGACCGACCAGAACCTCCCAAACCCGCTCTCGTTATAAGGGAAGCCAAGGCTCCTGAGAGGAAAAAGAGAGGTAGAAGTAGTGGAAGAGTAGAAAAGAGACGACGGACATATAAACGACGTCAGTTACGAAGAGCCCCCCTGCGGAGGAAGCAAGTAGTACGTCATCCCAGAGCGAAGGAGAGAAGAATCCGCGAGCAATCAATGTCAACAATAGTCACAAGGCTGTCTTCTCGGAGCGGCTCCAGAACTCCTTACTGCGTTAATTGTGGACACCGCTGCTACCGTAGAAAGTAGACAAATTTGTGGTTTCAAATGTAAAGTGGATTTTTGAATAATTTGAAATAAACCTTCATATTTTTAAATACTTGGTTTCATTTAAACTCTCTGAGTTAGAGCGAAGCGATTTGTCATCAGCAGTGATCGGAAATAGGTGAGCTAATATACCTAAAGTCCAAAGAACAGAGACAAAAAAAGTAGAGACTTCCTTACGACTAAAATATTTTTTTCGGATTAATGTCGAAGTTTGGAGACGTGATCTACACTAATATTATAAAGAGGAAAGATTTGTTTGAATTGAATAGGCTCCGAAACTACTGGACCGATTTGAAAAATTATTTCACCATTAGAATCCTACATTATCCCTGATGAACATAGGCGATAGAATATTTTAAAAAGTTAGGGATCCGTATGAAAACTTCGATAATGTAACCCAAGGTGTGAAAAAAATACCGAAAAAAAATATTTTAACGCATACGCTGCGGAAACTATTGACAATAAAGCAAAGTGATGTACTACAGTTTTATAGAGGACATCAATATCTACAAAAAAGTCCACGATACTATATGTCAAACAATTACAGTTATGTAACAATAACTACTTTTCCATGTTAAAATATCCAATAGTAACGCCGCAAAATCCTTATATCGCGTACGCTACGGAAATAATTGATAATAGAGCAAAGTGATGTACTACAGTTTTACAGAAGACATCAATATCTACAAAAAGTCTGCGATACTATATGTCTAACTATTACAGTTTTGTCACAATAACGACTTTTTCAATGGTTTGACAGTTTCGGGTAGCTTGATGTGCTGACGTCTGTACAATATTATATTGTAGATATATAAAATATAGAACGCACATTGCCTGCTAAAGTATCCAAATATAATCACATTTCGACATGCACGAAATAGTGTATATTACTTTAAATACTAATTATAATCAATTTTGGATTTATAAGTCTAGAAGAACTTGGCCCACGTGTTATTTTCTAACGTCTTTTTTTAATTGATTTTGATTTTTTTACATCGGTATTCGGGATCGAACTAACAACCGTCAAGAAATACTGTGTCAAAATTAATATTTGCTAAATATAATATGTTAAATGTGTTTTGCACTTAAGTATTAGGTATTAACTTCATTAAATTCACTATTTTTTGTTTAGATAATGGGAAAAAGCAGAAATAAACGAGATGAAATTTGGAAACACTATCGTGTGGGTTTTGATAAATCAGTAATTTGCAAGTATTGTGATCATAATATAAAATAGCAAACGTCAGCAAAATGGGAGGTCATTTAGTTAAATGTAATAATTAGTGTCCAAAAAAATTCTCTGTTGCTAAAAATGACCTGAAGAATCAAACTGACGTAAATATCACCAATAAATACTACTAACGTTCCTGTTATAACAACGAAATCCTCGCACCCAGCGCCCCATGTTGGTTCGCTGGATTCAGAATAATCACAATCTGAATCAGCCATCGTCGTCATCACAAAAGGCAATCAAAGGAAGAGGAAGAAATCGAAAGGCTGACAGTAAAATTAGCAAAGGCAGTATTCATTTCTGGATCAGCTTTGAGCCTGGTCTTCTTCTTAGCGTGTCGATAGCAATCTAAATGGACTCGGCCCAGAATTCGGCTACTTGTTTGGCGCCATCACCAGCGTCCACCACAGTTCCTGTAACGTGCAGTTGACAGGACACGCAGGGCACGATATTAAGCGTCCACCACATTTACACTCCAAGGCGGAGTCGTCTATGAATCTCCACCTGAACAGGTTTTCCTTGCTTCAGCCTTCCAGGTTAAAGACTTCCAGGTTACCCAAGGTAAGTTATGTCCAGTTGGGAGGTCTTCAGCGGGTGGAACGAAAGGTTTGGGTAAGGAAGCACTGTCTCGCCACAATTTCAGTCTTTCTTGTGATGGTTCTTCAGTGAGTGGGACGACACACTTTAAAAAACTGTTTCGGCTTATCAGCCTATGTCGCACAAGGAAATTGTCACGCAAAGGGTGTCGTGTGACGGAGACCATTTTGACTCTTTCGCTTGAGCTTGCCACCGCTCTGCGAACTACTGCGCCACCAGTAGTGGATTCCTTCTAGTGGATACACCATTTGTACCGGGGTCGGTCTTAGGCAACCAGTGATGATCCGGCTCGTTTCATTCAAAGCTCCACCAGCTTTGCATGGCCAGAACGACTCCACGCGAGGCACGCGAATTCTCCCGAAAAGATAGCGCTAGACCAGTATTCCGCATAACGTCAGGCGAAGCACCCCATTTCGATGAGACCAGTCGACGAAGAAGACTGTTGCGAGTTTGCACCTTCTGCTTGATAATCTTGCAGTTTTTGCTGAATGTTAGAGACCTGTCTAGGGTAACACCAAGATATTTAGAGAAGTGCCTGTGCCCGATGGACACTCTACCCCAAACAATGTTAAGTTTACGGCCCGCCTCTCTATTGCGGAGATGAAATATGCAAGACTGGGTTTTGCTCGGATTGGGCTTGAATGAGTTAGTGAAGTAATATACGTGGCTGTCACCAAGAGCGTCTGACAAGTGGGCCTCAACCTCCTCAAAGGTGGTGGCTTGTGACGTGAGAGCAAGGTCGTCTGCGTAGAGAAAGCGGGGCGTGTTAGGGTTGGACGGTTGGTCGTTGGTTTATATATTAAAAAGAAGCGGTGCCAGGACACTACCTTGAGGTAGGCCTTTTTTCTGCGCTCTCCAACGACTTCCTTCCGAGAGAAAGTGGACCTGAAACCGACGATTGTAGAGAAGCTCTCCGAACCTAGTGGAATATATGTATATTGTGGATAGACTTTTTTAAAGATCTGTAACCATTATTTCAATTACCATCACGATTGTGGAGATCAGATAGGCAGTCGCTCTATGTAAAATACTGGTATTCAGCTGCATCCAGTTAGACTAGAAGCCGGCCCCAACATATTTAGGCAGATGAGATGAATTCTAAACAGTTTATTTGAAAAATTATGTTGATTAAAGATTTAAAAGATATTTAACTTCGTTTTATCTAAAATCAATAATTTATCTTCAGTGCATAAGGTCAAAATTAACATGGTAGATCGTATTATTGATGATGAAGCCATTTAAATAATATATTATTTTTTACTAATACCTACCGGGTAAAAATGGGTATTTTTTTTCTTTTTTCACCTTTTTCCTTTTATTTTTACCTTCCCATTTTTTACCCACCCGCCCATCTCTAGCCCCGACACAAAAAGAGGGGTGTTTAAGTTTGACGTGTGTATCTATCTGTGGGTAGTTGCGGCATCATAGCTCCCAAACGGATGATTTTGATTGTTTGTTTTGTCGAAAGCAGATTTGATAGAGTGTTCTTAGCATGGAAAGTCTGCCAAGAGTGTTAAAATAATTCTCATTTTTATTTTTTTTGTTAAATACCAATACCCGTGCGAAGCTGGTGCGAGCCGCTGTGTTAAATAAAGTGTAAAATGTAATGTGTTGTGTTTCTTCTTCTTGTGTTATTCTTCTTCTGCCTTATAATTATTTTTTCAAACAATCAAACCTATGAAAGATGCTCACATCAATTAGAAAAGAGCTGATAATCTTCAAACGGCTGAACCGATATTCTTGAACCGTAGCTAAAACCACTCTCGATCAAGTCACCATTCAAACAAAAAAATAATAATCAAAATCGGTTCAGCCGTTTGGGAGCTACGATGGCACAGACAGACACACAGATACACACGTCAAACTTATAACAACACTGTTTTAAAAATAATGGGTTAGAAATACCTACATCCTCCTTTTTTAAGTCTCTTAAAAATAAAAGAGCATTTTCTCGGTTAATTGTTTTTCTTACGAAAACGGCCAAATATAGGCATTTTCCAGACCCCCAAGCTGCGAAAGATTGCCCAGCAGGTGTGTCAACGTAAATAATACCTAAAACAAAAAATAATAGCAACCCTTTTTTGGGTTTTTAGCAAATATCTCGAAAGCTAGAGGTTCTAAGTAAAAAATGATCAAATTTTAGTACCCTCTTTACTTGGGCCCTCAGTATATTGTTATGCGTGTAATCGGTCGTCTCTTACTATCTTTGCAATATCTCTGAACTAAGAGGAGGAGAGAGGAGTACTACTAGGACTCAGGTGTTCCACCAGCGCCAGCATCGCAGTTCACCAAGGTAGGTCACACGGTCCAGGAAATTAGGAATGTCAACGTAAGTTACGCCCTAACACAGTCAGTTGCTGGTAAAAGAACAGGAGGTCCTCCTCGAGGTATGCCGAACTTTCGTGGCCGAACCCGACCTACGGAGGACCTTGACCGTGGGCTTGTGTTAACATAACGCTGACATAAAATAATGTTGCACACTACAGGCGGTCCGCAACGCAAAACATTAGTCCCGAAAATATACGCCTGGCGAGCGATCCACCAGTGCATTGCGCTGCGGCCTGTAACATGGTGATGGTTCATACAAAACGTAAAGTGATGCAGGAGGATTTTTGCAGTAGGTAACGTTACGATGCTGCGCGGCCCGCCAGTGTTTAAAACACACTTTTAGACAGTTCAACATCATTCATTGCATTATTTGACAAATTTTCTGATTGATCTGTCTCAATCTACTAAAATAAAAAAGTGTCGTTGTCGCCAAGATGAGTTGCGACTAATTTTGAAAGTTTTTAAGTGAGAGTCAAAATGGCGGGTGTACCATAGCGAATTAAATACCAATTACAAAAAAAATCTACCTAAAATGTACTATTCAGTACCTAGGTCTAAAAAATCTGTACCTCTTTCACAACGAAATTATTTAGAAAGTAAGGTACACCCGCCATATTGACATCAAGATGGCGGGTGTACTGTAATATTTTATTATTTAACCATTACTCATAAAATATAATTACACCAAAAAATTGTACCTAAAAAGTACCTCCATTAAAAGAAAACGTACACTTGAACAGTTGGATAGTTCCTGAGAAATAAAACAACCGTATCTCGTTTACTATGTTATTATCATAATTAATTATTGATCTAGGTGCATATTTTTATATATTCTAGGGATAATTGAAGTATACATCATGAATGAAAATTACGCGTCAAAATGATTAGATACCTCTTTATTTTTGTCCATACATAATGCAATTAGCGATAAGTGAATTCGGAGTTTTGGTTATAAAATTATTAAGATCATCAAAACATTTCCATTCAGCATTACGACGACAATGAGCTCGATAGTGGCCAATATTGTGGATGTCTGTAACATCGCCGCCGGATAATGTTCCTTATAATGTTCCCACTGCTGGGACTCAGGCCTCCTTTCTTGGAGAGGGAATGGGCCATAATCCACCGCGCGGGCTCATTTCGGATTGGTGGATGTCACATGTCTTCGAATTTATGATTCTAGGACATGCTCACGATGTTTTTGACGGTTCACGGTTTGAATCCGCGACCTACAACTTGCAAGTCGGGGCAGTTACCACTGGGCTGCACTGCAATGTACATATAATATATGTAACTATAGCAATAATATTATTATAATTAAGTATCGTGTTTAGTTTTACACAAAACACGGTTGTTTTATTTCTAAGAAACTATCCAACTGTTCAAGTGTACGTTTTCTTTGAATGGAGGTACTTTTTAGGTACAATTTTTTGGTGTAATTATATTTTATGAGTAATGGTTAAATAATAAAATATTACAGTACACCCGCCATCTTGATGTCAATATGGCGGGTGTACCTTACTTTCTAAATAATTTCGTTGTGAAAGAGGTACAGATTTTTTAGACCTAGGTACTGAATAGTACATTTTAGGTAGATTTTTTTGGTAATTGGTATAATTTAATTCGCTATGGTACACCCGCCATTTTGACTCTCACGTTTTTAATTACGAGAATATTGGCCTTCAGGTGTGATCTGAATTTTTGTTTTTTTAGTCTTTTAGAAACACGTTCAGTCTGATCTGTCAAAAGCAGGGACCGAAAACCTGTATAAATTACGGTACCGGTATCGAAGAATTTCGGTTACCTCTATGATTAAGGTAACCGCTATCTGGGTAACCCCAATTGAAAAAATATGTTACCTTTATTTAGGTTACCGTTTTAATACCGGTTACCTAAAAATGACCTTGACTACGAGAAAGAAACAGAATATCGCAATGCCGACAATTTGTTGGCGTTAGAAAATACATTACTAGGGAGATCGTCGTGCGTGCTGTACCTGTACTGTTTATATTTATTTAGTTCGCCTTTTTGAGGAGTATTTGATTTAAAGTAAAAAAAGAAAATGAACAAAGATAATTAAGATAATATTACATTGTAAATTGGTAAAATACCATTTGTTTATCTTTTTTTCTCATCATTATAGATGGGCAATCCACCGTGGTTAAACCAAGGTAAACACCCAGAAAATTGGGTGCTTAGGTACTTGATTTGACGAAATTGCATTAGTGATGTTAAAAAATATATGTTATTTTGATTCATCTTACATCATTTTAGACAATATTAGTGGAATCAGGGAGGGTAAAATTAATTGGTATGAGATAAAAACGAAGTTTGAAAAATCACATTTTCTATTATTGAATAGCTTGTGTGGTCACAAGTCTGCAAAGGGATTACTTAGCATTGAAGACTCGAGCATTAGCGTGTTAGTTGTCATTTTCTTCATTTGTAAGTTGATTTAATTGATACCCCTTCATCATAATCATCATCATTTCAGCCGAAAGACGTCCACTGCTGGACATAGGCCTTCCTCAAGCACCTCCACTTCGACTGGTTCTGTGCTTCTCGCATTCAACGTGTTCCTGCGGCCTTCACAAACTCGCCAGTCTACCTTGTGGGAGGTCTTCCAACGCTACTTCTTCCGGTACGCGGTCGCCACTCCCGAACCTTTAGGCCCCATCGGCCATCTGTTCTGCGAGCGATTTGTCCTGCCCACTGCCACTTAAGTTTGACAATTCTTCGGGCTATGTCGGTTACTTTGGTGCTCCTGCGGATCTCTTCATTTCTAATTAGATCACGCAGGGAAACTCCAAGCATAGCCCTCTCCATTTCCCTTTGGGTGACATTTAGCCTTTTACGTTTCCGTGTCATAGGCCATTACTGGCAAGTTGCCAGTGGCAACACGCACTGGTCAAAGACTTTCGTCTTGAGACACAGCCGTATGTGGGACGAGAAGATATTGCGTAGCTTCCCGAACGCTGCCCAGCCGAGTCGGATTCGACGATTGACCTCTTTTTCGAAGTTTGACCTACCCAACAGGACAGTTGGTCCTAGGTAAACATATTTGTTCACGATTTCGAGTGTAGCGTCTCCGATCTTCATGAGAGTGGGCGTTACATGGGCATTTGACATGACCTTCGTTTTGTCCATGTTCATTTTAAAACCCACTCTTTCAGAGGCTCTCATTGTACTGAGGTCCTCCATAGATAGTCTCAGCCATGACTACGATATGGTCGGCAAACCGAAGGTGAGTTAATTACTCGCCATTGATGTTAATGCCAGCCCCTTTCTAGTCCAGAACCTTGAAGGCATCCTCCAGTACAGCGCTGAACAGTTTCGGAGAGATAACATCTCCCTGTCTCTCTAAGAAGGATAGATTTCGAGGTCTGGTCCTGGAGTCGGACTGACATAGTGGCATTTTCGTACAGACAGTTCAGCACCTCGATGTACTGATAGTCGATCTGGGTCCGTTGAAGAGACTGCAGTACAGCCCATGTCTCGATCGAATCAAAGGCTGTCTCGTAGTCCACAAACGCTAAGCAGAGAAGCAGGTTATACTCTTCGGTCTTCCGTATAACCAGTCGTTGCGTATGTATGTGGTCTACGGTGCTAAACATTTTTCGGAATCCGGCTTATTCGGGACGCTGGAAGTCGTGAAACCTGCGCGCGAGACGGTTCGTGATGACCCTTGAAAACAGCTTGTAGATATGGCTCGGAAGTAAGATGGGCCTATAATTCTTAAGAAGGGCATTGTCGTCTTTCTTAAAGAAAAGTATCACCACCTCTGTTCCATGCCAGTGGTGTTTCACCCTCGAGTATGACTGAACCACGCAGCTTCTGAAGGGCCTTAAGCACGGGTTTCCCGACGGCCTTTAGGAGTTCGGCCGTAATTCCATCATCACTCGGCGACTTGTTATTTTTGAGCTGCTTCAGAGCCATCCTAATCTCATACAGGCTGACGTCCGGGATGTCTTCGGTATAGTGTCGGGTAAGTCTAGCTCTCGAGTCGTTTGCCAGATTCGTAACGGGGTTACTTGTTGACGTGTATAACTGTCCTTAGAACCTTTCGATTTCTCTTTAACAGCTGAGGTTTGGCAGATACGATCCTGCCATTATCGGTATTCAGTTTCGTAAGCTGACTCTGCCCTATAGTCAGATGTCTAGCAAAGACCTTGGAGCCTTTATTCTGCTCTATCGCGTCCTTAATAAGGTTTGTATTAAAGCGGCGAAGGTCGCTTTTCAAGGACTTAGAGATCCATCTATTGAGCTGCTGGTACAGACGCCAGCACATCAAGCTACCCGAAACTGTCAAACTTTGCAATCAACCTTGAACCTTATACTATAACGATAAAGTTGAAAATCTATTAAAGAAATTTGACAGATTGTAGCAGCTTGACGTGCTGGTGCTGGCGTCTGTACTTGAGCGTATCATCTGAAGACTGCAGAATCATCTCGCGCCTCTCCTTCATGAGCTGTAAAGTAGGATCAGAGAGCCTCTTTTTTGTATTCGTAAGACGGGTCTTGAAGATCTTAGCAGTGGCGGATTTACCAACAGGCTGAGTAGGCTGGAGCCTAGGGCGGCAGATTTTAGGGGCGGCAAATTTGGGGCAATATTTTAGGGGCGGCAAATTTGGGGCAATATTTTTTTAAATGTCGTAATGATCTTAAAAAGATTAATATTTATATACCTACCATGATTTTTTGTTGGAAAGAATAAACAAGGTGAATGCTGAAATTTAGGCTTCTACTGTAGATTTGGTCACTGTTGCCGATCTTTACAATCTCTGCAAGTTTTTCGTAGCTGAACCAGAACATTTTAACATTTTTTGTGAATGCATGGTCTTTCAGGCCAGAGGAAAATGTCCGAACACAATACCTGTCATAAAATTATGTGGAACACCGTTGAAGAGGGTGGAGCACTTTAAATATCATGGGCATATGATGTCCTCTGATCTGAAAGATGATGCAGACATAGAGCGAGAACGCAGGGCGTTGTCTGTAAGAGCGAATATGATGGCCCGCAGGTTTGCTCGTTGTACCACTGAAGTGAAAAAAACATTGTTCAGAGCATATTGTACATCTTTCTACACGAGCAGCCTGTGGGTCTCATACACGCGCAGACAGTACAGCGCCTTGCGTGTGCAATATAATAATGCATTCAGGGTGCTGATGGGGCTGCCCCGATTCTGTAGCGCATCAGGTATGTTCGCCGAGTCGCAAGTAGACTGTTTTTATTCTACTATGCGAAAACGATGCACATCCCTGGTGCGCAGGGTTCGGGCTAGCTCCAGCAGCATCCTGAGGGCATTCGCGCAGAGGTTCGATTGCCAGTACCTTAACCATTGCTGTATGGTTCACATACTGGGCAATCGAAGTATGTAATAATAATATCTATGGTCTTTCTAATTGTATGTGTTTTTATTTTATTTTATTTGTGGTTGTGTTTTTGTTGTGTGTCTATGATCCTATGTTGGTCGAAATAAACGATTTATTATTATTATTATTTTAAGTATTTTGAAGAAAAGGCGATGGAATTAAGCGTGTCGAAGCAGTATACAAAAGACATGGGACATTATCGTAGGGGCGGCAAAATTTTAATAGCCTACTGGCGGCAAATGTGTAAATCCGCCACTGGATCTTAGACCCGACCGTGTGGACAGTTTCTACGAACCCATCTTTATACTTGTCCACAAAGCTCCCTAGGCACTCGAAACGATTCTGAAGTTCAAGCTGAAAGTTCTCGGTGTTTTAGACTTGGATCGGTGCTGAGCGGAGTGTAGACTTTATCAGTCGAGATCTTTCCAGCTTGATGTGCCTCTTACCATGCGGTGATCACGTCCGGTTTTCACCGCGTTGGTCACAGAGACATCATTGAATACTTGCTTCTTCGTCGAAATAATGACGTCAATCTCATTTTTAGTTGCATCATCCAGGCTCTGCCAGGTCCACTTTCTGTGCTCACGTTTTCTGAAGAAGGAATTCGTCATAAAGAGACCTTCCTTTTCCATAAAACTGGCCAGGAGATGGCCCCGGGGGTTCCGGCGTCCAACTCCAAATTGCCCCACTCGGAGCTCATCATCGTTTCGTTTGCACAGTTTCGCGTAAAAGTCCCCCATGAGAACGGTGAGGTGAGTTTTAGAGCCATGCATGGCTCTATAAATATCCTCATACATGGTCTCCAGCTCATCGTCGGGGCGTGAACCTGTACGACCTTCAGCGCATATTCTGAGTACTAGGCACGCCACCCTGGTCGACACACTGTCGATCTTCACCACGTTGCTCAGAAGGGACTTATGGACGATAAGCCCGACACCACCTTGGGACTGCTGGTCGCACTCCCGGAAATAGAGCAAGTTTCCAAATTTGAAGATTATCGAGTCCTCCCCCTCTCTTCGGACTTCAGATAACCCCACTATACTCCATCGTAACCTGCTCAATTCTTTCTCGAATTCGGTGATCACCTCGTTGGCGTCGGTCCGGAGTGTACGCGTGTTGTATGTTGCCAGGTCCAGTTTTCGGTAATTGTGGTAGCCAAATCTCTTTCGGGGGTTCTTAGCACCCTTTCCCTTACCGTGGCCTTGGCCGCTACCGTAGCCAAGGGTAGGCGGCCCGCTGGGTACTAGGGGCCAAGTGTTTTTGTGCTTCTCATTCTCGGGAGGGTTTTCCATAATCGCCATGGTTGGCAGGCGGGTTGGTGATCGCAGTATGGTGGTAAAATGTCTAGAGAACGCTGCTGCCCTTTCTCCGGTACCTACGTCCCTTAGTCGTCTTTTACGACACCCACAGGAAGTAGGGTGTTGCTATCCTTTAAGTCCGGCACCACGCACCACACAATACTGATACCCCTTAGCTTCCTGTAAATACTTTAAGATTTGTTCATAACATTTGGTGCGCACATGGCTTAATATACTTACTTAAGTTCCTTCGCTACAAATTTTCCGAATAGCTTATTTCTTTTGTCTTCTCCCTCTCCATAAAAAGCACATTTTGAACAATTCTTCTTAACTGCAATATCTTTTCTTTCCTTCTTTTTATACCCGTGGGGACAGAAAGGCTTGACTTTAGTATAGTGCCGCAGAAGTTGCGGGCTAAAAAGGGTCAAAGCTGGTAGGGCTTGAGTCCCCGATTATAACGCTACCACTCTTATTACAAGGTAATTCATATTTTTCGAGAAATTAATAAAAATTGTTTCTAACCTCATTCAGATAAAAAGGGAAAACGAAACGTTATTATGGGCGATTGACAACTAAATCTGTACAGTTTGTCCAGTATATTGTCTGAACGTAAAAAAAAACTACGCCACTTGCGTCATGTCACTATATGTCCCAAGACCGAATCGGGGCACCCCGACTCCACGTAGTCTTTTAGCTGTTACCCCTAGTGTTTATAAAAAACCGGAGGCGCGGAGGGAGAGCAGCTCACCTACGCAGCTTCGGCTTGCTGGTCGCCTCCGGCGACCAGCCTCAGCCGCTACGGCTTGCACGGGTGCCTATGCTTTGTTACGTAAGGGCGAAGGGGCTGCACTTCCCGCAGCGCCGGAGACGTTGCAGAAACAACTTTGTTTTGTGTGAACAAGTGTTTTGAGGTTAAGTTACAATAATCAATTTTTCTTAAGAATGGTGCTTTACCTTTTCATGGGAATGGTACCAGGGGAAAGGGGGCAACGCCCCACTTCCCCCCTCCTACTCCCTAACCCCTTCTCGTGCCCTTTTAAGCAATTTTTGAGTGTTGAGGGTAGGTTACAAAAGATCGTTTTTCTCGGAAACGGTGAGTTACCTTTTCATGGGAGTGGTGCCAGGTGGGAGGGGTCAACCCCCCCTCCCTCCCCCTCAAGTACCAACTTCCCCCTCCTGCGGCACTATTCTAAAGTTATACCGACAGAAATAATAGATGGGGAACTTGGTCTGGGTAGCTTTCTTGGTGACGGTAAATCATCTGAACATTGTGTCTCACTATCTAAATTTTTTTTCTACCGGCTCCGAGAGCAAAGTCTGTTCTTTTTCTCTCCTACGATTACTTAATAAAAAAATAATTAGATGGGCTATAATACCTATCTACGTAATATTTATTTATTTATTATTATTGTTTTACCATTTATGTAAGCACACCATATATACAGACAAAAAAAACACACACAGAAAAATAGTTACAAAGGTGACGCTTATCAAATTCGTTGCGGATGGCACGTTTCAGTGCCATCACTTCTTTTTAAGTGTGGCGTCAGGCACGGATATGTGTCATTTTGAAATCGATGATAACTCCTTCAATTAAGTTTTATGGAAGTTTTACCTGAAACCAAACTATCTTCATTTTTCACGTATGTTCGACGCCACGGCTAGAAGTTAGTGAAATTAGGCATCGCAACGAATCGGTTATTTCATAAGAAATCTCTTCCAGCGAACTTGCGATAGGACAATAAATAGAAAGATGTAGACAGCGTGTGAAAGAGTAAAGGAGACAAAAAAATTGGTTGTCTGTAAAGTCGGTTTAAGGACGATAGTTTTACGTGATAACGTCATCGTCTCAAAGAAACATTGATGAATAAATGTGTCACAAGCCAACGCTTGGGCCGATCGTGCCTCTCTATCGCTTGTTCCGCGCTCTCGCTTGCACGATCAGGCTCAGGCGGAACGTGACACTTTTTCGTGCGTGCAGCCGGTGTTCATCAATTTATAAGACGTTATCACGTCAAAAAAATTCATAAAATCGTAAACAATCCACTTAATAAAAATAAATAAATCTTATGAGAATATACTTACATTCAAATAAACATACATACATACTTACTTCTAAAATAAATATCACTAGAATGTTAATATGTAATTATATCGTAATCAAAATAATAAATACATACACAACTATGATGAAGTGGAAAGATACGAGTTCTTTTACTCTTTTTTTAAAATCTGCAATCTATAGGTACCTACTCATCATAGAAATCAACTCGGTAGTTTTGACACATACACAGGCGATGCGCGCCCTTTAACTAATGTCGGCGGCACGTGTAAGATAGAGGTAATTTTTATTTCGGTAACCGGTATGAATACCGGTTGTATTCAATAGTTAAGAATTAAGGTAACCACCTGTAAAATACCGGTAAATCAATAAAGGTTGTAACCGAAAAATACCGGTATTGATCGTACCGGTTTCGGTCCCTGGTCAAAAGTACCTCATTTCCCTACATTTTTGACATTATTTTCGCAGTGATGAGACCGACTAGATTTTGAACGTTTTTAATTCCGAGAATTTGGCCTTCAGTTGTGATCAGTGTGGCTGATGCTTCTAAAAATTATACTAATCTGTTTTTTCAGTCCTTTAAAAACAATATCGTTGATATTGTGTTATTTGTTGAAACTACTCCGACCATGATATATATACGTAAATTCAGAATCTAATTATCTGAATATGAATGTGTGAACATGAATGTTTTAAAATTCTGAATTCAAGTATTGGTGTTTCGTGTGTGTAGTGTGCAGGTCTATGGGATACTATAAAGCAAACCCAATGGATTTAGAAAGAAAACAAAAAAACTAGTTTATTACTGTTTATTAATTTATAGAGTGTTGACACACTGAGTATACACACAAAGGGAGACAAAATAAATAATAATAAATAAAATGTGTGTCCTGAACCTGCGTCACTGAGTCTCGAAATAAAACCAAATTTGAAAGGAATGAGATCCATAATATCACTCACAGTGGTCAAACATAGTAACTATACATGGTATTCACACGTTATTTTGATTTTGTCTCCATTTGTTCGCTCACACTTCGTTCGCACTAATCAAATCATTCCGGAAACTTATAGTTATATCTTAGAAATAACATGGTGTATTATGATACTTCTAGCATTCAAACTATGGAAGCATTGTTAAGTGATCGTATAATATAAAAATATTACACACGGCGTCGACTATCACGCCGAGACTACACAATTCCCGAGTTTCCTGTTAACGGGAATCACTTCATTAACATTCATGCATAGATTATATGCAAAGGTTGTCTATAAACATGAATATTACTGAAAAGTTCCGTTGCAAGTCTAATCATTGTTAGCTTGAATAGTAAATGGAATGTTTTTCATTCGAAAAACTGAGGCGTATGTAACCTCAAATGAAACTCATTCCAGTTACAAGTAAATTTTCAGAGTCTTTGGAAACCTTATGAAGACTGTAGCCCCGGTTTGGGCTCTGTGAGGGAACTGTCGAGAAACATCACGAGCTGAACGTCTGAGCTGTGAGCATCCGACAGGCTTGTCTCTCGAACTACCCGCGAGAGCCCCACTCAGAAAAAATCTTGCAGTATCACAATACGCCACAAATCAAACAATTAGTGCTTTCTTAAAAAAATATGTAGTGATTAAAACAAGTTTACTAGCTTATATATTTACAATTTTATAATCTTCAAATAAGATATACCGCCATACCAACGTCCCTTTGAAACGCGCCCTGCTAATGTCTATGTACAATTTATAAGTGAAATATGCCAAAGTAAAAGTAAAAATAAACTTAAAACTATGTCTGTTTAGTTTGGCAGGGCACGTTTCAAACGGCGGGAAATCAATTCACTTAGGTACTACCACATGTTCGTTTTTTTTTTCATTTTTCCCATTTTTCACGTTTTGTTATAGACTACTTTATTCATTAGAAATCTGCAAATTTTAATGAACAATTCTAGCCAATATTGTGTTACGCGTCGATTCACCGGCGGTATTCCGAACACAATTCGCGTATGTACAGAGAAAAGATAGAAATACCACCGGCAGTAACAAGAAAATGTGAACACTAGCTTATTAGAAAACTAACATCGAAAACTAAACAATCATCGAGTTACATAACTACAAACTGAATTAATAATGAATATTTTTCTAGTGTAATTGTATCAACATCTGTAATTATACAGTTAAATTTATACAGTAAAAAAAAGACGATTGGAACTGTGCCCAAACTGTAAGATCATTATAATGTACCACTGTGATAGTGGGTCTCGATAGTACACCCACAGTGCAGCTATCTATTCCATACCGTCGCCTTGCCTTTGCTAGACCTTCGTCTTTATGTGTTCGGATAATAAATTAAAACGCGGACAGAATCAGTCGACTGTCGACAATACGAACTGTCATATGATGTCGCTATCCGCAATGGGGCAGTAGGGACATAAGCAGGCTGAAGCGTGCGACAGTATGGAGGTGTCAGATAGACTGTGGTGTAACGTATAACGCAAGGCCTCGTCTAGTCGAGAGAAAGCAAGTCCGTTGTCATGAACGCGTTCGGCGCCCGTCGGAGAGCATCGTGCGTGGCCGCATCTCATGCACACGTACACACTAACACACACTCGCACACTACATATGCTATCGCGCTCTCTTCTTCATCGGACCACCCGGGGCTGCCGAACGGCGGGTTCTCTTTCACTGCGGAGAAAAATAAGGTTTTATTAGTTTTATTAAGTTTTCTGACAAGTATATTGTTAGGCCCAATTGACTAGCATTCTTTAATGATCTAAATTCTAAATGCTCGACGGAACACGTTAAAACGTGGACAACGTACAAATGGGCCCTACAGTTTACTAAATAACTAATAATTTTGAGCAGTACACTAATAATTACGAAGAAATCCCTATCAAAATGACTCGATATTCATCAAATCAGCATAATTATACTAAAATTACTTCAAGCTAATCAGTAAATAGGACGGTTCTGTTTCGGACTAAGTAATGATTAAATACTAACTGCTGGTTAACTACATAATTATAAGCACGCAACATTACCGCAAACATCTCGCGTCTTCCGGGTTTACTTGTACAAATTATACGCATGTACTACTAAACATGAAGGTTTTTTATTCAAATTATACAAAATTCACATCGTACCTGTCGTTATGCTTCTACAGACGCCAGCACATCAAACTACTACAATCTGTCAAAATTCTTTAATAGATATTCAACTTTATCGCTAAAGCATAAGGTTCCATGTTGATTGGGAAAATTTTACAGTTTCGAGTAGCTTGATGTGCTGGCGTCTGTACCTTATTCAAACATTACAGTATTTTTAGTGTTGGCAACACTCATTTTATAATTTATACAATTTTTAAACAATTAATTAAAAATATAAAAATTTGAGATGCAATGTATCGAAAGAGTTTTATTTCGAACCAATCAATTGGGTACCGTTAGCAGCAATATGATTGCAAAATCTGAAAAAGGAATCGTTTAAAACACTTTGCTAACTGTACGCAACTGGCGAATGTATTAATAATACTATAAATAATGTTTTTAAACCTTATATAGTAAAAATTTACAGTGTACAAAACGCACACACACATTCACACCACGTTGTACTCAAGTAAGGAAGTTCTTAGGAACGCAACAATTTGACGGACGATGAGGAGTCTCCGAAAACGTCCGCTGTGACGACAGCGGCGCGTGTGGGCGTAGAGGTCAATCAACTAATTCACAGCTAATCATAAAAAATCTAAAATTGCATAAAAGTACATCATCTCTATTGTCCTTCGCGTTAAGGGAGTAAAGTGTTCCTCAAAGCCTAAAATAAAGGTTTGATTGCCAAACATTTATTTTGTATAAAACTACTTATCGCACCTACAAAAATTTGCTAGGATATGTTACATGAATATGCACCTGATTCCTTGTCAATCGACTCAACTCTATGAAGAAAAATAAACTCGAATCTCATTTTCCATTATTTAGTTCCATAAATTTATAACGACATTAAAGATACAAAAAAAAAAACTTGTTTTTGTGAGTATTTTTCTTAATAATGAACAAAGCATGTGCGTACGTGACTGTTGTATTTGTCACACAAGCCATGACGTAAAACGCGCAATTTATTATTAAAGTTCGACTTATCAATTGTAAACAGTTCTACAAAAACTGCTTGTTACTTATTTACAAACACATTACATTGATTTCTTACTTTTTGTAACAATTTATTTAGTAAAAATACACATTATGGTACAATTTGGACACTATAGCCTCGTAACATTAACAGACGAGACAAAACATTCGTGGCTTCAGAAAGAAATATGTAAGTATTTTTGGAAATAAATATCCTTTCTGTATATAAGAAAAGTACGTACGTACTATAAAATCAAGCGGCGCATATTCAAGTAAGATATTATAAGATAGGGAATAGAGGGGTCTGGATATATTTATGATATCGCAGTGAGTTTCTTCTTGAGTTGACTGATGGACTGATGTCCCTTCACCGGCTGCTTTTTAGCGGCCGAATCGTTTGTGGCGTGGACGGATTTGACCTAGGAAATGAGGATAGGTTAGGAAGAGGAAGGATACCGGCAGTAGAAAATGAATCGGTTGCTATACTAATCAAAAATAAAAGCAAGAATCATCATTACACTATAAAAAGCTAAACTATGCAAAGACACATAATAAAATTGTTTCCAGTCTGTCTGCGAACACCCTTTGGTACAGAAATAATTCAAAGATAATCGAGTATTTAACGATATTCAGTACAAAGATGAAAGATTGATAATATAATTTTATCTTTTAACCAGAAACCAATTAATACTGATGATGCATTTGACAATGAGAAAACACCGTTATTTTGTAAACTCGATGATTTCCAGTTATCTTTAAACTGTGGGATATGCAAAGCCGATTGTATAGGAGAGTTACAGAAACGTTATGTGACGCGCGGTAATATACTGAAAAGTCCTTTTTTGTAGTGTTTTATAAGTTGCTGTTATTTCATCCAGTGTAGATTTGATTGTTTCAACAACAATGATAGAGCTTTGATGCCTTTGTCACAATTTAAGTACTAACTTTTTTGTTTAACATCGAATATTGTAGTATAAGATGACGCTTGGAAGAAAATCTCAATTTAAACCTTATATGCAGGAACGCCAAAAAAAACCCGTGCCGTGTATAAAGGACCTAAGGCCCTTTTCACATGCACATGGTTGCCGTCTAAACGGCACGGCGCCGTGCCGTGTAAACTCTTTCACATGTACAAGGTTTCAAAGGTCCAGACTCCTGTAATGTTAGCGGACGAATGACCCCCTGCGCTCACCACCGTGCCGTTTTGCGCCCGTGCATGTGAACGAGTCCATACAAGTCAATAAATGACTGCAAGACGGTTGCCGCGTCAAAACCGTGCTTATTCTGCCGTGCTAAGAGCTAAGCCAAATAGCAGTATCTTAAAAAAAACCCTAAAAATGTTTCCCCTTTCTCAGTTTTACCTCAAATCACTAAGAGAATAAGAGCAAAAACTTAAATTTTCTCAAAACTAGCTTTTCCTGAGTTACCGCTTTTGCGTTTAGCACGGCAGTATAGTGGATAGCACGGGTGACACACGGTCACGTGTGAAAGCTGTCTATGTAGCTCATACATTTCTACTTTACACGAAACGGCGACCGTGCCGTGACCGTGTGCATGTGAAAAGGGCCCAACGTTCGAAGGTGTAAATTATGTGGAAATGCAAAAGGCGTCGGACGAGCTGGGTCAAGCGTTAGTGTCATGTGGCTCGCTCGTTCAGGCAGGCAGCCCTGGCACGCACCTCGTTGTTGGGCGGCGGCTGCGAGGGCTGCTGCTGCGCGCGGCGCTGCACGGAGGGCGAGCGACGGTCGGCGGGTGCGGCGCCGGCCTCCATGTGCTGCTTGCGCTGTCGCAGGATCGTCCAGTCGAACGTGTAGTCGTACTGGTAGTTCATCGTGCGGAACAAGATGCGGAACAGCTGTGAACAGACGAGGCAAGGGTCATTTACGTGAATCGTACAGTAGGCCAATTCTGCTAATTTAAAACGTTCAAAATCTAGTCGCAGTTTCATCTCAGCGAACAACAAATGTCAAAAACTTGTCAAAATTTAGGGAAATTTTAAGTATTTTTGACGGATTGAGACTGAGATCAGACTGAACGTTCTTAAAAATTATGTGAATTGCCCCTCGATTTCGTTCTAATCTCAATTGAAATCGAGATGCATGAAAAATATACTCAATCCAGTGTTTTATCTTGAGGATGTCATAGACCACATAATTATTATAATTGAAGATAATTTGTAGCCAAATAGTTTTTGCATCAGTTATAGTGATTTCAAATGGCTCATGTAACAGTTAACCACTGAGACGATACAATCTTCTAAATGGACAGCTGCGTTATAATACAGCTCACTTCTTTTAATCGGCTGCTTCAATCAACTAATTACCAAAGCTAATTAGAACTAGTATCAAACGTGACACATTTTATAATAGAACACGCAATATAAGTGTGTATTATGACTCACCTGTCTAAGATACATGTAATCAGGAGCCTCGTCGAAGGTCAGTCCGCGGCAGTAATTTAAATACATCGCAAACTCAGCCGGGAATCCCTGTGCAAATAATAACGTATTTTAATAATAATTCTGATGATAAAGAAGGGTTAAAGGATCTTACATTATGAGATTTAGCTGCGAAATCTGCATCTCGCGAAATTACATAAAAAATTGTTAATTCCGATTTCCGTGGCAAAACATGACCGGAGACCGAGGCGCAGCCTGGTACCATTGATTCAGTACATGTTTTTGAATGCCCCTGTGTTGAATAGTCAGAAGCCCGAAAGTCTGACAACCAGTCTTACCAGGGGGTATCGTATTACCCAGCAACTGGGTTGTGGAGGTCAGATAGGCAGTCGCTCCATGTAAAATACTGTTATTCAGCTGCATCCAGTTAAGACTGGAAGCTGACCCCAACAAAGTTGAGAAGAGGCTAGCCAGATGATGATGAGGTATTACACTTTTCATGTAACAGCAATTTTTTTTTTTTTTTATATTAAGGAAAACATTTTTTTTATTAATGAAAACAATTCATGGTTTCAGTTAGCGAGCCGATATCCCCTGCTATCCTGTATATTATTTCTCTCAAATTTCAATTTCGCTGCTAAATCTTATAACCTTGTAAGTTTTTTTATTATGATGAAGACAAATATGAATTGATTTTTTAATAATAACTGTGTAAACACTGTGCAATGTTCTCAATTTTTATGACGAAGCAAAAGCATGTAGGTTCACGTGATTTTCTTTTATTGATGATAGCACAAAAAACAGTTTATTCAAACAACACATTAGGAACGATTTTATTTTGGGCAACATTTTAAATTCAGTACGGGATTCATCTCTATCATTCTTTATGGTTAAATTATTATATTAGTATGTATAATGTTTACTTCAAATCGTTGGACGCTCGCTTTTAGCGATACCAATATGCGTGGTACCGCTTCAAGCAAGCTGATCCCAGTTAAGAGATGCAGCGTGTCATGTCAATTCATCAGTCATTTTACTAAATCTGTGAGAATATAAGGAAACACTTTATATTTTTAGCATATAATTATGTATGTTCATGTTTGTAGAATGTATCGGGAAAGAAGGGCTAAGGTAGTCAGTAGCAGTAGGTGCCTCAAGCCTCAAGACGGGCGTCGTCATCGAGACAGGCCTAGGAAACATTAGCGCGATGACGAAGAAAAATTCTTGACAGGGGGGCCTACTTTCAAAGTCAGTCAACTAATATACGGAACCATCAAAAAGTAGTTCTATACAATCGGCATGAACTCAACTCCATATGTAAAGCACAATTCGTGTTGTCACTCATTCTTAGTTCTGGCCCCTGAACTAATTTTATGTATGAAGGTGATACGGAGTTACGAAACGGGCGAAACTTCAGCTAAAATTACGGATTTCGTGCTTAGAGAGTAAAAAAACCTATATTATCCAGAAAAGCCGAGACAGAATGTGTATGCGCTGCTGAATGGGTCGCACACACCTTGGATGTTAGCTTGAATGATAAGTCTCGGATAGCCAAAGATGATGGTTTATTGAGTATATTTAACTACCACGTAACTAATGCCATATGAATGCTGTGTGAATCAGTACAGCTGACTATGAACTCTGATCGTGTACTGTCGCGTTATACTATAATTCGTGCAAGGCGACGGAAAAGTGCTGATCTCTGCAATGCGCGCGTGCCATGTACGATACATGACTCGTACAGAATGAGGTATGAGAGAATCGGTAGAGAGATCTTTGCGCAGGCCATACGACTGTAGAGGTTAAACAAATGAAACTATTCTCACTTAACAGACAAAGTAAAATTACCTACCAAATGTGATATTATAGTTGAGAGTTACCGTACGCAAAAGCATAAGGAATTATGATTATATTAAACTGCTTTGCCCACCACACAGTTGACATAAAGACCTTTGTATTTATTTATTCAAGTCTCATATCCGGCGTACTGGATTTACGATTTTAATTAATTCGCTATACACGAGCGTTAACGCTCATAATTATGATCAGTTAATTGGTAGAATAATCCTCTAAGTACTTTCCCTTTCTATACAGGTTTGAAAACCTACCGTTTTAATTTGCCCAACTAACGGGCGTACAAAGACACTTAACGAAGCCGAGACTCACTTGACTACTCCGATTATTGTAATCATTATTTTTGTCCTGATCCATTTGAAGTACAGAATGCGTAGTAGACGGCTATATGTGATGTGTCGTTTCTTTTTACACCCTGTATACTAAAATTACAAAGAGGTAACATTTTTGAGTTTGGTAATCTTCGGAACTACTGATCCGTTTCCGAGTAATTACGCTATTTACGTGTGTTATAAGATATTTCTATTTTATGTCAAAGCAAGAAATTTAACGCGGATAGAGTCACTGGCAGAAGCTGGTGTTAAAGTTTGTCTAGGTATTATGCCTCGTTACTGAAGTTGTCAGATAAACTCATAAATAGCTATTGTTAGTTCAAAGTTATCTAACATAAACCAGTTCGCCACATCTGCACTTAGTCGTGGAAAGTGAACCTATAAAGTGTTTTCTATAAACTGACTGTTCAAGAACACTATGCATCCAAAAGCCTGGTTTACACAGTGCCATTTAATTCCCTGTGGTATACTGTGCTGAACCAACAATAACCACACCGTCTAAACAGTATTTAGAGGATACAAATCATTTGTTGCTTCATTTTTATAGCATTTTTTTTATTGCTGAAATGGATAGAGTCACTGGCAGAAGCTGGTGTTAAAGTTTGTCTAGGTATTATGCCTCGTTACTGAAGTTGTCAGATAAACTCATAAATAGCTATTGTTAGTTCAAAGTTATCTAACATAAACCAGTTCACCACATCTGCACTTAGTCGTGGAAAGTGAACCTATAAAGTGTTTTCTATAAACTGACTGTTCAAGAACACTATGCATCCAAAAGCCTGGTTTACACAGTGCCATTTAATTCCCTGTGGTATACTGTGCTGAACCAACAATAACCACACCGTCTAAACAGTATTTAGAGGATACAAATCATTTGTTGCTTCATTTTTATAGCATTTTTTTTATTGCTGAAATGACCCGCTCTTGACCTCGATCACGCCCGATGGACAGCGATGGATGAGGCCTATGATGGAACGAGCGTGACCAGAAGATGCCTGTTCACATTTGTTTTAAAGTTAAATGCGGAAGGGAACACACGCTGGCAGAGTTCCACACTGGCTGTGTGTGCCACGGAGCTTTATAACGAACTAATACCACTATCAAACACAAAGGCTCCGGTTAAAATACAGTGATAGAACTAGCGAGTTAGGATTTAAATCGACGACCTTCTTCGCGAGGTCGGAGGTTCAAATTCATTACCGCTCACGCGTATGCAGACGTCAGTCGAGTTACTAGGCTATGCACAACACTTATTCAATTATTGGGGCTATGGAAAGATACTTGGTACATTTTGTGCTAGGTCTTGTGTCGAATCTACCCACATACACGTGATATTGATTAAATTATTTTTAAGACTCGGGGAAATAAAATATACCAAACAAACATCATCATCTGCCTAGCCTTTTCTCAACTATGTTGGGGTCGGCTTCCAGTCTCACCGGATGCAGCTGGATACCAGTATTTTACATGGAGCGACTGCCTATATGACCTCCACAACCCAGTTGTCAGACTTTTGGGCTTCTGACTACCCTAACGACTTTTAAAGATCCACGAATTACAGCCGGGACCAACGGCTTAACGTGCTTTCCGAGGCATGGAGGGGTCACGGAATGTAAAGATGGTCACCCATCCACAGACCAACCGTGGCAAGCGTAGCTTAACCTGATCGATCGACCTGTGCGGCTGTTATTATTTAGCCACGGGCCCCTCAAACCAAACAAACATGTACTTGACTATTTCAATAAAACCGACTCGCCTTGAAGCTGTTCGGGCGATTGAATATTAATTTATCATAAACCTTTATCTTCCTAGACTTAGATAAAATCGAATCAAAATATATCAAGTAGTTTAGAAGCACTAAGCGAATATTGAACAAACGGGGAAACTCGGTTTATAAATGAGTGATAATTGATTACCGGTATGTTATCAGTCTATTATACAGTGTACTACTATATATTCTAATCACATCATGTGTACAATCAACAGCAAAAGTAGATGATGAAAATCAGTAATTCAATACTAACGAACGGAATTCGCGTCAGAACTGTGTAGCGTCGAAGTAGTAAATGTTTGGTATAATTTACAATCACATACTTTTGAATCACTTCGACGCCACACAGTTCTGACGCGAACTCCATTCACTAGTATTGAATTTTTGATTTTCATCATCTACTTTTGCTGTTGACTGTACTAGCTATACAAATGTTCAGTATAATAATGGTCTCGCATTGTTATAGATTTTTCTCACAATGCGAGGCCAACGCATACTGGGCGTCAATTCTGTATTATTCCCCGCGAATTCTTACCACGTGCAAACCACCTCAATATCGTAGCAAGGAATCGAAATGTCCAACGTACGGACAACATGTATTTTGACAGTTCAAACCACGCGACTGTGAATAGCAAATGTCGTGATTTACTAAGGGAATTGACGTAGTTTCGAAGGAATCGTTAAGTGGTCACAGTGAATTAGGGCCCTGGAAATATGTAGCTTGATGTGTCACTACCGACAGTTTTGAAGGTTCTTGAGGGAAGCCTACGTCCAGAAAAGTATTCTATTGTATATAAGGTGTTAATAAATTAACCCGATAAACTTTAAGAGGTGAAAGTTGTTTAGTTCGATAGTCTAAAACCATCGAACTGAACAACTTTCACTATGGATGGGACCAACTCCGAAATCACGAAAAAAAATCAGCTGTTTAATACAAAACTTCAATTCCTAGTTGACCAAAATGTATGAAACAGCTGATTTTTTTTCGTGATTTCAGAGTTGGTCCCATAGTGAAAGTTATTCAGATCGATGGTTTAAAGCACCTCTTAAAGTTTTAAGAGTTATTTTTTTAACACTTTATATATTCTATTCTATTGTACACACGCCTACACATCAAGCTATACATTTCCAGTTTTAGCTGACCTCGCATTGTATAGGTTTTTCGTACAAACAGATGTCAGCTTATACTGGTTATTTATAGCTTGATGTGTAGCCGTGCATACACATTTTTTATATTGGCAGAATATGTTGTGATAAATAAATGTATTTTCTTTATTTTTCTTTTAGAAGTGGTCGTGTGATATTGACGTATTACTATTTTATTTATCAAAACAAGAGGTCGTTTACAAACCTATGAAACCAATCGAAATTGACTTCTTAAAAAAATATATAAACATCCGAATTGAGAACCTCCTCTTTTTTTGAAGTCGGTTAAAAACAAATTAAGTCACATGACAAGCATACAAGCTAGGCTACTTAGTATATTTCCAAATTAACTTTGTATGAATATAAACATGCTGTTAAAGTTTGTTGTGCTTACCTTACAGAGCACCTCAACGGGCGTCGACATCTTTTTCTCGCTGATCCGTTCGTACTTCTGCTTTTTGGTGATCGCCTTCAGACCTTGCCACGGCAGCGAGCCTCTGTTAAACAAATAGAGAAAATTAAATCTACAGAAAAGCGTTAAAATCAGGTACAATGGGAAGTGCAGACTTTATTTGTTCAACCCTTATGGAACCTAGGACTTCAAACGACATCAGCCGCTTGAAACATAAATGGATTGTAACGTAGTTGCAATTTCACAAAAATAAACTGTTAAGAGGGTGGCACGAGCAACTTAAATAGTTGTCCAGTAACTTTTTTGTCTCTGTTTCCTCGCTCAAATTTGGATGATCTACGATGCGCACACGAGAGTGACAGCAAACGCTATTTTTTTTGTGAAATTTTCGACCACTGGCTAGCCGGCAACTTTTTTGTCGCCATACGCGCACTTGCAAGGCCACCAATAGACGGGCGACAGTTACGTCCAAACCCGCGGAAAATGTCTCCCAGCTGTCGAGTCGCTACATGCGCGTCTTAATGTTGCTCGTGAGCGCCCTCCCCTAATCGTTTTATATAATCTGCAGATTCTAGATATTACTATACTAAGTATTCATTCGTTCGTCGAACCCTGGACAGTGAGCCGCGATATCAACCTATTTCTCTACAGGTTAATCTTTTAACCTCGGTATGAGTTATCACTCTCGTAAAGGTCACGAGAGAAGAATTACAATAAATAAATAAAACTTTATTTCAGACTAGATTCATAATTTTGTTAGTATTTTGGTGTTAGTAATAATAATGCTTATTTATATAGGTTAGTATTGTTAGTTTTCAGAACAATAATTATTAATCCTGACCTAGGACTATCCCCACCCAGTGTCCCTGAAAGGGACAGTCCGCTCTGGCAGCGATCATTTTTAGAATGCCGTTGTTACCACAATAAAGAAAGGTAAAATATGAAAAGAGTCTTTTCTAAATCCAGCCAGCATGTTTTGTAACTGCCACAAAAAGCAAATAAACCAATGCAGTATAATAATACAGACTAATATGTATACCCCCCCCCCCCCCCCCGTTACATCGACGCACAACCTACTGCACAACAGATTGTACGACTCTGTATAATATTAAAAATTCTGAAGTAACTTTGTCTGTCTATTACCTTTTCACGCTTTTAACAGCTGAACGGATTTCGATGAAATTTGGTACACAGGTAGAACATGACCTGGGTTAGGATTAGGACATAGGATTCTCTTTATCCCCATAGTAAGTTCTGGTGGGATAATTTCGGATATACACGTGGGCAGAAGCCACGGGCAAAAGCTAACTTACCCATAATATGAAACTCTTTGCTTCGAAGAATCAGAATGAAAGCCATGCTAACAGTAGTCCATACTTAATTTACATTTTACATAATTGCGCGATTCCCGGACACGTTTAAAATTAACGGCCTTATTCCGTAGGCTGATTAACGGATCGAACTCGAAACGGGTCCTCGCGTGAGTCACTTGCGACAAGTCGGGACCTGCACAGCGGATCAACTGGCAGCCTCAAACCGGAATACGTACAGCATCGAGTGGTTTTGTGAACGGTAATCATATTGACTCTGTCTGTACTCTTATGGTTCCTTTTTCGCCACCACCGCCGCCACCTTTTGAGTTTTTTTTTTTTTTAATTATTAGTTTACTAGCGACCCGCCCGTCCATGCTTCGGACGGGTGCAATCTGCTGCTGATGTGGCTACAAGTCAAGCAAGACATCAAGATTTTAGTGCCCAGATAAACATTTTTGTATCCTTCAGGAATAAATTCTCGAAAAATTATGGTGCAATCCGTTGCGTAGTTTAGAAAAACAACGCGGTCACGAAAATTGACTTAATTTTTTACTTGAAAGATAATCTATACAAACATTTCAGTTTTAAATGGATCTTGGAGATACCTAGTGCCCAACCGCACATTAAAATGTTCGTAAAATCATTTGTGATTGTTCGTTTACAAAACTGAACTTTTCAATATCCTCTGCCTGTATTCTAAATGCGTAACACTTTCATATCCACAAACGCTTTGATTTTAATATCAAAGCTATTACATTAAAAAGAGGCGTTTGACGAAAGCTGCAATATCATGAATAAAGAAAGGTCCTTTGTTTATTACAAACGCATATTGGCAATATGCCCAAAGACTCAACTGCGAAAACAAAGTTGTTTATTTTTCTGAAAAACGCATTTTCAGGCAAAACCAAGGCATCAAAACGGTAAATTTATATGTTTTTAAAAGATACATAAACTCATGGCTTATTTCCCTTGGGGTTTTTGAAAGATCCTGATCGAAGTAACTGGAAGTCAGGGGGGAAAGCCTCTGCCCAGCACAGGAATGATGCAGCTGAGAGAAACCTGCAGTGCGATTCTGTAACCATCTCACCGTGAAAACTTAGGTGAAGTGAGCGTGGAGTGAGCTGTCAGTGTCATCCTGATGCTAGGGATTGATGATACTCGTGACAGCTCACTCTAGGCTCACTTCACCTAACTTTTCACGGTGAGATTTTTACAGAATACAGTATATTTTAAAGTATACAGTAGAGTCGATATCATAGTCGCTTCACTTTTTGTTCATTTTTACCTTCCATTTATCAGTTTTCACTCGAAGTGAAACGGCTGAACACAAAATCAATCAAGTGAAAAATGTATTCATTAGTGAACCCATCTAACGATGTTGGATTTCGGCACTCGGCATCTTCCATTTGCCTCATCATCATCTGCGTAGCCTTTTCCCAACTATGTTGCGGTCAGCTTCCAGTCTAACCGGATGCAGCTGAATACTAGTATTTTACATGGAGCGACTGCCTATCTGAACTCCACAACCCAGTTACTAGGTAATACTACACACCTTGGTAAGAAAAATGAAAAGACTATCAGACTTTCGGGCTTCTGACTAGTAACGACTGTCAAAGATCCACGAATGACAGCCGGGACCAACTGTTTAACGTGCTTTCCGAGGCACGGAGGGGTCTCGGTATGTAAAGATGGTCATCCATCCACGGACCAACCGCGGCAAGCGTAGCGCATCTTTCATTTAACTACCGATCGAAAAATGAAATGAAAGGAGCAAATGAACGTTCGTTATAACGGATAGCAGGGACATCGACGCGCATTCGGTTACCATAGATTCAGCACATGATTCTGAATCAGCCTGCGTTAAAATTTTTCAAATCAAATCAAATCACTTTTATTTGTTAACACAGATGAAGAAATACAGATCTTGAGTTTGGTGAACAGAAACGCTGTTATGCCAGGAGGCGTACAAATATGGTGTGCATATAGCTCAATATTTCAATTTTTATTTCCAAAAAAAATGTTTTTTTTATATTCATAATTATCGTAGGTTATTAAAAAAAAACTTTCAAAATTTTTGACCGCGCAGGAATGGCACTTCTCTATAAAGCAACCGTTTTTTTTTTTTTTATAACCGACAGAAAAATTCTAAGCTAGGGTGATTAGAATCATGTACTGACTTCATGGTTAGAGTATAATTTAATTTTTTCGGTGTCGTATCGTGAGATGGTGAAATGAAACAAAAATGTAACCTTCACTCAAGTAAATCGTCTCGTAGTATTTCTTTCTACAAGATTATGCATAAAGTACTCAAAAGATAGGATATCAAATATTTTAAAGTAATTTTACACATTGTTCCGAAAGATCCGTGATTCAAGTTAACAATGAATCACAATACTCAGAATCGATACCACCTCAGATATTGAACAGGAGCTTCGGTATAGATTCCGTGACGTCACTCCATTAACAATCGAAACACGCACGACTTCGGTGAAAATAAATGTACGACGTGATGTCTGTCACAGTCTATAGTTTTCTCATATAAATATACCATGTCAGACTGTATAATAGAAAAACGCTCTTTGTCATTCCTACTACATACAGCATGTTCACTAAGAGAAACTAGAAATATACATAAATCACGGTATCTTCCCATGGTAAAGTTCACTTCTAAAGTCAAAGCATTTATTTGAAATAGGCACAAAAAAGACACTTTTGAAAGTCAAAATTTACAATAAAACTAGCTGACCCCGCAAACGTCGTTTTGCAAAAAAAAAAAAATAGTAGCCGATTCTCAGACCTACCCGATATGCACAAAAAATTTCATACAAATCGGTCCAGCCGTTTCGGAGGAGTATGGTAACTAACACTGTGAAACGAGAATTTTATATATTAGATAGGATTCTAGTCGCTCCTTCCAAAAGGCAGTTTTCACTAAAAAAACATACTTAACGAATTATTTAGCATAAGCATAATCAGCCTATAACGTTCCCACTGCTGGGACACAGTCCTCCTCTCTGTGAGAGGGAGTGGGCCGTATTCCACCACGCGGGCCCAGTGCGGGTTGGTAATGTCACATGTCTTCGAATTTTTGATTCTAGGATATACCGGTTTCCTCACGATTTTCCTTCACAGTTTTGAGAGGGGTGGCGATGAAATTATTTATACAAAGGAAAGCGCCTGCCTGTGTTCGAACCTACAACCAATAATGTCATTGACCAATTGTCACAATCTAAGTTTGATTTTGTTTGGACATGCCAGGAATAAACCAACCTTATTTTCTAGATTGCATTAGATACAATAATTAATCAAGTAACCACAACACTAGACATCTTCCTATAAAGACTACGGCGCCTGGGACAGTAAAAAAAATTTGGCTTTTTTTTCTGTTTTTAATATAAACAAAGACACCTATTGAATTAAAAATTTAAGTTTAGGGTTTTAGGCAATGGTAAAAATACGCACAAAGCATTTCTTCATGTATTTTAATGTTATAAACGTTATGATTAGGTATTGTCTTCTAATAAAGACGTGGCGTGGAGGGCACGAAAATGATTGTATAGAAGACCGTGGCGCTCAAAAGGTTAAAATGATATTGTAAGGGGACTGCGATTTGTTAGACAGTTTTGCACAACTAATCATTGTAGTGGTAAATGAGGTCAAGTTGATGGCAAAATCATGACGGTCTTGCTTCGTTACGCGTGAGAGATCTACGAGATAAACTCAGTAGAAGAGCAGATTGCCCAAGGTATAGAGAAACATCGTCATCAGATCTACTAAAACACACTAATTATGTCTTTAGGTTTAGTTGCGTGCGTTGATATTTAGCGCAAGAATTAACAAAACTCATTTCCATGTTCCTACGGACGGCTCATATTTGTTCTATACTAAATAATTGTTTGTTTTCCACAATGTGCACTTCGGTGGTAACTTAAATATCATTATGGACCCTTTCGGGCACTTCATTTTTTATGAGATAATTCTGTTGTGCCTGACAGAGGTCTGGCACAGCAACGAAGAAGTAGAGGAACCTTTAAAAAAACAGCCAAATGCGTGTCGGTCTCGCACACGAAGCCACAAGGCAAAAACGCCGAAAAACGTTTCTTGTATGAAGCCTTTTAATTTTACAGTTTATATTATTTTTATTGTATGTTATTATAGCGGCCATAGAAATACAAACAATTTTCTACCTATTACGGTTCATGAGATACAGCCCGCCGACAGACGAGATATGGACGGGCGGACGGACGAACAGCGGAGGCTTAGTAATAGGGTTCCGTTGGCACCCTTTGGGTACGAAACCCTAAGGCCCTTTTCACATGCACACGGTTGCCGTCTAAACGGCACGGCGCCGTGACGTGCTAGCTCTTTCACATGTACACGGTTTCAAAGGGCCAGACTCCTGTAATATTAGCTGACGAATGAACCCTGCGCTCACCACCGTGCCGTTTTGCGCCAGTGCATGTGAACGAGTCCATACAAGTCAATACATGACTGCAAGACGGTTGCCGCGTCAAAACCGTGCTTATAGTGGATAGCACGGGCGACACACGGTCACGACACGGTCGCCGTGCCGTGTGAAATCTGTCTATGTAGCTCATACATTTCTACTTAAAACGAAACGGCGACCGTGCCGTGACCGTGTGCATGTGAAAAGGGCCTAAGACGTAACTTATTATCAGCCTTTCATGAACAATTTTCCCTTCCACCAGCACTAAAATAGGCAAAATTACGTCATTTTCAACAAAATAAGGCGACTTACCTGTTGAAATACATAAGTACATATCCGAGTGACTCCATGTCGTCTCGCCGCGACTGCTCGATGCCGAGGTGGGCGTTTATCGACGCGTACCGAGCCGTACCTGTTACAAACAATGCGTTATTAAATAAAAAAACAACATCATCTATTACTAAGCAACTTTGGGGAAGAATTGTTCTTCCACTTCCCTTTCTCTTCGTTAATGATATATTACTTTATTTCTGTATGTAGATTTGTACAGTTTTTTTTAAGCTAGATGAGGTCGGCGTTTCCTAATTGACAACTCTGAGAAGAAAGGCCAAAACAAACTCAGAGGTCAGTCTCTTTTAAAGCCCTTTGGTTGGTTTGACATCTTGCGTTTGAGTAGAATTCGGGAAAGCCTGGCAATTGACCCCCCTTCCTGCCCTCCTCCTGACCTATCTAGGCAATTATTTGGGCACAGCACGCTAAATATGCACAAGGAAAAGTATCTAACGTCATTTATTACTTCTACTGTATAGTCGAATGCATAACTGCATGATGAAGTTTCCCCGATGCTTCATCGTTGCCATTTATCGGTGGCAAACTGTTTCGCTTGTCATCATAAAGTAATTTATTATCTTTTTATTAAATTGCGCCTTTTATACGTTCGTTTGCATCATTATCATACAAAATGATAAGACTTAAATAAATGATAACTCAGACATCAACATTTCCTGACTGGTGAAATTTAATGTTGAAATCTTACGTGAAAAGGGCTTTGAAGGTCCGTGGCATACCTACCTGTCAAAACGGCGGACAGATAGGTATGCCAGGTTCCATATAAAAATCTTCAATGGCCTTTAAGCAGTAATTTTGCGCTTTTATAATTTCTAACGTAACGATATTATCGTGGACGATCGCAATAACACAGGGAAGTAAAATATAAGAAGAAATAAAAGAAATATAAGAAGAAGAAGACGGAAATCAAATCCACGATAACGTTACAATGTGCGCGTATTTCCATACATTCTATGGACAGTCAGCAAAGGAAATAAGTATACAGGGTCGTCGAATATAGTTGAAGTTTACTAAGAAACCGATTGATGTTTTCGAATGAAATTTAATTTCATAAATAAACTGTTTGTTTTCTATTAATTAAATTGAATTTTATTCGAAAACATCAATCGGTTTCTTAGGCCCGTATTACAGAACGTCACTCAATACTCAAGCATTACTTAAAACTAGTTTCAACCAATCAAATGGCTGGAATCTAGTTTTAAGTAATGCTTGAGTATTGAGTGACGTTCTGTAATACGGGCCTTAGTAAACTTCAACTATATTTGATGACCCTGTATACTTATCTCCTTTGCTGACTGGACGTCGGTGCAACTATCTATGTGCAAATGGCAAAGATGGCGGATTATATTTTGAATCAGCTGATCGACTCAGTAGGACTATTGTGCGCCTCGAGGTTTTTGACGTGGATGTAGTGAATGTGCACCATTCACTTGTATTTATTTCATCATTTTTGCCATCGACACGCTAAAAAGAACAATATCGTGAATGCATAATATTCTTCAATGTTCTGAAAATATATTCTGACTTTTAACACTACAATTGTGTACCAGTCCCTCAAGGTATAATATGTAGATAACACCAAAAAACCAGTCTATAGTTAATCTATATCAGCCATCGTTGAGTAACTATGGCTACAACGCGCATGCTTGGAATACCGAGCACCCGGTGTGAGTCACTCCTTTATTAAGTTAACTGTATTCTACGAGGGAACGTGGCGAACTTTGCTGTCTCGTGAGCTGTTTATACCGAGTTGAAAAGACTGTTGAGACAAAAGGGGGCTTGGATCTTGACGCGAGTTTTGCTAACTGGCAGTTGCGTGTAGATTCAAATGTGTAGGAAGTAATTGTGAAGCATTTCTACGTTTCTGTTGAACTCGTTGGAACGTATTATTAAGCTTATTAAGAATACTACACTGCCAGACACAACAAAATGCAAAACATCTCCCACTTAAGAACCACTAGATTACATTATCACAACATGCCAGACATCACCGATGTCGTTTAATAGAACCTTTACACAGCACAAAGAAAGGTAGAAGAATATGGGGGAGGCTTTTGCCCAGCAGTGGGACAATATAGGCTAATGAAAATTACACAGATAATTTTACTGTCATAGGGACGCTACACACGTTCGGCACCCTAATTGCGTAACACACTATTACTCTCAATTTGAATCATTTTGAAGCTTATTGCTAATCCATTGCTCCTTATACGTTCGAAAAGTGTGTCTACTCAACAACGTAAATAACGCAATGAATGTTGTTGAACTGTCAAAATGAAACCGATTGCTACTGATAGTGTGTTATGCAATTACCCTGCGGGTAAGCGCATTTGATTCGGCTGTACCCGATAAAGAACAAAGTCGACTCGAAGAAATTACTATACATATTCGGCTTTCATTCGGCTTGTGCCGATCGGCAAACTCCATTCCGGTATCTACCCTCGCTGAGTCATGCTCGGGCCGGTTCGACACAACACGAGCTATGCTGGGCCGCTTTTCCCGAACGTAACTCGATTTTATCGCCCGGCTGTGCCGATTCATGCCAAGTCGAAGAACTGTGTAGCATCCCATACAAAAAGTGTAAACAACTCACCGGTAAGATTCTTATCCTCGCGATACGAGATGTGTGCACGCGTGCGGAGGTCGCGGAACTTCTTGGCGAGCCCGAAGTCGATCATGTAAAGCTTATTGCAATGGCGGCCGATTCCCATGAGGAAATTGTCAGGCTTTATGTCACGGTGGATGAAACACTTGCAGTGGATGAACTCTACGCGGCCCAGCATTTGATCTGTGGGCAAAGGGGCGGTTCTAGAATGCTGTAAAACGACAACAGATTTTCAGTAGCAGTCGCAGTACTCGCAGATAACGCTTTAAGAGCGTTCATCCCGCATGGGCTGGCAACGCCGCATTTCTAGTTAGTATAGTAGTAATTGTTAAAAAAACCACTAGAAACTCTTTTTCAGAAATGTACAGAGGCCAGCACATCAAGCTACCCCAATCTGTCAGATTTTCCCAATTAAATATGAACCTTATTCCTTTGTGCTAAAGTTGAAAATCTATCAAAGAAATTTGACAGATTGGGGTTGGTTGACCTGCTGGCGTCTGTACTAACATGGCTGTAAAAAAATAGTAATTTAACAAAACTACTAGAAACAATTTTGTAAAAGCCACTAGAAATGCAACTGCCAGCCCGCGCGGGATGAACGCTCTTATTTTTCAAGTCGAGGTATAGTCAGCACAGACAAGATATGAAAATGCTAGAGGATTCTGAACTAAATTACAACTGAAATAGAGTTCAGAATAGCATGAAATGTGGCCGTGGTCTACGTTCGAATATTTACAGCAAAGAACATGCTCAAGCATTTTGCTGTTCAGTCTGCACTGGCTCACCCTTATGCGATTAAGACTGTGCCGACCCTACAGTGGCGCCCTCATCGTTTGTTTGGTTATTTCATACAATTTAGAATGAAAATGCAGAAAACAAGCACGTTAAGTTGTGCTTCACCAGATTATACGTTAATATTATTAGAAGCGGTAGTTTTATATTGTTTAGTTTTATCATAATCCTTAAAACGGAATATAGTGGCCACTTTTATCCGTTTTAAGGATTATAATGAAACTAAACAATATAAAACTACCGCTTCTAATAATATTAACGTATAATCTTGTGAAGCACAACTTAACGTGCTTGTTTTCTGCATTTTCATTCTAAATTGTATGAAATAACCAAACAAACGATGAGGGCGCCACTGTAGGGTCGGCACAGTCTTAAGACAACGGTGATAAGCAAAATAAATAAGCAGTAAATCCAATAGGAGTTTTAACAAGATAATACACATTTGCTGGTTTTCGAGGATGGATACGATATGAGGTAAGTTCAAAGTACCCTCAAAATACCAACAATCGGGCAAATTCGTAAACCTCCTGTATTTTATGTGAAGTAAACGCGGTGTTGACGTTAATGCATAAATGCATTAGTTGTAGTTACTAACTAGTTTACGAACAACAAGTAATAAATCTGACGCGATTACTTTTTAAACTTATAAATTGTTAACAATAATGAGTGTAATATAAGAAAAGAAATTTAAGTGAACATAAACATTAACATAAGAGTGGCTTCTTTACATGCTAAGTATTCCTTTCTTGTATAATGTTAGGTAGGTTAATACCTACTAAATATACGATATCTTCACAAACATAAAAGTTTATTTTAAAGACACAACAGCTTCTACTATTAAACAGTTTCCCCGCGATCTCAAAGTCGGATAAAATCTCTGATCAGTAAATCTGCACTGCACCCTAATTGCCTAATACACTTTCAATCACATTCCGAAGGGTTTTAAGGGACATACCTAAGCCATCATAGGTTTAAAAAATTCATCTGCTCAACAACGTAAATAACGCAATGAACGTGTCCAAACTGTCATTATGAATTAAAAAATTGCGATCAATTGTCGTTGCTATGTGTGTTACGCAAGTTAGTAGCGCGTTTAAAGTTAGTTTGCGCAAATAAGTTAGATAGCCAGACAACTAACACGAGGTAAATAATATAAATTAAAATAATTCTCACATCGACAAGTCAAGGACTTTACAGGAGTCAAATCCCCGAAAGGCGAGCAAAGCCAAATCTTTCGATAACATCTCTTGAATAAGCAAAAATAAGTAGGTAATACAGATACAGACCTGCCAGCATAAGAACAGTCTTGATGGTGAACTGGCGCGAACAGAAGTTGAAGAGGTCCTCCAGTGACGGACCAAGGAGGTCCATCACCAGGATGTTGTGGTCCTTTTCGTAGCCGTACCATCTGAAACAATGGAAAGATGTTATGAGATAATATTGGCGAAAAAGATGTTAAAGGCGTTTTTAAACGAGGAGGAGAATAATCTGTGGATTTAGTTCAATCAGAAAATATCACGATATTAACCCAGATTAGCTATGTTTTGGTTTCAACTCAGTTGATAAAAATGAACAACGCAACGCAATAAGTTAAAATCTAGAACACCTCTGCGTCAAATGCAAGTACGTTTTTTTTTTCTTGTAGAGTTGTTAATGTACAGACGCCAGCAGGTCAACCTACCCCAATCTGTCAAATTTCTTTGATAGATTTTCAACTTTAGCGCAAAGGAACAAGGTTCATAATCAATTGGGAAAATCTGACAAATTGGGGTAGCTTGATGTGCTGGCCTCTGTACTTAAATGAGTGTACGAACATCGGTCAATGTAAGGTTATCGCGCGTATTCAAAATAGTTACGAATAAATAAAAAATGCTTTTATGGAACACGAAATATTTTGGTTCTGTATATCAAAACGCCATTACTAATCTGATAAGCACTCACGCATAGCAAAAGCCTCCATCCTTGTGTTTGACTGATTAACAGTACCTAAACCACTGAAAATAAACATGAATTTGGAGTAATTGTCCAATAAAGGACGCGCCGGGCGTAGTAGATATATTACACAGAAATATTTTTTTGAAACTCAATGTATCACGTTGGTTGTTATGCGGGCGAATTTGCAAACAATAGTCACGTTTTTTAAACAATAATTATAACCTTGCGTAAACGTTAAAAGGATCATTTTTAGGGCTTCGTCTGTCAAGTTTTCGAATTGCGTAAAAGGAAGAAAAACATCTGAAACGTGAGGACGAAAGCGTATTGCACGTCAACGTGCCGAATTGCGCAATAGGAATCAAGGTGTTTTTATCTTCAACTTAGGAGCATTTCAAAATCAAAGGGGCCTAGCAACGGTGCGAAATGGAACCAAATATGGTTACCAAACTACAAGTAATAACAATTTAGAAAACGTGGGCTGTACCCTAGAAATTTATAAAAATTCATAAGCAGAAATGATCTTGAAACTCAACGCCAGTCTGCGGTTGAGACGTCGCCATTAGTGAAGATAAGAAGTTTTATTATTAACCGGAATCAGAATAGCCGATTACTTTTGATAAGCCAGTACCTTTGCTACTTTTGGGAGTAACTCGACCGACAAATGCCAATCGCATGCACGATACTAATCCTACCTTTCAAACTGTCGTCGAGGAAGGGATTTCAGGGATTCCCGTTACAATTTTCCGGGTTTTAAGACGCTGAAAACCAATATTGAGCTCCAATGTTTAGGTATTTTTAGCCACGCCCACTATTTCTCCGATATCCTAGCGCCATTCTTAAAAGGATGTGATACAGCGAACTACCAAGGATGAAACAAAGTGACGCGGTCAATAATAATTACCAATGAACCAAGAGAGGGCGCTCTTATATATTTATTGTTCTGTATGAAGTGCTAAAATCAAATTAGACAAGGCGATTAAAAAAACAAATGAATATTTTTACCCCTTTTTTAAAATTATTTTAAGTATTTACACTGATTTTTTTTAACTATTTACACTGAATTAGACGCTGACAAGAACCAAATAGGCTTGTCTAAAACAATTTTTTTGCCAAATCTATACAGTTTGTGACGGCGAAAAAAATATATGTTAATCTTGAAAATATTTCTGAGAACCCTGTTGTATTCAAAACAGGTTTTTGAAAAGTTTTCTCGATACAATAAAATGGTAAACTAACCTCTTAAAATGATCTTCTAACAAAAATATCTGTATTACTCATCAACGTACGTTAGTAAAATTTATAACAATAACGTATCATATTTAAATACAGAACTTGGTTGTTTTTTATTTTTGACTACTCAACCTATTTTTAAGTAATTAATTTTTTTTGGTTTGTATAAAGTTACGAGCGTCGCGTCATCGCGCTTCTCTTTCTTATGTATGCAATCCGACCAGCGTTGCCGTTAGCGTACATTTTACACATTTGACGTACCTTTTAGGCCTCCCATGTGTAATGTGTAATGGGGTCCATTTTACGTACCTTTTCAACTTAACATCCAAAATTTGAAACCGCTGCCAAAACGAGAAAACTAGATAGATCTTCGGTCCTACGAAGTGTAAGAATAGGAAGTAGCTCTGTTTCGCTTCCGCCTAGAGTAGGCAATGTCACAGAGCATGTAACGGCAATGAATATTGTATCGTATATCCGACCGGCCGGCGGGCTATATAAAAATGTACTCTGTGGTGGCGGCGGCGCCGAGAAACAATTCAATGAGTAAGTACCTATCATAAAACTGCGGGGATTTTTTTTTATATAATACAAGCTAACCCGCCAGACGTTGTCCTGTTAAAATTACAATTTCATTTTTCCTATTTTTAGGGTTCCGTACATCGAACGGAAAATGGAACCCTTATAGGATCACTTTGTTGTCCGTCCCGTCCGTTGTCTGTCAAGACCCTTTTTCTCAGGAACGCGTGGAGTTATCAAGCTGGACTTTATATCAAATACTCAGGTCTACTGTCTCTTGGAGCTGTGAAAAAATCAACTTCTAAGCCAACGCAATCAAAAGATACAGCCGTTTATGCCGCAAATTTTTGACACTCGCAAGGGAATCAAAACCTATAAGTAGGGTACTTCCCGTTGACCTAGAATCACGAAATTTGGCAAGAAACAAGGTCATCTATCACAAGTAAAGGTAAAAATCCGAAAACCGTAAATTTGTAGTTACATACCTACTTTGTACGGAATCCTCGGTGCGCGAGTCCGACTCGCACTTGACCGGTTTTTTTTTCATATAACGGTGTAATTTACTTTACGACCTATTCTCATACCTACCAAATATACATTAAAAATTTCATAAAAATCGGTCGAGCCGTTTCGGTGGAGTGCGACCACAAACACCGTGACACGAGATTTTATAATATTAGATTAAGTTTCCGATTTTAGTAAAAGCATGTACCTTTTTAACTCAAAATGTACCTTTTCATCGCTGGATATGTACCTTTTGGGAACTCAGTTGCGGCAACACTGAATCCGACAGTGATCGCATAGACGCGCGGCTAGACGGACGTATGTCGCTTTGCCCCGCTATCCGTTCATTTAATATTTTATTTTGTTCTTTTAGCTACAATAAATTGTAAAAATATTGGCACGTAAACATATTTGTACAGGATATTTTATAAGTTGCACATAATTATAGGTCTAAGTTGTGTAAATATTTTCTGTGCAAAATGGGAAGCAAACAAAAATGCCGAGGCCAGCAAAAAAAGCGCTTTTAAGCTAATAAACAAAAATATCTCATGGAAGTAGTAAAATAAGTATTTTTTTATAATGTAATATTGAAAAAACAAGTACACGAACAAAAATGAAATTATAATTAAATAGGTACTTTATAGGCTATTTTGTACAACCCATAGCGCAAATTCATCAATAACGATAACGCATGGTTGGTCTAGTGGTATTAGCATAGATTCTGGCGAACTAGTTTAGAGTTCGTAACCAAGTCAGGTCTTACAGAATTTGAATAGGATCCATTTTTTATTTTGTAATTTTAGGAAATTCATTGTTTTATTTTTATATTTAAAAAAAAAATATTTATTCAGTAAAAAGAGACGTTTGGTGAACAGTTCAGAAGTAGGTGAAGCTTCGGAAATTGTTTTTCACCAGTAAGTTTGTAATAAGTACAGATGCCAGCACATCAAGCTACCCGACAGTGTCAAATTTTCCCAATCAACTTTGAACCGTATACTTTAGTGATAAGGTTCTAAATCTATTACATTACATTTATGTTTGCATAACTCGTCAAAATGTAAGGAACACCTGATTTTTATATTCGCGACTGCAGTTTTCGTCCCTTTACTAAAGTTGTTCATAATGTTGAGTAGTACAATCTCCCATTTCGTTTAGTCACATGTTTTCAATTTCAACCTGTATAAGTATGTACAGACGCCAGCACATCAAGCTACTATAATCTGTAAAATTTATTTAATAGATTTAGAACCTTATCACTAATGCATAAGGTTCAAAGTTGATTGGAAAAATTTGACACTTTCAGGTAGCTTGATGTGCTGGCGTCTGTAATTATTACAAACTTACTGGTGAAAAACAATTTCCGAAGCTTCACCTGCTTCTAAACTGTTCGCCAAACGTATCTTTTTACTGTAAAGAAAATTAATAATTAAAATATTTATATGTATATATATTTTTTTTTTTATATAAAAATAAATATAAAAAAATGAAAATTTCCTCAAAATTACAAATAAATAAAAAAAAGAAACCATTTCAAATTTGCTAAAAATTCTCCTGGCTACGAACTCGGATCTCGCTCTTTAGAACCTAAGCTAATACCACTAGACCAACCTAGCGATATCATTGTGGTCGAATTTATGCTATGGGTTGTACAAAAATTTAATTTTTGTTCTCGTACCTATTTTGTCAATATTACCACGGTATAATTATATGCAGTATTCTATCTTCATACAAACGGACGATGCGCGAGCTATGCCTACGCGCCTCGATCTCGGCATTCACTCGGCAGGCAGACAGTCGCGACTGTGCCGCAGTGACGAACGGTCGGTGTGTTGTTTTTTTAACAATAACCGCGCGATTTTTTCACTAAAAATAAGTTCAAGTACATATTTAATATGACGAGTAGGATATATTGTGCTGTTTTTGGTTACATGAATTCGTCCAGGGATAACTTTTTTTAGATTACCTGGAAACTTTGAAAGGTAAGACTATAAAATAATTTTACTTACTAGTAGGTAGGTACATAATGTGTCTTTTTAATGGATAAGTATTTCCTTTTATCTCCCGAAAAAAACGATGTCTGATGTAAAGTGAATAGAGTAAAGGAAAGTGATTGACAAGAGTGAAATAGGTAGTTATAGGCGGTTCATGAATCATGATACGGTAGGTACTTACGCTTGTGTTAGAAACCGCGGGGCATGTGTGTTTTGTTTTGTTAGTTTGTATAATTCAAAGTAAAGACGTGGTATTTTATTATTAATAATAGTTGTTTATTGTACTGTGTGTATGAATAATACTAGAAAAAAATAAATTTGACCGTCTGTCTGTCACTAAATAGTTGAAATTTTCTCAGATTAAGTATTTCTGCTGCTGCTATAACAACAATTATACCACAAAAAACCGTTTTTTTTTTCTCGGTATTAATAACGACAACAACAGCTAGACTCATGAGATATTCACAGAATATTTAGATGTTTGAGAGGGTTGTGATTTTAAAACATTCGTAGCCAGCTGTTCAGCTTGGCATTGGTGACCAAAGAATTTTTGTTGTGAGTTGTTGCGAGTTGTAGGTACCTAATTTATAGAGACGTTAATAAGCTGAGATAAAAAGTTATTAAAATTACTCGTCAGCTGTTTCTTGCATTGTAGTTGAGTAGGTAGGTGTCGAAGTTTGTAAAGATTGGAGTTCCCCACCTTGTCCATGTTGCCCAAAACAATTTTAATTAAGCTTTATATTAGAATGCGGATTTATTATAAGTATAGATTTTAAAGTATAAAAACAACACACCGACCGTTCGTCACTGCGGCACAGTCGCGACTGTCTGCCTGCCGAGCGAATGCCGAGATCGAGGCGCGTAGGCATAGCTCGCGCATCGTCCGTTTGTATGAAGATAGAATACTGCATATAATTATACCGTGGTAATATTGACAAAATAGGTACGAGAACTACGAATAAGTAATAAGTCAGGAAGTCTAATTCAGAACAAATTCCACAGAAAAAGTGGCCCTACTTCAAACCAAAACGACGTATGATTCAAAATACGAATTACTTCTGAGGTTACAAGAAGACATGCTTGGTGATTGGTTTAAATTCAGAACGAAAGCCGGGATTGGTTCTGGCGCGTGCTGCAATGTCTGCTATGACAGTTGAATCAAGTGACGTGGACGATGTTATGCAATAAGTGCACCGGACCAAGTCAATAGTAAAAGAATATTATTGTACAATGTTTTTTTTTATAATATATTTTTGTTTTTTTTTGGGTTACTTTTTACAATCCAATGAACTCTATGTCCTGCGAAATATGATTAATTTATTAAGTTTTTGTCTAGAAGACATTAAAAGAGAATCTTTCAAACTGGTAGGTACAGCAGTTTTGTGTAACATGGTATATCCTTTTAATGATTTATAAAAATATTTTTCGTCAAAATGAACGGAACATACTCTGCTGGCTTTCACAGGCATTCAGTCGTACTCTTGTCTTTCTAGCTTAACTGAAGCTATCCGCTTATTTTGCCGAATTGGATCGGCAGGGAAACTAAAAGAAAACTAAATAAGCAAAATAGAATAATGTTATAAAAATAACTAAATTTTATGGATTTACTTTTCAATATTTCATCAATAAGAAAAGAAAAATTTAATTGGTAAAAAATTTACTGACTTCATTTTGCATAGTATTGACCACCTCGGTTCGATAACGTATTTGAACATCTTTGAATATAATTATAATTTTGCTACTATTTACCAGTGAAAAGTGATCCCTGGACATTTTAATCTTGTATGGCTCCTGCACCACTCCACAACACATGCTGGCATGATGATTCACAGCTGTAGTTCACCATGATAAAAACGAAAACGTACCCGAAGTGCTCGCTTGCAAGAAAAATGTCCGACTGATGACGCGCTGGGTACAATTTTTAAGCCCCGCCTACTTGGGCCTAATATTTGTTTGGTCATTTTTTTATCGCAGTTACATTTCCTGACTTATTACTTATTCGTAGTACGAGAACAAAAATTAAATTTTTGTACAACCCATAGCATAAATTCGACTACAATGATATCGCTAGGTTGGTCTAGTGGTATTAGCTTAGGTTCTAAAGAGCGAGTTCCGAGTTCGTAGCCAGGAGAATTTTTAGCAAATTTGAAATGGTTTCTTTTTTTTATTTATTTGTAATTTTGAGGAAATTTTCATTTTTTTATATTTATTTTTATATAAAAAAAAAATATATATACCTACATATAAATATTTTAATTATTAATTTTCTTTACAGTAAAAAGAGACGTTTGGCGAACAGTTTAGAAGCAGGTGAAGCTTCGGAAATTGTTTTTCACCAGTAAGTTTGTAATAATTACAGACGCCAGCACATCAAGCTACCTGAAAGTGTCAAATTTTTCCAATCAACTTTGAACCTTATGCATTAGTGATAAGGTTCTAAATCTATTAAATAAATTTTACAGATTATAGTAGCTTGATGTGCTGGCGTCTGTACATACTTATACAGGTTGAAATTGAAAACATGTGACTAAACGAAATGGGAGATTGTACTACTCAACATTATGAACAACTTTAGTAAAGGGACGAAAACTGCAGTCGCGAATATAAAAATCAGGTGTTCCTTACATTTTGACGAGTTATGCAAACATAAATGTAATGTAATAGATTTAGAACCTTATCACTAAAGTATACGGTTCAAAGTTGATTGGGAAAATTTGACACTGTCGGGTAGCTTGATGTGCTGGCATCTGTACTTATTACAAACTTACTGGTGAAAAACAATTTCCGAAGCTTCACCTACTTCTGAACTGTTCACCAAACGTCTCTTTTTACTGAATAAATATTTTTTTTTTAAATATAAAAATAAAACAATGAATTTCCTAAAATTACAAAATAAAAAATGGATCCTATTCAAATTCTGTAAGACCTGACTTGGTTACGAACTCTAAACTAGTTCGCCAGAATCTATGCTAATACCACTAGACCAACCATGCGTTATCGTTATTGATGAATTTGCGCTATGCGTTGTACAAAATAGCCTATGAAGTACCTATTTAATTATAATTACATTTTTGTTCGTGTACTTGTTTTTTCAATATTACATTATAAAAAATTACTTATTTTACTACTTCCATGAGATATTTTTGTTTATTAGCTTAAAAGCGCTTTTTTTGCTGGCCTCGGCATTTTTGTTTGCTTCCCATTTTGCACAGAAAATATTTACACAACTTAGACCTATAATTATGTGCAACTTATAAAATATCCTATACAAATATGTTTACGTGCCAATATTTTTACAATGTATTGTAGTTATAAAAACATAATAAAATAAGTTGTCAAACAACAAAATATTAAACGAACGGATAGCGGGACTGCGGGGCTGCGGGGCAAAGCGACATACGTCCGTCTAGCAGCGCGTCTATGCGATCACTGTCGAACTGCATACATAAGAAAGAGAAGCGCGATGACGCGACGCTCCTAACTTTATACATATCATAAAATAATTAATTACTTATATATAAGTTGAGTATTCAAAAATAAAAAACAACCAAGTTCTGTATTTAAATATGATACGTTATTGTTATAAATTTTACTAACGTACGTTGATGAGTAATACAGATATTTTTGTTAGAAGATCATTTTAAGAGGTTAGTTTACTATTTTTTTGTATCGAGAAAACTTTTCAAAAACGTGTTTTGAATACAACAAGGTTCTCAGAAATATGTTCAAGATTAACATATATTTTTTTCGCCGTTCCAAACTGTACAGATTTGGCTAAAAAATTGTTTGAGACAAGCCTATTTCGGTCTTGTCAGCGTCTTAATCAACGTTTCACGCGACTGGGTCCTCCATAGTGATTGTAGCAAAAACGTGCAGATTTCATGCGCACAATTTCATGGTAGGTGTGACGGGGCGTGGCGATGCGTAACGAACGTTTAGGCGGATGTGGAACTTTTCTCCACAAACAATGTAATGCTAGTCTAGGCTGCGTTTCATTGTAGGTAGACGTTGAGTAACGATGCGCTGTTTACATGTTCCGTTGTTTATTTTAAGAGGCAATGTGTTGAAGGTTAATATTATTGCGAATACTCTAGTAGCTAGCTGATACGGTAAATATAGCATTGCACCTATTTAAAAAGAATTGCGTTTAACGAACAGAATATTATGTAATCAATATAGTTTTAAAGACAGGGTTTTCAAGTCATCAGATCGGAACTAAAATCAGTAATGAGAACGAGATCTAGTACTACGACCGCCACTACTATCAGATCCACGAGACAGACAATATCTAGTGTATAATGTAGCAAGGTTCAAAGATCGTTTTAGATCATCATATCACGTGAATGTCACTGTCAACCCAAGACCGTCAAAATATTGAGATAATAATTATTATTGTCGTGCGAGATAATTTGTTTATTTACTTTTTGTGAATTTATCATTTAACCAGCCTATCATTTTTACTACGAGACGTGAAATTCTGATATTCTTATCAACAAACATGTTAGATTTTACTTTGTTTGATCAAGTTTGATGCAGAACCTAAAGCATATTAATGCACGAAGTGTTCATAAGAATAAGGAAGTTCCGAAATGTAATACAGGAAGCGGAAAACCTTATGGTAATCGTACGCAATAAAATCAAGTACTTACGTATTTTATTATTTTAAGTCAAACCGGACGGACTTGTAAGCTCTAAGTACGAGACCAAAACTGTAAATTGCATGCCATCTTTGGAGACATTCTAGTAAAATAATCGCTGATAAGTCGTTCAAACAATTCCTTTCTAATATTGGCACTAAGCAGACACAGAACAAATGTAGTCGTAGCCGAGACCTGGCAACCGCGTGTAGGCAGACCAAACCTGTTGTTGCTCAAATCGCTGCAACTGAAGGTTATACTCATGTCCAAACTAAATAAAATAATAAGCACTATACTCTTAACAATGATGTGACATTCGCTGAGTGAGCTGAGAACATCTATTCATTTGATTCAGACCTTGAATTATTATACGAAGATACAGTTACAGCAAGATTGACCTTCAAAATGTCTGGATTAAGTCTCGTCTCAAATCTTGTAGCAAAAAAATTATGTCAAGTATGTTTGTACAATAGTAACTGATGCTTTAAATGAGTCTATAATTCTATTTGTATTTTTTGTGCTGCGCTCTCGGCGCGAGAGTCTGAGCTGACCTGACATCATTGAAAGTGATATTTTACGTTGTTGATCATCGCGAAATAACTAACATAGATACCTAGGCCACAAAAACTTTTTTATTTTCATACTAAAGCTTTTGGGCACCTTTGTATTACTGTTTTTTTACTATAAATATTAAACAAAAATAATGCGACGTGAATACAGTTAGTGCTAATTAATTTATGTACATAGTTTTGTGGTATCATAGTATCATTATAAATAACACAAATATAATATGCATTAAAGTCACTGTCACCTCCAAATACAGATTCAACCTTAAGTTTTTCGCCACAAATCATTACGAATGTTTTGAACAAATCGCATATTTAGGCGAGTTTCTCAATTGCGAAACAACGTGGAAGTTTTGTAGGCCGAACGTCGAACATCGATAAACGCCCGCGCAACATAAATGACGTATTTTATCGACCAAAACTGCGACCTTAGCGCCTGGTTCATCATAAGACACTTGTCCACACAGACGTAATTATCACAACGGTCGACAGACGATAGCCTTAAGACGCTGAATTCCAATATTGAGCTCCGATGTTTAGGTATTTTTAGCCACGCCCACTATTTCTCCGATATCCTAGCGCCATTCTTAAAAGGATGTGATACAGCGAACTACCAAGGATGAAACAAAGTGACGCGGTCAATAATAATTACCAATGAACCAATAGAGGGCGCTCTTATATATTTATTGTTCTGTATGAAGTGCTAAAATCAAATTAGACAAGGCGATTAAAAAAACAAATGAATATTTTTACCCCTTTTTTAAAATTATTTTAAGTATTTACACTGATTTTTTTAAACTATTTACACTGAATTAGACGCTGACAAGAACCAAATAGGCTTGTCTCAAACAATTTTTTAGCCAAATCTATACAGTTTGTGACGGCGAAAAAAATATATGTTAATCTTGAACATATTTCTGAGAACCCTGTTGTATTCAAAACAGGTTTTTGAAAAGTTTTCTCGATACAATAAAATGGTAAACTAACCTCTTAAAATGATCTTTTAACAAAAATATCTCTATTAATTATCAACGTACATTGGTAAAATTTATAACAATAACGTATCATATTTAAATACAGAACTTGGTTGTTTTTTATTTTTGACTACTCGACCTATTTTTAAGTAATTAATTATTTTTTGGTTTGTATAAAGTTACGAGCGTCGCGTCATCGCGCTTCTCTTTCTTATGTTTCATTTAATATTTTGTTTTTGAGAACTTATTTTATTTTGTTCTTTTAGCTACAATAAATTGTAAAAATATTAGCATTAGCACGTAGACATTTGTATAGGTGATTTTATAAGTTGTACAGGTACATATTGTATAAGTTATTTTATAAGTTGTACAGGTACCTACATATAGTTCTAAGTTGTGTAAATATTTTCTGTGTAAAATGGGAAACAAACAAAAATGCCGGAGGCTAGCAAAAAAGCGCTTCTATAATAATAAACAAAAACATCTCATGGAAGTAGTAAAGTAAGTAATTTTTATAATGTAATATCACAGTATAATTATATACAGTATTGTAACTCGGCTGTATCTTGGACATAAATGCCTACAGCCGCGCGGTACGTAAACATGCGATAGGGCTGCCCGCCTCCAGCATTTGAATTACATTTGCCTACTTTGCGTTTCCATTTAGTTTTGTGATTGTAATATACTTTATTTTATATAAAAAAAATAAAATAAGTACTTTGTGAATTGAATAGGAAGTGTTCAACAAAAATGCATGTTGTTTTTTGATTGGTAGATTTAATTAAAAAACCATGTTTATGTTTGAATAACAAATCGGTCTTATAAATTTGCGACCGAAAAATATTTGCGCCTTGACTGAGACGTACGAAACGCTTTATTATCAAATTTTAAAGTATAAAGAATCCGCATTCTAATATAGAGCTTAATTAAAAATTGTTTTGGGAAAATGGACAAGGTGGGGAACTCCAATCTTTACAAACTTCAACACCTACCTACTCAACTACAATGCAAGAAACAGCTGACGAGTAATTTTAATAACTTTTTATCTCAGCTTATTAACGTCTCTATAAATTAGATACCTACAACTCGCAACAACTCAAAACAAAAATTCTTTGGTCACCAATGCCAAGCTGAACAGCTGGCTACGAATGTTTTAAAATCACAACCCTCTCAAACATCTAAATATTCTGTGAATATCTCATGAGTCTAGCTATTGTTGTCGTTATTAATACCGAGAAAAAAAAACGGTTTTTTGTGGTATAATTGTTGTTATAGCAGCAGCCGAAATACTTAGTCTGAGAAAATTTCAACTATTTAGTGACAGACAGACGGTCAAATTTATTTTTTTCTAGTATTATTCATACACACAGTACAATAAACAACTATTATTAATAATAAAATACCACGTCTTTACTTTGAATTATACAAACTAACAAAACAAAACACACATGCCCCGAGGTTTCTAACACAAGCGTAAGTACCCACCGTATCATGATTCATGAACCGCCTATAACTACCTATTTCACTCTTGTCAATCACTTTCCTTTACTCTATTCACTTTACACCAGACATCGTTTTTTTCGGGAGATAAAAGGAAATACTTATCCATTAAAAAGACACATTATGTATACCTACCTACTAGTAAGTAAAATTATTTTATAGTCTTACCTTTCAAAGTTTCCAGATAATCTAAAAAAAGTTATCCCTGGACGAATTCATGCAACCAAAAACAGCACAATATATCCTACTCGTCATATTAAATATGTACTTGAACTTATTTGTAGTGAAAAAATCGCGCGGTTATTGTTAAAAAACAACACACCGACCGTTCGTCACTGCGGCACAGTCGCGACTGTCTGCCTGCCGAGCGAATGCCGAGATTGAGGCGCGTAGGCATAGCTCGCGCATCGTCCGTTTGTATGAAGATAGAATACTGCATATAATTATACCGTGGTAATATTGACAAAATAGGTATGAGAACAAAAATTAAATTTTTGTACAACCCATAGCGTAAATTCGACTACAATGATAACGCTAGGTTGGTCTAGAGGTATTAACTTAAGTTCAAAAGAACAAGTTCAGAGTTCGTACCCGGGAGAATTTTTAGCAAATTTGAAATGGTTTCTTTTTTTTATTTATTTGTAATTTTGAGGAAATTTTCATTTTTTTATATTTATTTTTATATAAAAAAAATATATATACATATAAATATTTTAATTATTAATTTTCTTTACAGTAAAAAGAGACGTTTGGCGAACAGTTTAGAAGCAGGTGAAGCTTCGGAAATTGTTTTTCACCAGTAAGTTTGTAATAATTACAGACGCCAGCACATCAAGCTACCTGAAAGTGTCAAATTTTTCCAATCAACTTTGAACCTTATGCTTTAGTGATAAGGTTCTAAATGTATTAAATAAATTTTACAGATTATAGTAGCTTGATGTGCTGGCGTCTGTACATACTTATACAGGTTGAAATTGAAAACATGTGACTAAACGAAATGGGAGATTGTACTACTCAACATTATGAACAACTTTAGTAAAGGGACGAAAACTGCAGTCGCGAATAAAAAAATCAGGTGTTCCTTATATTTTGACGAGTTATGCAAACATAAATGTAATGTAATAGATTTAGAACCTTATCACTAAAGCATACGGTTCAAAGTTGATTGGGAAAATTTGACACTGTCGGGTAGCTTGATGTGCTGGCATCTGTACTTATTACAAACTTACTGGTGAAAAACAATTTCCGAAGCTTCACCTACTTCTGAACTGTTCACCAAACGTCTCTTTTTACTGAATAAATATATATATTTTTTAAAATATAAAAATAAAACAATGAATTTCCTAAAATTACAAAATAAAAAATGGATCCTATTCAAATTCTGTAAGACTTGGGTTGAGTTACGAACTCTAAACTAGTTCGTCAGAACCGATGCTAATACCACTAGACCAACCATGCATTATCATTGTTGACGAATTTGCGCTATGGGTTGTACAAAATAGCCTTTAAAGTACCTATTTAATTATAATTTCATTTTTGTTCGTGTACTTGTTTTTTCAATATTACATTATAAAAAATTACTTATTTTACTACTTCCATGAGATATTTTTGTTTATTAGCTTAAAAGCGCTTTTTTTGCTGGCTTCGGCATTTTTGTTTGCTTCCCATTTTGCACAGAAAATATTTACACAACTTAGACCTATAATTATGTGCAACTTATAAAATATCCTATACAAATATGTTTACGTGCCAATATTTTTACAATGTATTGTAGTTATAAAAATATAATAAAATAAGTTGTCAAACAACAAAATATTAAACGAACGGATAGCGGGACTGCGGGGCTGCGGGGCAAAGCGACATACGTCCGTCTAGCAGCGCGTCTATGCGATCACTGTCGAACTGCATACATAAGAAAGAGAAGCGCGATGACGCGACGCTCCTAACTTTATACATATCATAAAATAATTAATTACTTTTATATAAGTTGAGTATTCAAAAATAAAAAACAACCAAGTTCTGTATTTAAATATGATACGTTATTGTTATAAATTTTACCAACGTACGTTGATGAGTAATACAGATATTTTTGTTAGAAGATCATTTTAAGAGGTTAGTTTACTATTTTTTTGTATCGAGAAAACTTTTCAAAAACGTGTTTTGAAGACAACAAGGTTCTCAGAAATATGTTCAAGATTAACATATATTTTTTTCGCCGTTACAAACTGTACAGATTTGGCTAAAAAATTGTTTGAGACAAGCCTATTTCGGTCTTATCAGCGTCTTAATTGCCTTAAAGAGACAATGTTCGTGACGTACGAAGTCGCCATATCTGGCAACTGCCGATATTCGGACTGCTCCAATTGATAATAGTAAGGCGATAGATAGTATGGGAAACTACGTAGGAAAAATGGACTGCCGGGATTTCCATACATTCTATGGTCGAATATAGATTGTCCATCGTCTACTCAGCACCTTAAAAATCTAAAGACTGCGTAACTATGGGTGTCTTGCGTTCCTGTTGGGGCGTGGCGGTTGAGATGTCGGAGTTCCTTTACGATCCGGTGGCCTCAAGCCTCAACATAATACTAGTAGGCGTTGGCCAAGCCGTGTTTGTTTACAGTTTGGGTAGAACGATACCTAAACAAAGATTTAAGAGTTTGAAAATTGCCATAAACTGTGGCGTGGTAACTAAGCTACGGGCGAAACAACTCGTGATAGTATACCAATTTGATATAACTGGTTTTTGGGCTACGAACTGAATCATACTATAGACATGACTTGGATTGACTCATAAACTTGCAAAAGGCCTTCAGATTGTTTCTATGCAGCTTTTATATTTTTGTGTACAACGAAATCATGGCTAACATCAATAAGCTATGATTCACAAGCACAGCACAGAACTGTAATTCATTCTCTTCTGACCTTCTTTTTAAAACTTCTAAAATGTTAAAGACTGCCTTCACTCCTTCAGTGTAAGTTTCGCTGTAACTAAAACAAAAAAAAAAAACAAGACTTTCAAAAATCAAAATGGTTGCCAAAGCCACATAAATCGTATTTGCGCTCACAGAGTTCGCACGTAACACAAAATTGCAAGTTAGGTAACGCACTTTCTATGGCTTTAGTTGTAAAGTTATAAACTAGTGTTATAGCTGTTGTTTTATATCGAAATCTGATAAACCTTGTAACGATTTAACATTGGATTGAGGTCAGGCGGTTTGATTTGCTGAAGGTCCTACCGATTCAAGGACTTGTTACCTGTCGTCGAGAATATTTAATAAGTGAAATTATTAACACTAATTGGAAAGATGGAGCTGTGCCAGTAATGGTGATAAACAGGCGGTGAAAAGATATGATGATAGATGCTTTGTTGAAGGCGTCAAGAGTAAAAATATAAGACTGCGTTCGCAATTTTGTTTCCCAAAAGTGTAAACAAATGTGTTTTTGGAAAAAATTGCTGTAATGCGCACACATAAAGTTCAGTTTGCGCTTACTTTATACACTTTTATGACTTTTCAATAGTTCTAGTCAATCTGAAATCAAATTAATTTACATTGTAGTTGATACTTGTTTTTCAATTGGAATTTGTTCTTTATTAAGTTGTTTATTTATTTTGGTCAGGCATAGTATAATTTTATATCCACCTGATCAAACCTTAGCTTCCAGCCATTCTCTATTTGGCCGATGCCTAAATACGGGCGCAGTTTTAGGTCAATCGGTCACTTCGGCCCCGTTTTCGTCATCTACTTTCGTAGTCCGAAAACGTACCAACACGCCGACTAGTTTACACGTGGACAGCTTCAAGCCATTACAAACAATACGACGGATGGACCGATTTCATGAGAGCCGCTGTAAAAATACATGCGTTTACAGTAAAAACCGTTCAGTCGGACTTGGTAACTAAAACTGTTTGACGCACCGAAATACAGTTGTGACAATCGTGTTTCACGTTGCGGTTCGCCGCCTCCGGCCGACGTTTAAACTATACATATTATACGGGCGTTCTTTATGTACAGAGGACAGCACATCAAGCTACCCCAATCTGTCAGATTTTCCCAATTGAATATGAACCTTATTCCTTTGCGCTAAAGTTGAAAATCTATCAAAGAAATTTGACAGATTGGAGTAGGTTGACCTGCTGGCGTCTGTACCTACGTATCTAAACGGACTTATTATTTATTTATTTGGGGTCGGCGTAACTTGTCTCTTTCTTACATACTTCTCTATTAGTCATCCTGGTATAGATATCCATGTTCAAAGTCAAAACTTTCCTGACAACATTTTCTTCATTCCTCCGCATCGTATTATGCCCATACCATGACAACCTTCGACAACCGCTGTATTCCTGAATATTTGGCTAGTTCTTTAGAACGGTAAACTTTCTCGAGCGTTTCGCTCATTTTGTTCGTTGTTGTCGCTGATTGGCTGGTTTTAAGTTGTAAATGACTTTCATTGTTCACGCCTGTATTCCTCGAAGAGGTATTACATCCTCATTTCGTCAGTTTGTAACTCCCATGTAATAGTAGGGACGAGCCTCCTAATGATATTAATGATGATCTTCGCTGAATTAAATATATAACTAGCGCAGATTGGTTATAGGATAGTTACTTACCTTATGTGTGGTATGCCGATGCCCCCTTGGAGCATCTTATACACTCGGCTCTCATAGAGAAGTTGGGGATGCCGCGCCTTTATAGATTCAACCTTTACTGCTACCTCCTATAACAATAGAGAATCATATTGGTAAAAGTCTTCTTGCAAGTTTTAGTGTCAAGGGCCTATGCATAAGGCGTTTTTTCGCGCGTCTTAAGCGCATCGACCGCGCGTTTTCTGCCTTGATAAAGCTAGCTAGTTGAGATTGCAGCGCGTGTACGCAAGTTTACGACGCATAAAAAAACAACGTGCGTTTAGCCCTTAGAGGGAGCTCATTGGGTCATGAGCTCGGCCCATTAAATATTTCTTTGATATTAAATCACTAATGGGCAATTAAAAATAGATCAGAAATTCGTATCATTGTTACAAATTGAAATAAGTAGATAATATTGAACTTGTATGAAGTGTACTGCAATGGTGCTTGTAAATGATCAGACCAATTACGAACGAAGTAGGCCGCAGCGAATTGTATGATGTAATGAAGTATTATCAAACCTAATACATAGTTACTTATTGTGTGACGCCACTTGAGTTGCTAGTTTAATACATTTTCATTTTTAATATTCTTGTTACTTTTACCGCCGCCTCACAGGTTACTTCCAGCGTAATTTAAATTTTGTTGATCTATGTTCTAACTTTTTGCGAGACACTTTTATATTTATATTTTTTGTCTTGCGACCAAACCGTATGAGAATCGTGTGACAGAGCTTCCTTCGAGTTCGAAACTAGACGGACAAGCCCGAAATAACAGTCAAACAAGAATTATTCTTTCATTATGCAAGTAAAGGCAACTGAAGATGCATTTGAACCACCTATTAAGTATAAATAAAGTCTACAAACGACGAATAAGTATGAATGCAACCCTTCACTTCCCATGGGTATGTTAACGAGCCGACAAGAAGGTATTATCAGAAGACATCCCCTTGTACACTAATAATATCTTACGATCCTGTCGCTAGGGCAGGATAACAGCTGTTTAGACATTGATATATAAAAACCCAAGATGCACAGTCAACGTCTCAAAACCGTCCGCATAAAATGAGCGCAACATTTTACAATGGTGCGCTCATTTCAAGTAGTCTCGCGTCGCTCGCGTCTAGGTGCACTCGTTAAATATGCCGAAGTGTTCTCTGACAAATTGTAGAAATATCGCGTCAAAAAGGTTAAAAAAGGATGGGATATTATATTTTCGGTAAGTAAAAGAGTTTATTGATTAGTTTTTGTTGTTTTTATGACTGAATATAGGAAGTAAATATGCGATTTTGATTTATTTTTATGAAAACTTCATTCAACGATCACAGTATAATACGGCAAATTTCAATAGCCGCTTTTTCAGTGTAAGAACGATGCATTTTAGCCTCCTTCTTATTTTGGTCGCATAATAAAAATGACCCTGTTCTTTTCAATGGAGTCGATTTTTTTTGTTGTTTATTTTTTTTTATTAATGTTAGTTAAGTTTATTTGTTTAGTTGTTAAGTTTATGTACTTTTGAACTTTTTTGTATTTCGTTTTCGACGAATATTTTACGTTATAAATAATTTAATATAGGAGAAAAGGTAGTCAATTTGGCGATTTTTTTAAATGTTCGTAAATATTATAATGTATATTGGATTAATTATGGGACAACTTATGGGTTCGCGACATGTGGCATGCTAATGACAGAAGTGTTGCGTAGTCTGTAAGTGTCGATTTGGCGTAACACGTCACTTTAAAAACTTCTTGAAAACTTATTAGCGTCATTTTTATATTTTAGTTTTCCTCGTGATCTTAAACGATGTGGAGAATGGAGATCACTTGTTAGTCGATAAAGGCGTGAAGATTTTTTAAGCCGAATAATTCAAGCGTCGTTTGTTCAGAACATTTTTTGGACGAAGATATGTATGTATGTCACGGCAAAAGGCATAAAACTTTTTCGTAAAACGGCGGTTCCTCGCGTAGTGGTAAGTAACTCGATAGCCAGAAAAATGAATTTGTCAAATACTCGTAGTATCAGTATAAAATAAACGATTTTAACAGTTAATATTTGTTTTATTGATATACCCTTGTCCTACCCAAAAACATATTTACGCTCAAATAAAAGCATAATTATGTGTTTAGAACACAATTTAATAAACTCTTAAAATACTAAATAAATACATCTTATGACAAAAAAATATATAAAAATGTTCGTCTCCACTCAATGCCTTGTCCTACCGACCACCGTCGGTCGTAAAATTTTATTGCTTTTCGAACACTGCGTTGTAAAAACAGCTTTATATAATGTGCGTAAAGTTGAATTTGCTAAAATATATGCGTACAGCATAACTATAACTACGTAGGTATAATTGGGGAGTGTTTGGCGACAGTTTCGAGCGTTACTTTTATTCGAGATTGTGCATCTTGGGTTTTTTATATATCAATGTGTTTAGAGTAAAGATTGACGTTGCTAAAGGGATTTTGAAGTTTGATAGATCAGAAAAAAAACGTATTGAATAAAATTGTTAAATATTTTTTTTCCCGTAAGAATACTTCTTTAAATTTTGACATTATTTGATGCGTAATGGACACTTGAAAAATTACAGCGAAAGGTACACTGGCGATGTGTTTACGAAGCTAGGTCTCAATGAATCTGAAGGATGTACATATTTAAGTATTTAGTTCTATCACTGAGAAATTGCGTTTAAAGCTAACTTTTGTTGCCATGCTGGGTGAAATTTAAGAGTAATGTCATACGATATGACCACATAGCGCCAATGTTGCGTTAATGTAACATATGGCACTCTACCACCTGTCAGGGCATTGCACACATTTCATAATGGACATCTGGGCTCACTCATATTGTCACTACTGGAGTGTTCAGTGGGGAAAAAACCAGTGAGGGTTTAGACAAAATACTTCACGCAATTTCTATATTCGGGAGACTAAAGCAGGGCTTGGTAAGTCACAAAAAGGAAGAAGGCACATCATGATTATAGGCCCTGGATCGTATTCGATTACCTCTTCAGTGCGTAGGATTTGGAACCAATGGGATTTGTAACCGTATGTGAGAGATATAGATCCAAATGAAAGTCACTAGGGTTGAAGGGGATCACAAAGAGAAAGGCCGTTGGAAGGATTTTCAAAAATAAGAGTTTATTTTATTTGCTTTATGTACTGAAAGGTTATTACGTGAGACGTGTGATCCCACGCAAGGCAAGTTGAAGAACACAGTTACTATGAGAAAGTAAAGATTTCAGTCAAGAGGCAAGAGTATTCGGCTCTTAAAAAAAAACGATTTGGAAAGAGAAATACTATAGTGTGTTTAAGTCACTAACACAAGTGCAGTTTCGTCCATCTGCAAGTCACAGCGCCACGCATGCTCAATTTATCTGTATTCAGTGAGGCAGCAGCCATAAGACTAAGCTAAGGTGTATAGCAAGAAAAGTTCTGCTGATATTAGACTAAAACTTTGGGCTGTATATCTTGCCAAAATAATAAAACAGTAAAGTTAACTGCTGCAGTGACCTGGTTTGTTTTCCTGCTGAATTTAATACTTGTAAGACAGGCATACTGAGAAGATATTGTTTCATTAAAAATACGCTAGTAAGTTGACTCATCATATCAGTTGATAAACATCCTGTACAGGCTTCTTGCTTGCCAGACATCTATATTTTATACAGTTTAAAACAAAGTCGCTTTTCGTGTCTATTTAGTTATTTTCAACTATGTTACACAATGGATTTTGATGCAACTTTCACCATCATTTAGAGAATTTATTCTGGAAGATTTTTGTGCTTAATACATTAATACTTAACTAAGATATTGCACAGAAATCTCGATGTTTTGACATGTCACCAGCGCCACATCAGAGGGGCAATTCTTGTAATTATTAGAATGTTCAAAGTCTGATCCGAGTCTAATGTCAAAAATAGCTTTAATTTCCCTACATTTTTGACATATTTTTTTGTCGCCGACATGACACTGCAACCGAAATTGCGAATGAGATTTTGAACGTTTTAAATTACGAGAATTAGCCTTCAGTATACTATATTGCACTCGCGCAAAGCAAGAGTCCCTACTCCTATAATTAAATAAATGTACATGGTAATGGTAAGTACCACATAAGGAAAAAACAGATTTGTAATCAAACTATATGCTACTAGCGACCCGCCCCGGCTTCGCACGGGTGTAATACTGATACTAAGTACAGGTATTTCAAGAATGCCAGCACGCGCCGCCGCGGCCGGTACCGCAGCAACCGCTATGTCCCTGCATTTTAAATCTATACTAATATTATAAAGCTAAAGAGTTTGTTTGTTTGTTTGTTTGTTTGTTTGAACGCGCTAATCTCAGGAACTACTGTCCGATTGAAAAACTCTTTCAGTGTTAGATAGCCCATTTATCGAGGAAGGCTATAGGCTATATATCATCACGCTAAATCCAATAGGAGCGGAGCACCAATGAAGAATGTTTCAAAATCGGGGGATTTTTTTCCTATTGAGAGCTTCCGCTGCGTACACTGCGTAAACGGTTAAAGTTTCGCAAAAATCATATATGACAGAATTGTTCCCCTTTAAAAGCTTTAAAAAAAAGTCTGCGACAGCATATGTCTATCTTTTAAGGTTAGCTCACTATAACCTCTTTTATGCTAACCAAATTTGTTCTAAAATAATGCATTATTTGCGAAGGTGTTTTTATAAATATGGTATTAATCCTTAAGCAAATAAATACGTTAATTATCACATGTATTTAATTTTGAACAAAATTGCCTTTGACATAATTTGATTTCAATGTATATCTTAGGAGATATCATAGTTTTAAAATAATAAAGCTGAAGAGTTTGTTTGTTTGAAACACGGTTTGAAAGCTCTAAATCTCTGGAAGTATTGGTCGCATATATAAAAATATTTTTGCGTTTGATAGCCCAATTCTTGAGGAAGGCTATATTCTATTAAACTTGACGCTAGGACCCTTAGGAGTTGAGCAAAAAGAAAAAAAGTCTGAAGTTTTCGCCAAGCGAAAACGAAGTAATAGCGCCGGCCGGCGACACGTTGCGACGGGGTGGGTCGGGGAAACAAAAAAAAATTTACGCGGACGAAGTCGCGGACAGAAGCTAGTCTGTAATATCTTCGAAAATATTCATTTAAATTACATGCTGTAAAGGGCCATATTTATCTATATTAAATGCACAATGTATTTAGGGATAAGGATTAATGCTGTATTGCTTAAAATCGCTTCGTAAATAAGCCATTATTTCTCGTAAAAAGTAAAGGATAAAAAATGATTATTGTGGGTTATCCCTAAGAGATAGACATATACCATCGCGGACTTTTTTGTAGACCTTTTTAAGGTGTACAATACTGTAGTAGATTATTTTGACCTATCTCGTAGGATTCAGCCAGCGTTTGAAAAGTAAGCGCAAAAAAATGCGTTTATTTACGACATCACATGCATGCATGTATTATATGTATATAAACCTTCCTCTTGAATCACTCTATCTATTAAAAAAAACCGCATCAAAATCCGTTGCGTAGTTTTAAAGATCTAAGCGTTCAAAGGAACAGAGAAAGCGACTTTGTTTTATACTATGTAGTGATTATTCAACACCTGCAATTTAAAACATTGTAACTCATTATTCACTACTTTTCAGGATAGCGATTTAAACATTCAATATATTCTCACTTTGTTCCTATAAAGTCCTTGTGTCTTCCAATTTTGTAAATATAAGTAAAAAGGGATTATCTAATTTGCTTTATGACTAATATGTTGTCTACTTATATGTATTTTACATGTTTTTTATGACCTAAATGATTTTTCATTAAAATGTGAGTTACAATGTTTTAAATTGCAGGTGTCGTATTGATCTAGAGGAGGATGAATACAGTCTCATGGTTGCCTTTTACACCCACAGTCAGATAACAAGTTTGTTGACTTCACCTTGGGAAGACACCTACAAGAGAAGTGAAGCTGATTGTTTATTATTGACAACTATGTTTGGGTTACTGACAACAAAACAATATTTATGACAGATTTTTTTTAAAAGCCTATACAATATGAGGTCAGCTAAAACTGGAAATTATAGCTTGGTATGTTGTTGTGTGTACAGTATATTCTAAATGATTTTAAAAGTAAAGCAATGAACTAAAAGTTAGCCAAGATGTAATGGTTAGACCCTAAGTAATAGAAAACTCTTTAAAAAATGGTATAACCAAAACCTGAGCAGCCATCAGATTTTTTGATTTTGCATAAATTTGAAAATGTATTTTTATGAAAATCAGGTCAAGAATTTTATCAAAACAATATTATGATGGGAGTTCTGGACAAATGAAATGATAAAACCTATCTTTATAATGTTATTACTGCATGCCAGACCATTTTCTAGATGAAAACATACAATTCCTCAGAATGTTTGTATGTATTATGTTATTTAAGGAATGTTCTACAAATAGCCTTGTTTTGCTCTGCTGGTGTTATAGGTGTCTATGTATGGTCACAATATTATTATGCATTGTATAACAATAGGTCAATGATAAATATGTAAAATTTTACTCAAGTTTAGATAAAATTAAAAAATATAAACATTCTTAAAACAAATTAATGATTAGCTTTATGAGAAAACAACAGTAGTATTAATGAGATCATGAATCATTCTGAAACTGTACCAATTTGAGATTTCTATTATCATACTGTAAGTATGAAATCCCTGTTTTACACATTTGAATGCATTGCTAGAGTATTTCCAAGTTGAAAGTTCAACACAATTCAATTCTAAACTGTAAGACACTCAAATAGATCCATAAAAAAGTTACACAAACTTAAAAGAATCTGATTTGGAAGTATATTGACGCTTGAAAGGCAAAATTGGCTAAGCGACATAGGGCTAACTTTACAGAAGAACATTTTAATCATATAAATTATGATTCTGATGATTGAATAAGATTTCTAAAACAGTAAGAATTATGCCTGTAGGATGATTACAAGAATTTATATGATTTTTTTTCTGAGAAGTTAAACTTTAAACTTTTCTCCTGTAAACATAGCCCTTTATCGCTTAGTCAATTTTGCCTTTCAAGCGTCAATATATTTTTGTCTAGACAAAGAAATGGTCCAAACTAAAAGTAGGTAGGTACACAAGCCTGAAATTATGACCAGTCACAAACCAGACTGAATGACTGATTGTGACTCAAGTCAGATTGTGATTTTTATTGCTTCTCAAATAAGAGTGTGGTCTAAGTTAGAGTTGAAAGACAAATGACAACCAGGTGGGCAGATTTTTTTCTTTAAACTTGTTACATTTTGTTTATATTAGTACTATCCTTATGGTCAGAGTGTAGTAAAGTTTGAGCAAAGGTTTGTGGGACTTGATACTTGGCCAAATGATGGTAAAAGATAATTTAAAGTTAACAAACAGTAACTGATTGAGTCTACATTTAAACAAATATTTGTGACAACATGAAAACAAAGTCAAATAGATGAGTTTAAATTAAAAACACATGAATAGGTTTTACTGTCTTTAAATATCATTAGAATACACACAAATAATGTAAAGTTGTTGGGAAAACACTTATGAGTCATATGGAGCCCTCTAAATAACAAGAAATGGCAATTAGTTTATTACATTTTTAGACTTGTGGTTACCTACATATTTAGTTGGAAATGGTATTGATTATTGATCACTAGTTTTTTTTTTTTGGAAATAAAAAAGGTAGGACATGGTGTTACTGAGCAATTATACCTACTTAAAAGACGACTCACTGACCCTACCTATTGTTAGCAAACAGCTGGTTCCTAAATAGCAAATTACAAGTCTGTAGACATGATAAGAAACTCATCAGTGATATTTCACAATAACCACTCAAAAGCCATTGTTACAACGGAAAATTGCGAAACTTAAGAGTTCTGTGGCTGCAAAAATCAGCTTAATATCACAAGATCCTTAGAATAGTGACCTCTCATCATTATACATTTTGTACAAGGCGTATTTTTCAAATTGTCCTAATTACGTAAATCATGAAATTCTTGGGAAATATCTAACAGTATCTGCTAAAATTCAAAACTCTACTCAATACTGTACTGATTGTAATCAAAAATACGCCCAGACCGCCATTTTCAAGAACAAAAACCCCGAAATACACGGCCGTCTTGACACAAGAAATAAATTGTTCCATAGAAATTGTCCAATGAAAAATCAATCTCAGAAATGTTAATTACCTCTCCATCGTTGACATTTATTCCTAAAAAGATATCTCCGAAGCTGCCACCGCCGATTTTGCGAATAACGTTGTATCTTTCATTTATAATTACATGTTTCCTGGCTAACAACATGCGTTCAAAGGTAGCCATTTTCTTTTTCCTTCATCACTCGTTGTCACTAAAATTATTGGTGGCCCATCGCACCGAGTGAAATTTTAACACAACACTTAGTTAATTTAGAGTTTATAATACTCCAAAAACACTATAAACCGTAGAAGCACTTCGAAAAACCACTGAAAATCATTTTATTACGAAGTCTAAAAAGGTGTCGTCAGCCTATTTCATGTGACGTCACAATGGCAGTGTTGCCAGCTTTTGGAATGATTCAAATCTACCTTGATCGAACGCGATGATGTTGCCAGTACGTTTTAATTAATATTACCTGGTAGTTTTTTATATTTTGCACGGGCGTCGTTTTTCATTCCTCCTGATACATTTTGTTTTGTATTTTTTTTAAACTACTTTTGTAAATTTAGATGCCGGAATAGCTGGGCTGGAAAAATGGTGTGGCGGATGACGACAACTAATGCATACTAGGAACTGGAAGACATGGTGAGGTCAATGCCCATCGTAAATTGATGACTCAAAATAACAATATAGTAATATTTTAGATTAGATCAATTTTGCTGCTTTGCTTTGCCTAAAAAAATATCTTTTAATAAAATATCTGTTTATGCCTATTTAATTTCACGTTAACACAAGCAGAAATTTATCAAAACTGCTCTAAAACTTGTGTACAATAAAACATTACACATTGCAGTGTTTTTGGCATGAAAAGAGATAAGGAATGATAACAGTAAAATCCAGTGATAATATTAGTTTAGACTAGCAGGTAGCTGATTACAATGTGATGACTTTAATTCAGTTGTGATATAATTACAAGACTTATTCCTAAGAATGTTTCACACATGTGAGCATAGTTTTTGTGATTCACAATCACTACATAGTTTATAACAAAGTCGCTTTCTCTGTCCCTATGAATGCTTAAATCTTTAAAACTGCGCAAAGGATTTTGATGCGGTTTTTTTAAATAGATAGAGTGATTGAAGAGGAAGGTTTATATGTATAACTAGCTGCGCCCCGTGGTTTCACCCGCGTAAGTTTCGATCCCGTGGGAATATCGGGATAAAAAGTATCCTATGTGTTATTCTGATGTATAAGCTATATTACTGTACAGTTTTATCAAAATCCGTTCAGTAGTTTTTGCGTGAAAGAGTAACAAACATCCATCCTCATAAACTTTCGCATTTATAATATTAGTAGGATTAGTAGGATGTAGTGTATTTAGTATCAGCATTGCACCCGTGCGAAGCCGGGGCGGGTCGCTAGTCTACTATAATACAGTAGTTTTGAATAATTATTATAATATAATAATTATTCAAAACTACTTTAAATATTATTAGCATTATATTATAATGCTAATAATATTTTTCTTCTGTAATCATCATCAGGGTGAACTTTTCAGCCTGCCCGATTGAATTTAAGCATATTAACCCCATAACAGCTTTTAATAAAGTTTTTAAGCAAATTATGATCAAATTGACCGAAGATCTTTGGGGAATGTCCATCAAAGTCTGTACCTCCATAATCGAGACTATTGCGCCTTACTTAGCCTTAGTATTTAATTTGTGTGTGGATCAAGCAGTCTTCCCCGATTTAATGAAATACAGTAAGGTAATACCACTTTATAAATCCGGGGACAGTAAAGACACCAATATTATATACCCGTATCCGAGTTGCCGGTTTTCAGTAAGGTGTTTGAAAAGATAATGCTTAATGAAATTCTCAATCATTTTAACACAAATAAAATCCTTTACAATCAACAGTATGGTTTCACCAAAGTACGTTTGTGCGACCGACGCCAGTGTAACCTTATTAAAACACATTTTTAACTCATGGGAAGTGGTCCAAGACGCCGTAGGAATCTTTTGTGACCTCTCCAAGGCATTTGGTTGCGTCGATCACAAAACCTTGCTTTTGAAACTTGAGCATTACGGACTTGGAAAACTTGTGCTCAGTTTTGTTAATTCTTATTTAAATGATAGACAACAACAAGTTGAAATGGTGTCAATTCACTTGGTTAAAAAATAAAAATGAGTGTGCCATAAGGCTCGATATTGGGTCCTTTCCTCTTTTTACTGTATACTGAAGATCTACTCCATTTTTTAAGAAATCAACCAAAAATGGTGTAATTTGCTGATGATACTCCCATAACTTTTAAAATAAATAGACATACTACAAATTGTAAAGACGTAAGTAATGCCATGGCCATACTGGAGATCCAAAATTGGTTTACTGCTAATAACTTCTTAGAATAACTTTTCAAAGGTGCATCAATAGCTTAGGATATTCTTGAAAACATTATTTTATTATATATGAATAATATAGAAATTAAGTTGCAATGGTTTTCAACTCAGTAAGTAGTTCAATTGACTACTTACCTGATTATTGGGAATACATATTCTAAATCATTCATACATAGTTATGTATGAATGATTTGATTTGATTTGATGATATGTTCATACTCAAGACTTTCTTCATAACCTTATTTATATACTAGCAGCACCCCGCGGTTTCACCCGCGTTAAGTGTCGATCCCGTGGGAATATCGGGATAAAAAGTAGCCTATATCGAACGTGCGCCTCTTCGTCGTCTTGTTGATTCTTACAACACGCATTTTATAGAACTAAATATATTTTGTTTTTTTTTAGCAATCATTTAAGAAAAAGGCACCGGATATTTTGTTTAGCGAGAATTTTAAGTAAAGTTAAATTAAGCTAAGCTAAGTAACACAGCAATATTATTGTGGCAGCGATTATTGTTTTATTTTTCTTTTTTATGTACTTAGCACTTCTTTTAACCTTTAGTTAAAACGTGGACAATGGTGTGGGTTACATGTTTGTTAAATCTTATTTTAAGTATTTCCCTGTATTTTGTAGCATGTAACTGTTTTTTGTCCCTAATAAATAAATAAATAAATAAATATATGTTAATCCAGGGTATCAGCTACCTCCATACAAAAATTTATCAAAATTGGTGCAGCCGTTTGAGTGTGAAAAAGTAACAAACATATAAACACACACCCACACAAACTTTCGCCTTTATAATATTAGTGTGATAGTATGATGTTACTGAGACTTTGGCACATTGTTATGAAATAAGTACATACTAACTAGTGAGGAAATTCATTGGTTTATTTTTATTATTGATTTGAATGGTAAATATGAGTGGACAGTGTTAACATCAATAAAGATTTTTGTTTACACATTTTGTAAGTTGGATTGAGCAATAATATCCAGAAAATCATTATTCAAGCAGTGACTTCTTAAATCTGTTGCCATGGTTCACATTCATCATATTATGTTGTCAAGCAAAGGAACAAAATAGCTGATAACTTTGCACTAACACAAAGAATTTTATATTTTCAGTATCCATAGCAATATGCATATGGATAAGATAAGAATAAAGGTAGAAATGAGTAAAAATGATTGTTAAATCTAAAATATTTGGGATTTCTTAGCTATGTTAATCAGTGACCCATTAATCTAGTTTAACCAAGGTCAAAGCTAGTTTTATCTCTGTACAACTAAAAAACCAATTTATTTCTGTATTTGTGTGAAATATTGAGCTTAAAGGTTCCATAGAATAAGTTCTATGATGTAATTGCGAAGTACCTAAACCTCATGTTCTACTGACCCAGTGACAATATTATAATAATAATTAGCATAGAAACAATACTATTTTATAGCAGTGTCTTTAAATGTGTTAAAAATACACCAAATTGCTCAGATTGAGCACGAGGAGCTCATCTTTGAACAATAAAAGTGCTTAATGAGGTGAAAGCTAACACAGACGCGATTTATGGTAGAAAATGTAAAACAGCACGTCAATACGTATTTTAGGAATGCATCCAGAAATATTCATTTGATTTAACTGTAGATTAGTCATGCAATCTCCGACGACCCTGGAAATATCACATCAACGTCCAATCTTCATTTCCCGACATAGTACGTCATAGAAAATAATCAACATGCACCCCTCTCCCCGCCATAACGTGCCATCGGTGACGCGTGGGCCTTCACAATGTTACGAAAGCAAATTAACGCAGAACAAATAAAATTAAAGATATAAACCACGTTACCTCGCCACTCGCGATGTTAATCGCTAAATAAATATCACCAAACGATCCTCCGCCGATTTTTTTCAACACCTTGTATTTTCCAGTAATCAATAATTCTTTCCGTGAATTCATAAAAGTCGCCATGGTGGCAGATTATTTATAATCGTCCCGGTATTGGTAAAATATAACTCGAAAGCACTAATTACACACTTTTAGAATAAAAACAATAATAAATTCACGGCTACATTTTACGAAACTGTGACTGAATGGAGGACGTAATGCGTTCGAAAAGTAGGCCACGCGTATTATCTCAGTACTTTCTTCCGATTAGAATTTAAAAAATATTTGTGTCTCAAAGGTATGTAAAAAACACAACAAATATTTTTAAAATTATTGTGTTAGTTTTGAAGTGCAATTATGCGTTTGATACTAATTTATGGTGTTTTCTATTTTTAAATTATCATAAAAATCAATAAAATATCAAGCAAGGAGGTAACTTAATCTAGTTTCTAAACGCAGCCATTTACTTTTAATGTTGCCAGTTTACAAATATGTAGCTTTTTTTCTGTTTGGTATAATTCGGTGGAAGAAACGTAGAGGACCTATGAGAACTAGGCCTAGAACTAAATGTGATCTATAGTGGTTTTAAATTAATAAAAAGTGTCATGGTCTTTCGAAAACCATGCATAAAACCTTTGAAATATACACGTGTAAAATATGTACGTACACATTATATGACTGCAATTTGAATATTTAAATTTATTTTGCCTTTACTGATTTAAATAAAGCTCTTTTTTTATCAGTACTTTCCATGACGACGCAAACGCAATCAGACGCGCGGTTCCGAAGTGCAAGCGCACAAACATTCAAATTAACGCGCATTGAAAACTAGGCATTGTTCCTATCATTAAACGCGTAATTCGTAAACACGCGTCAGATTTTTGTAGAAAAGCAAGGTACAGACGCCAGCAGGTCAACCTACCCCAATCTGTCAAATTTCTTTGATAGATTTTCAACTTTAGCACAAAAGAATAAGGTTCATATTCAATTGGGAAAATCTGACAGATTGGGGTAGCTTGATGTGCTGGCCTCTGTACACTGTAATTCTACAAAAGGGAACAAAGGCTTTAAAGAGTTACAGTTCTTACTGAAACTAGCAAGAGAAATATGGTTTTGACTCTTATTATACTTACCTACTTTCATATTTTTTTATTGTAAAGCATAGGTACTTTAATCATGCACATAAAAAATAATTTCAAATTAATCACATGCTTGTTCAATGTTTGGTAGTTGTAGGGATGTCTTGTTTATTCATTTTAAAGTTTTATGGTCCAACTAAAACTACTAAGAAATATGTCTGTTATCATGAATAATCACTGTAGATAATGAGTAATGAGTCATTAGAATAAGCAGAATGACTAGTAATGGTATCTTTTATCTTAATAGAATTAGAGCTAGAACCACTAGAAACCACTTCAAAAGTTTCAATACATTAGTCATTTATTCTTTGAATCTTGCAAAAACATTGTGTAGGTAACAAAATTAATAATCATTAAAAACTACTGAATAAAACATAAAGTAATAATAATACTATTTAAATAATTAATCTTGAATATAATAACAAATTAAAAGTTTTATAGATATATAATATAGTTTTGACGTATAAATCCAGTTAATATTGTGATCTTAAACATGTACTATACTACTTAGGCTTAAAAGTTTCAAAACTAAAACTTTTATTTTGGCTTGTGCTAAAGCGCAAGGTTCGCAATAAATACGTCTTGTGGCGACTAGTATTCACTGCCACGGTCGAGTGTCTCAACAATCACCGACGTCTTCGTGATGTAACTAAGAATAAATTGATAATAGACCGATCTAAACGTATGTAGGTTAACATTCAGATGCCCTTTGCATACCAATAATATAACTATTATTTGACCACTTTCACACTTTGAAAACACTTGAAACTCGCAGTGCGTGAAGTCCGTTAGTATAGTTATTGATTAAATAGCAGATTAATGCCACTTACCTCACCATTTGAAATGTTTATGCCTAAATAAATATCTCCAAATGAACCGCCACCTATTCTTCTGATTATTCTGTATTTACCGGCAATTAATAACTCTTTCCTAAAAGCTAGAGCATGTTCAAACGAATTCATGGTGGGTTTGTGTTTGTCAGTATAATTTAAATAATAAATTTTGAACAAAATAACACAAAAACACTTCAAATAAACACTCCAACACGTTAACAGCTGCGATTGGAGTTGCCAATCTTTTGCAAGTTATGACCAATATTCAATGACATTAGATAATTGTAGTTTCTGAACGGAACTTGTAATTTTTCTATTTTTCTTGATCACATTTTTGGTGATACTTGATTTTGAACTATACTATATCCAACAAAATAAATACCTACACAGATTTTCCGCTTTGTTGTAACTTCCTAATTATCTCAGCCCAAAATCACCCATTCAACCGGTCGGATTGGCGGTGCTTGGGAGCATAGGTCTAGACGTCTTTTGACTCACATCACACACTGCAGTGTGTAGCCTCCTTTCTTTTCTGCCAGTCTCTTCGGATTTTCCTTGTCCTTTTTATTTTTACTCGAATGCACTGAATCCGGAAAGGATGGTAAAGTTTTTAAACCAAGCTTGTAATTTTATGAGAAAGAATTCTTAACCTGCCTCACACGCTACCTACCTAGCAATGATGACCTTTCCACCGAGTTTCCATAGACGCAGATGTCAGAATCTAGTTTGCAAGAAATAGGACACTCTCTATTCCAAAACTAAATTGGCAAAACTCCAAATGGTATGTATGTATGTACAGAGGCCAGCACATCAAGCTACCCCAATCTGTCAGATTTTCCCAATTGAATATGAACCATAATCCTCTGTGTTAAAGTTGAAAATCTATCAAAGAAATTTGACAGATTGGGGTAGGTTGACCTGCTGGCGTCTGTACCTGTATGTATGTTCATGCACATTTTTTTAATACTTACCTACTAGCCTAGGCTGTCCCACTCCTGGACAAAGGCTTCCCTCCATTCCTTCCATCTTTCGCGAGCCCGCGTCCTTTTCCAGTTTTGACGGAACCTATCCAACTCGTCCCGCCATCTCCTACGTGGTCTGCCGCGACCCCGCCTCACTGTCTGGTCTCAGGGCAGCAGTTCTGTGCTATTTGGGCCCACAGCCTGTCCGGCATGCGATAGACATGTCCTGCCCAGTCCCATTTAAGTTGGGCAGCCTTTTGAGCCACGTCAGCTTTGTTTTGGAGCGAGTATTGTGTTTCGAACACGATCCGCGAATTTAGTACCTAGTATAGGTACTGCTTCCATTGCTCGGCAGACCTTGAGTTTGGACTTCTGGATGTTAGTCAAAGACCAAGTTTGTGCACCATAGGATAAGACGGAAATAATACACATGTCCATGCGCCTGAATTTCAGTGCCATAGGCAACTCACCCCTATATAGTTCCTTCAAAGACCAATACCCTAATTCACAACCATTAGACAAGCTATCGTATTGAAAATTACCCATTTCTTGCCCCCGACAGCAAACAGCTGTCGGAAGAATAGTGGTCTTCTATTTGATTTTAATCTGACAAAATTTTCGGGTTTTGGACTTGTGAACAGGGTTTAGAGGACTCCTACGATAACATTGATTGATGTTCGATACGGTACGGAAGCGTATCGAGTGCTCGTGGATAGCTACGCAGTAGCTCTTCCAGGCGTTTTCCGTTCGTCTTGTGATTTCTTTATCTTGGCTCGCCTGCAAAGAGACCACTTGGGCCAAGTAAATATATTCCTGGACATGCTGTATTATCTCCACGTCTACTATTATGCTTCTAGATGTTTCATTGCACATAACTTTAGTCTTCGACATCTCTCATGCACATAAACGAAATAAACAATACACAATGGAAAACCCTTCCTTGAAGTGATGCTGATGACGAATATTGGAAACGTATGCTATAGGATGTCATTCAGGTTGGCTGGACAAATCTTCAAAATAGCTCGCATTTAACTAGGTCAATAGTGCATTTTATGTGACGGCTAAACACCCTTATTTCAGAATTTGTGACGCTACAGAATCTTAGATAATCGATCGAAAACGTGTCCAGCCATCTTGAAAAACCACTTTTCGCTGGTCTCTCAATCTCGGTAACGGAAGTGATTTTGAAGACTTTTTGCATATCAACGGGCGTCACATAAATTTGTGACAGGCATCGAGCTAAAAGTTTTGTGATACGAACAACGGTTTTGTAGAAAAATGCAAAAATCTGTGTCCAGCCATCTTGAATTTACGTATAAAACTTTTGGCTGGCACTTCTGAATCTCAATAACGGGAGCGTTTTCGAATATGGTTCCTTTACTAACATTTAGTGACGCAATTTGTGACAGTAATAACGTTCGATTTATGGCGTCACATGTAAGGGTTTACGAGAAATAAGTAAAAACTTACATGTCCAAATAACCTGCGTTCAAGCTGGCTGGACACATGTATCTCCGCTGCCTGATGATCTACGGCCTTCGAAATATATTCAAATTTTTGTGACGGGGACGATAATGATTTACTGAATTTGTGACGGAGAAACTTTGAGTAGTTTCAAAGATATTGATCATTTAAATTTTCCCATACAAACATCCATTAATATTGTGAGGTGACCATATTTTTTACATAAATAAAGTCTCAATGGTATTGAGATAGAAAGTGTCGATTCCATCTGGTTTTTTTTATTTTTATTATGTCTGTCCGATACTTATTTTATATAATTATGCCGATATATACTTTTTCATTTAAATACCTTCGAGCATTAGTTATCCTGACACAATGGTGTCAATTCTCTTGTACACCGACATACACTATGACTAAAATTACTTACTTTTGGCTATGAGAATCTTAGAGCTATTCTGCATTAAAATATCTCTAAATTTAAAAATAATTTTGACACAACCAAATCGAATTTGACAATCGCGACTCCACGTGGTAAGTAGGTATTTTTTTTGTTTGTTTGGCTTCGCACGGTTTGTGCATTCAGCCAAAAAGTAGATACTCATTTGCCCTCATCATCATCATCTGCCTAGCCTTTTCCCAACTATGTTGAGGTCGGCTTCCAGTCTAACCGGATGCAGCTGAATACCAGTGTTTTACATGGAGCGACTGCCTATCTGACCTCCACAACCCAGTTACTGGGTAATACGATACCCCTTGGTAAGACTGGTTGTCAGACTTTCGGGCTTCTGACTACCCGTAACGGCTGTCAAAGATACACGAATGACAGCCAGGATGCTTTCCGAGGCACGGAGGGGTCTCGGTATGTAAAGTTGGTCACCCATCCACAGACCAACCGCGGCAAGCGTAGCTTAACCTGATCGATCGACCTGTGCGGCTGTTATTATTTAGCAACGGGCCCCTCCCCGTGTTTTTTTTGAATCGAAGGGGCATAGTGGGGCAACCTCGACCTCCTTTTTATGGAATTTTTCACTTTTATAGGGAAAATATGAAACATTATTACCAACGTGTTGAGTTTTAAGGGTATGGGTTTCTAAAAGGGGGTCGAAATTTTCATTATTTTTGCGATAGGACACACCGTTTTCGAGATATAAGCAAAAGAAAAGAAAATCAAAAAACAGTACTGTTTTTGCATCCGAAGTCGAGATGTTGGTGTGAATTTTAGCTCATGCCAACTAATTTTATTCCACACCTTTTAAGTCGCGATTAAAAATAGTCAGATTTAGTTAGAGAATCTAAATTTTAGGTGAAAAACCTCAAATTCAGAATAGCAAAATTACTATTTTCTCTAAACTATTAACTCAGTGCAATCTTAGTGCTGGCAAACTAAAATTTAGTTAGGTTGTGTCACTTTAGTTAATTTCAGAATGGGAAATCATCATTTGACATGAATAAACTAAATTTTGGTGATTTGTAGTCTAGTTTAGACGCATTTGTGACAAGAGAATCGGCACCAATACCTACCTATGTACTTACCATGAAAAACACCAATACCTACCTACTAAAAAGAGTAGGTATCTGCACGTAAATAATAACATCAAAAAGTTACCTCCCCCCCCCTTCCTCACTTCTACACTTTTGTCATCTATCGATTTAAGGCGAAAGCGCTAGGGTAGCCCGCGAAATTCAATTTTTTTTACGTTTTTTGCAATTTGCTGGCAGTATTAAGTTGTACGTTGATTAAAATATGATTCGCGGCCGTAACAAATATGTATTTACAGAATTATAATCTATAAATTCATCAACACAACTCTCTAAGACCAAAGTAATCCCCAAGAATGACTATTTCATGAAATTTTCACATTTGGGGATTATACTAACTTAACAAGTTGTATTACTGATTGTTGTAATGATTATATTAATTCTGTCAACTACTATCACCAAAACACGGATTTTCGTCCATTAAAGAAAACACCTTAAAAATATACTTAGTCCTACATAAAACCTACAATATTGGTAACCCTACTGCAGTGTTTGTATGGGAAAATTTAAATGATCAATATCTTTGAAACTACTCAAAGTTTCTCCGTCACAAATTCAGTAAATCATTATCGTCCCCGTCACAAAAATTTGAATATATTTCGAAGGCCGTAGATCATCAGGCAGCGGAGATACATGTGTCCAGCCAGCTTGAACGCAGGTTATTTGGACATGTAAGTTTTTACTTATTTCTCGTAAACCCTTACATGTGACGCCATAAATCGAACGTTATTACTGTCACAAATTGCGTCACTAAATGTTAGTAAAGGAACCATATTCGAAAACGCTCCCGTTATTGAGATTCAGAAGTGCCAGCCAAAAGTTTTATACGTAAATTCAAGATGGCTGGACACAGATTTTTGCATTTTTCTACTAAACCGCTGTTCGTATCACAAAACTTTTAGCTCGATGCCTGTCACAAATTTATGTGACGCCCGTTGATATGCAAAAAGTCGTCAAAATCACTTCCATTACCGAGATTGAGAGACCAGCGAAAAGTGGTTTTTCAAGATGGCTGGACACGTTTTCGATCGATTATCTAAGATTCTGTAGCGTCACAAATTCTGAAATAAAGGTGTTTAGCCGTCACATAAAATGCACTATTGACCTAGTTAAATGCGAGCTATTTTGAAGATTTGTCCAGCCAGCCTGAATGACATGCTATAGGTACTACATATTTTTTAAAACTTCTATGTAGCTATCAAAGAAAGTAATTAACTTTAAATAAAGAGTCAAACTCAAGACGCATTATTAATTATTAACTCTTGCCGCACTGGCGGGCGCGCATGACCGATTGCTCGCCAGGCGTATTTTTTCAGCTAGTGTTGTGTTGCGATGCGGCTCGCCTGTAGTTTGCAATAGTTCATTCAAAATGTTCAAACAAAAGTGATCTAGGTTGTTTGCAATGCGTTGCGTTGAGTTTGTAGCTATAGGTAGATTTTTTATGACTTGTAACTCTGCAGTTATTATTCAGATTCGAAACATGCAGGGCGCGAGATGAGACACGATCAAACACATGAATTCTTCTAATAAACATGTTCTTTAATCAGTAATAACGTACAATATTACAGTGTAGTGTTGTATAAAATAACATACTTGCACAATAAATACGTAACACTTAAAATGATAAAAATATCTAAAACGGTTCTTGTTTATAAATTCCGAGTAAATTGACGTAAAATTAATACGATGTCTATACCTAGTTACTTGTTCAATGGATAAAAAGCATTCTTACTCTATTTGATATTGTTCGCATGTAATCAGGACTTTTCCATTTTGTTTTCTACAAAAAACTAGGATATCAGTAATTATGTATAGGTACATCTAATTATCTAGCAATCTAATACACGAGTGAAAACCCAAATTAACAGTCTGCGTCAGCAGTTCTTTTTATAAAATCTTTTATTTCTGAAATCTGAGGCTTAACCTACAGACATCAGTTTCAAATTACATCACCAAGCTAACAATTCTAAACCGTAATACCTGCATGGTACAATACTGCGTATTTCTAATCGGCTTTATTTTAGGGTTTCGTTTTCAATGGGGAAGACATGAACCATCAGTCAATAGGTCAATCTGGCAGTATTTATTAAATGCTGTCTAAAACTCTAAATACAAAACGTTCACTTTATTAAGTAGGTACAGTGCGGCCGACGAGAGAATGCGTTCTTGAAATCTGTTAGTACAACGTTAGTACAACACGTATTCATTTGTATGAAACAAATGAATACGTGTTTTGCGAATTTGATCTTTATTAGCTACTAGAATTGTCGTACTGATAGGTGGCGGGTCGGGAACGCATTTACTCGACGACCGGGCTATAGTAGTAATTTTATATGATGGTCAGTCTATGACGAATAATAATTATAGCCCTTAATTGTGTACATACAATACAGCCTTATTACAGCCGATGAATTTTGGCCGGTCCGAACTTAGGCGCAGAAGACTGCGCAATAACATTTTTTTAGAAATCAAATGGTGACAGTGTGAGTGAGAGAGCTTGCGTGAAAGCTCGGAGAGCCTGTGTTCAGGCCGGCCAGGGGTAATTTCGTAACATACTAAGATAGTAGTCATTTTATATGATGGTCAGTCTGACGAATAATTATAGGCCTTAACTGTGTACATACAATACAGCCGATGAATTATGGCCGGTCCGAATTTAGCGCAGAAGGCTGCGATATAAAATTTTTTTTAAGTCATGACAGTGTGAGTGAGAGAACTTTCGCGAAAGCTCGGAGAGCCTGTGTTCAGGCCGGCCAGGGGTAATTTCGTAACACACTAACAGTAGGAAGGGCTTTTATTTTGACAGATCAAAAACATTCATTGCATTATTTACGTTGTTGAGCAAACCTTCAAAATAATTCAGATTGTGTATTACGCAGGATTCATCAGTCGTTTTGTATGATTAATCCATCCCCCTATTTAATCAATCCAAAGGTTGTCTTTAAAAGATCGCTTTTAGCGATAAGACCGCCCATTGTGTCACCCTTTGCAAAATTTCTATATTTATGTCTGTAATTTATATGGTGTGCATAATAAAGAGTATTCTATTCTATTCTATTCAATATTTTCTTTTGTAAAGATCGACGGCCCAATGTCCATAACCTACACGATTGGTTTTCCACAGAATAAAAATATTTTTATTGCACAGAAAATAAAAAGCACTTAAAATGGATGTCGTTTGGTACACTTTCGATTGATTCTTAAAATGTTATAACAAATAAAATGGTTATAACAAATAAAATGGTTATAAATAATAAAATGGTTCTAAATAATAAAATTTCCAAATCCATTAATAATCTTGTGGACATGCTTCAGAGACCAATGGCGACCTAAATGAAATGTGACCAAGATAATTCGCTAAAAATATAGTAGAACCCTTATAAATTAATTATGTCTGTGTGACACAGCCATATTTTTATTTGGGAACTACTGGGACACACGGCTACATATCAGGCTATACATTTCCAGTACAAGCTGGTCTCTTATTGTACGGCAAGCCAAAGCAATGCGAGGTCAGCTTATACTGGCAATGTATAACTTGACATGTAGCCATGTGGACATGATTCGAATTTGTCAAGAAAAAAATCCTAAAATGAAAGTAAGGTTTAAATAAAAAGTTTTGATGGACTACGTCGTGTCCCTATCGTTAGATAGGTAATTTAAAAAACACGATAGTTCCGAATCACTTTTTATTTCGCTCCAAAAGAGTAATCATTCTCTTAACTTTCCTACCGTGTCATTAAAAGATTGGATTTTAATCTTAACAAACAATTATAATATAAATTTATCACGCTACGGAACCTACGAATAATAAAAGTATTCGTATTACGGAACTCCACTAGGTGCCTGAATTTGCTGTTTAAAAAATCAACGGAAAGGCACCCCAATATTTCGAAACTAATTTATGAACACCGCTATTCATTCAGGCCAGCCAATTTCCACTACGTTATAACTGTGTATATTAGGTTTATTTATTTAGATTTTGTCTTAAGGTGAAGGCATACACTTGAGGCGTTCAAATGCGGCCTTCTCTAGCGCTTCGCGGTGGTCGGGGTGAGCTATCTTGATCAGTTCGTATGCTCTCTGCCGGAGCGACTTGCCGAATAAGTTGGCGATGCCTTGCTCGGTGACAACCCACTGTACGTGCGCGCGACTTGACACGACACCAGCACCTGCAAGTTACAAGATGATGAACATTTTAGTTAACTAAGTGTTTCTTATGTTTTTTTTTTTTGCAGTTACTTGAAATTAAGATCTTAGAAAAATGATCTCCACCCGATACTCATTACCTTTATGAAAAATCGCCAGTTCATTTAAAAATAAAAAAGAAAGATTGAAAAATATGTATCGGAACTCGCACAGGCAGAAAAAACCAAAATAACCTTGTATAGTCAAAAATAAATATATATATAAGTCCCATATTACAGAACCTCGCTCAAAACTCAAGCAGTAATTACTTGTTTCAACCAATCAAATGGCTCTAAACTAGTTTTAAGTAACACTTGAGTTTTGAGTGAGGTTCTGTAATACGGGCCTATGTCTCTAAATTAATATAAATTACTAAATTTGAGTCGGCGCCAAACTAATTTAACGGACATTAATAAAGCTGCCATCATTCTACTAGGCGTCGACTTGACAACTTCATCCTTTTTACTGTCGGTAAAACAAAAATATACAGGGTCAAATTTAATTTATCTAGCGAAACTCCACAGACGTTATGGGTATCGATATCTAAACACGAGGAAATTAAAATAAAAAGATTTGATGTTTTTTTTTTGGTTGGGGTCAACGACCGTTGGTACCCCTCACGTCTGTGAAGTTTACACAAAAAAGAACTGATGTTTAAAATTATAATTCAAGTAACTACCTACCACTACCAGCTGCCGTTGATCCCAAAAATTTAATTCATCAAATTAATTTATTTTTGTTTTATCATGTTTAGATATAGATATCGGCACCTATTACGTCTGCGAAGTTTCGCTAGCTAATTTAATTTGACTCTGTATAATATTAACAAAACTGCAAAATACTGACCAACTTTAAGCGTGGGCACAATCTTGGACTCTCCCTTCTTTGTGACAGACACAAGCGCGATGATGGGCTTGCCTCGCCCGTCCACGCCCTCCGCCGAGCCGCGGATAAAGTCTACTTGACCACCGAAGCCGGAGAACATGCGGGTACCTAGAAAATTCAAGAATAGATTATTGTAGTGGCAATATTGCATTGAAATGTCGACAAGTCGGAACGAGAAATTAATAGTCATAACGTCTCGCCTTTTTTTTTTGTGGATGGGAAATCATCAAATGACGCCTCCCGCTCAGAGTGGAGCAGAAAGGAGTGTCAGACTCTTACTGACTAAAACCCACCGGTGTTCCTTCCTTAGCCCTTTATGTTCCGGGGTAGCAGTAACCCTTTCGGACAATCCCGCTGCCCTTACGGGCCCCGCCGCGCTTACGCCTGGATTCCTCAAGGGATTTTTGGCGCAGAAGTGTACCTTTAGTAAAACCCCACGTTCCGGCTGTTATGTTCCATGTAATGGCTATCAACTGGGCACATCCAGCATCAGAGAAATTGATAGTTATAGTATAGAAATAAAAAAAAATCTTGTTTCACAATAATTATTTCTGGTTTTCAGCTGCATCCGGTTAGACTGGAAGCCGACCCTAAAATAGTTGGGAAAAGGCTAAGCAGATGATGATGATGTTTCACAATACATCTTATTATATTCTGGCAAAATCGTCCAGACTTCGTAATGCATTCTGTGAGACCGTAAAGTACTACAATAATCTTTGGCGATGCTGCTGAAAATGTATTGGAAAAGCAAGATGCATTAGTTCCGATTTTGGTCTAAATCCTTGTAAAGCTATTGTTATTATATGTGTAAGAGGCGTGTGCGACGCCAATTAGCTTTTACTTTTTAAATTAGTATTGAGGACGGTCGGAAGGAGCGGTGGTTCATAATGCACCTGATTTGATAGCATACCCACGGAATTGAAAAATTCAAAACAGAAAAAACTGAGGCCCGCTTGCATATTTTACACAAAAAATCGTTGGCCTAGTATTAGTTTAAAAAGGACATATGAAACAAGAGGTATCTTGTCATTTCCCAACCGTCGCTATTCGAATCTATATTTACCATTGTGTATCTGTTTTTCAAATACCTAATGTGCTACAAAGATCTTTTGGCGCCTAAATTACATTTACAGGTAGGCGTTGTTCATAAATATTTGTGAAATTAATCACAGAATTGAAATAAAAACCCGATAAGAACAAGATGGTGGCTTTAGTTCCGATTTTAGTCACGCGCCAAAAAACCCTTAGGCCTGAAACTGCGTTAAGCGGACGCCCGCGCGGTACCATACAAAAGTGCACCGTCGCGGGGCCCCGCGCGGGTGTACGTTGCGGGGAGGCGGGCCCCGCGCCAGCGCAACGGTGCCCGTTTCCGTGCGACGGATACCCGCGCGGGGGCACGCCCGGGACCCGCTAGCGGTAACACGCACGGGCTTGTTCAGTTAATAACGCTATGTTATACGGACCGCACGCACGCTCTGAGAAAATCATGTCTTTCGATACGGAAAGAGTAATTGTAGAAGTTCAGTGTCGCCCTGCTATATGGGACCAGGCGAATGACCTTTATAAAGACAGAGATGCAAGAACAGCTACGTAGTAATATTTAAGTTCTCCATCGACACGACTGTATATCGAGCCTTTTCAGGAAGAAGATCGTAACCGCCATTTTGCATATTTTACAGAAGAATGTTTTTTTTTTAAATATTTCTCAAAATACGAGTATTTATAGCATCAATTTGAAATTTTTACTTGGTGTTATATTGAATGTTCAGATTTGACTCAGTACTCTATAATCACATACATTTGTCGCTTACGTTAAAACTGATGACCGTTATTATGTACCTAGAGCTGTTAGGAGTATGTCGATTACGATAATTCTTTAATATCATAAAATAGTAGAAATATTTTTTTGGGAATTTTTTTAAAACTGTTTTTACGAGATACCATGTCACCATGTCAGACAGAGAACGACAAAGAGTCAGAAATACAAAAAAGTAAAAAAAAAACATTAATTAGTTCTAAGTGAATTAGCTTTATTAATAAAATGAAATACAAAAGGAGACATAAATCAGTCCTCGTCTTCATCAGTCTCAGATAAAGCGTCTCTTGTGTTTCTATCGCAGGGCAAATCCAGATATTCTTTTGTATAAACTTCTGGTATGATACCTTTTTCGCGAATTTTCTTTAAATCTTCGTATTTCGCCTTCGAGATGGGAATTTTTTTTAGTGTAAGCAGTTTTAGGTTCACGAATAGCTTGTTGATTCTGCCGAGACCTCAATATAAGAGACATATCAACAGCTTGTTCGGGTCCATCATAGTCGTATTTAAGAAAGAACTTGTCGCCTTTTCCAAATCTAGCGTTACGCAGCTTTTTTGTTTGTATTTTAATTTTGTTTGGTAAGAAGGCTGTTGCATAGGAATTCCAATTTTTAATTTCATTATTTTTTAAAAGAATTGTCTCATATTTTTTGAGATTAGTCCGAGCATTTCCAATCAAAGTTTGCCATTCATATGGTGCGTAAATGGTTCTCTTCTATAACTTACGTTGCATAATTTACTATCGTAAGTGCCAAGTAGGATGCTTGCAATAAAATTATTAACCTAGTACGAGTATTATATCGTAAGCGACAGGTACTATACTAACGATCTGTCAGTCGGTGGAGGTTACGTTAAAAACCGAATGGGTTGTAACTTACGATGAAAATATCGTAATTAAAAAAAGTTAATTACCATTTCTACTTTGAACTCAAGTAAGTGACAAAAGATTCAAAATCAGTTGATCTGGCGGTTAATATTAAAACCGTTTTTTGGGATTTTTGGCGCTTACGATGTTCTTCCTGAAAAGGCTCGATATGCACAACGTTAAAATTGAACTAGCGACACTGCGTAAATAAAACGCCGCGACGGGTACCCGCGACGGGGCCCGTACCGTTCCCACAGAGCCCACCCGCGTGTCCACGCGCGTACACACGCGACGGTTGCACGTCGCGGGCGCCCGCTTAACGCAGTTTCAGGCCTTATTCCGTTCTAATATCTTACCGATAGAGTCTGCGCACACTTGTCCCGTGAGGTCGACCTCGATGCAGGAGTTGATGGCCGTCATACAAGGCTGTAGCGACACTATATGAGTGTTGTTCACGTAATCAATCTCCAACATTTCTGAAAATATATTACAGATTTTAAATAACCTTTTTTTTATTCTTTATTTATTTATAGAGGCTTTTTTACGCATAGCGTATGCCAGTCCCATCGTATCCTAAACAATTGTACTTTCACAGGACGTGGGCCATGAATTCGAACAAACCCTTCGCATCGTCGCCATTTGGTTGAGATAGAATTGTATGGAACATGTGCACATGAGTTCTGTTCAAATTCAGGGACCTTACTAAATTATTTCTACTGGACTCATATTGGACACATTCCATCAATAAATGTTGTAAATAAATAATCTTATTATAACAAAATGTATTAAAACCTAGTCAGACAACATTATTATATCTATAGGCCGACCGCTTGAGGTAGCAGCGCGGTGCGGGAGGGGTGTGGTGACGTGATGCGAGAGCTCAGTGATTCGTCTACTTGTGACCACTATCACCCCTCCCGCACCGCGCAGATACCTCAGGCAACGTCTCAGTTAAGCGGACGGCCTATAACAAGCTTTTGCCCGTAGCTTCGCCCGCATGGAAGTCAGAAACTATCTCACGGGAATGTGTTACCAGAATAAAAAGTATCCATGCCATTATACCCATTGCAAGACACAAGCAATGGATAATTACAATGTTTTGGCACCTTAATGTCAAATACTGATGAAAATGACAGATTTTCATGACGGCCGTTACAATATGACGAACCACTCTTCTTGGAAATCGTAAACACAGACGTCAGCACATCAAGCTACCCGAAACTGTCAAATTTTCCCAATCATGCTGCATACCGTATCGTACACACGCCAGCTTGATGTGCTGGCGTGTGTACGGTACGGTAATGTTCTTTCTGTACTCTGTGGTAATGTTACTATAAGTTAAAACATTCGTGTTAGGCCTACTGATATAGAGAATTAAATGATAATACAGACCAATGAAGGGGTTGTTGTCGACGAAGTCGTACAGTTCCTTGTTTCCTACGAGGAAACTGCCCACCATACGTCCTTTGTGGAACTTCTTCCTGGAAAAATAAATAATAATCATTAGCATCACACTAATAGTATAAAGGCGAAAGTTTGCGAGTGTATGTTTGTTACGTCTTCACGCACAAACGGCTGAACCAATTTTGATAAAATTTGGTATGGAGGTAGCTGACACCCTGGATTAACACAAGCTACTTTTTATCCCGATATTCCCACGGGATCGACACGGGCGGGTGAAACCGCGGGACTGTTAGTATTAACCTTTTAACCGCCCGACTTCATATCAGTTGTCGTGCCCCCAGCGCCCGGCACAGTGATTCGAAAAATTTTTTTTTAAAATTACATCCTAATAGATTACTGCGTAAATAATAAAAAAAAAACACACTGAACGAGCTGTGGTATTTGGTCGTACATATACGACTCTGGCGAAATGACACGAAAATATTTGTCGGATTAATCCGACGTAAGCGGTTAAAGGGTTAGGCGGCCCGTACACAGTCAATCTCGATCGCGATCCGCGATCAAAATCAATGATCTAATTCGTACATTATCAATCTGGATCGCGATCATTGATTTTGATCGCGGATCGCGATCGAGATTGACTGTGTACGGGCCACCTTAAAATAATAACATAACATCACGTCTGCAAAAGTACTCACCGATGTGTTGGGGAGATGTTACCTCTTAGTAAACCCACATTTCGCAAGTTATGCTAAAGTCCCATGTAATAGGGGGCTAGTCAATTGCCATCAAACGGGCACACATCCAGACTCCACCCTGCTACTGCAGCGGGATTTTTCGGGCAGCAGGATTTTTCGGGCAGCAGGATTTTTCGGGCAGCGGGATTGTCCGAAAGGGTTACCGCTACCCCGGAACACAAAGGGCTAAGGAATGAACACGGGTGGGTTTTAGTCAGTAAGAGTCTGACACTCCCTTCTGCTCCACCCAGAGCGGGAGGGGTCATTTGATGATTTCCCATCCTCAAAAAAAAAAAACCCTGCTACTGAGAAATTCCAGATGGAAAAACCCAATAACACTTTCCTAATCAAATCGAACCTAGGACCTCATGATCAGCAGTAGCGCTTGCCACCAATAGACCAACGAGGCAGTTAATATGTAAAGAGTTTTAACAGACATGGGAGACCTTTTTTTTTTTGTTTCCGGGGTGGATAATCCTCATGGATGTCCGCCACTCTGGGATGGGCGGCGTGGTCTGTCAGACTCTTACTGACTAAAAACCACCCGGTGTTCCCTTCCCACATTGGACCGGGGATTGTGGGAACTCGTACGCCTTCTACGATCCCCAGCTGGTGCCAGATCGCCTTTGCGGGCCACCACAAGTCCACAGGAGGCATGGGCACCTATGCCAAGTTAGCATTAGAGCTATGCTCTGTTCCAAATCACCAACCCGCACTCATGGTGGATTACGGCCCACTCCCTCTCACAGGGAGGACGCCTGTGTCCCAGCAGTGGGAACATTATAGGCTGATTATGCTATGTTAATGCTTACGTCACGCGTTCATGCTTGAGCCTATAGTAATAAATTGAAAACATTTACTTGTTGTTCGTAATGCATCCGCGCCTCACGAGGTCGATGACCCCGACGCTGAACATCTCGGAATGGACGCCCAGGTCCTTGTGGTCCTTCAGAGCTGAGAGTACCGCGTCCGGAATGCTGCCGATACCTGATTGTAGGAAAGTTACAGTCAATTATTATTCATCATCTGCCTATCTTTTTCCCAGTTATGTTGGAGTTGGCTTCCAGTCTAACCGAATGAAAGAAAAGAAAGAAAGAAAAAGTATTTATTGCGACTCGTACAGGAGGATCACAAACTAAATTAAACACAGTCTAAATTAAAATACCAAAATAAAAACTAAAAAAATTAAAAAGAAAAATGAAACAAAAAGTCCTATACGAGGCCAAAAGGCTCCTATCTCAGCATGATGCTGCGATATTTAAAAATAAATATCGCAGCGCTGGTATTCTGATAGGGCCCGCTGTGATGTCACGGGCAGTTACGGAAATAAAAAAATAATAAAAGAAATAAATAACATAGATTACGTAAAATATTATCAAATAAAATATATCCGCGCCAGACGTAACCTCATTACTTGTCTATGCCTTGAGTGTCATAAAGATGTCATAGACTATAGACACTCTGCGGCATTACTGTGACAAGCAAAGGGTCTCAGGCGCCGACCTTTTGGTGAAAATTAATAAATTATCATATTACGGCTGTTTATTGGAACAGTATTACAGTGGATAAACAGTATAAGTGTGACTAGGTAGTCAATTATCAACGTGGATGTGAATGCAGCTGAATACCAGTATTTTACATGGAGCGACTGCCTATCAGACCTCCACAACCCAGTTATTGGGTAATTCGATACCCCTTGGTAAGACTAGTTGTCAGACTTTCGGGCTTCTGACGACCCGTAACGAATGTCAAAGATCCACGAATTACAGCCGGGACCATCGGCCTCCTCGGCTTAAAGTGCTTTCCGAGGCACGGAGTGTTCATGGTATGAAAAAATGGCCACCCGTCCACGGGCCAACCGCCGCAAGATCGACCCGTGCGGCTTATAACTTAGCCACAACCACGAGCCCCTCTTGTTATATTCAATTATAATTTTTAGTAATAATATTTGCGCATAACATTGTTTTGGTGCTGTCCGTCTTTTAAAATGTGTTAACCCAGGTATGACGGGCAGAGATGTCAGCAATAAGGAAGGGGCCCGTAAGGCGCAGCGGGATTGTCCGAAAGGGTTACCGCTGCCCCGGAACATAAAGGGCTAAGGAAGGAACACGGGTGGGTTTTAGTCAGTAAGAGTCTGACACTGGGATTCTGCTCCACCCTGAGCGGGAAGGGCCATTTGATGATTTCCCATCCACAAAAAAAAAAGGTATGACGGGCGATTTTTGACATGCGCCCATAGATCCTCATTAAACTATACATACCCATCTGCAATGTGGCACCATCTTCGACTAGATTCTGTCCGATGAGCTTGCCGATCTGTGTCTCCTCGGGACTGGCGTCTTTCCCGACGCCGTGTTCAGGCAATGGCGTATGGTCTTCAACCGCCACGTCGATGTGGGACATATGGATGATCGCGTCGCCGAATGTTCGCGGCATGTTTACGTTTACTTGTGCTGCAAAGGAAAATAAAATAAAGTGAAATATCTAACCGATTCCCTAAAATCTTATTGACGTTCCAATGATGTTCGCTTTTTTAAATTAATGAACTTCTTAATACTTTTTGAGCTTCTAAAGAACACTTTGTTTGTTTTGAGCCTCTTTTTAAGTTTGGTCTTTTCGCACAGTTGGTCGCAGTAACTAAGATACGAGTATGATACCCGACCACACCAGTCAACCTATCCTGTTAGAACTGTGACTAACCGTAACCACGTGTGAGCCGAATTGATCGCAGTAACTAAGCCAGGGCACCCCAGCCCCAACAAAGGTAATCTGCATTCGCGATTTATTTGCCAAAAATGTAAACAAATATGAGTTTATGGAAAAAAACTTTAATTCCTACACAATAAAGTTCAGTTTACGCTACAACTTCAAACATTTTTATAAGTTTTTCAATAGTGTTAGCTAGTCACTCTGAAATCAACTTAATTGCCCTTAAAATAAAGTTGATATTTGGTTTAACTTGAAATAACATCAATTAAAAACATAATTTTGAACAGACTTTAGGTTAGGCGAGCTACATCCAATTTGGGATCTTTAGGTCCCCAAAATAGGAATTATTTAAGATTCACAAAAGAAGCGCATATAATGAAATTGAATTTTTTTTTATTACGGTGAAATAATTAAGTCTCACTATATTCTACTTAACAGTCGTGCAAATATTTCTAGTAAGTACATGCATAATAATATCATGAACTTAAATCAATCATAATCATAATAAATAGAGTGTTATGTTAGTTATTATAAGTAATAGAGTGTTCAATAATATTATTAGCAAAGCAATATGAATAAATTGAGGTTCAATTAAATACATGCCATAATATAATTTTAATAACATCATGGTAGACAGTAGTGTCCTATTACACCCACATTTCACCAGTTGTATTATTATGCAATTTATAAACCATAGAATAAATAGGGGGTGAAACATCACCGTGATAACTTAGGTGATGTGAGTTTAAAGTGAGATGTCATTCCACCTGATGCTAGGGATTGACACTAGTGATAGCTCACTTTACGCTCACTTCACTTAAGTTTTCACGGTGAGATTTTTACAGAATAGCATTACAGGACCTCACGCTCAGGAATCGTCATCGACCAACGTGAACAGCGAGGCAATAAGAATCCTCTATAGAAAATATAAAATAGGCTATTCTGGCCAAAATGTGTCGTATTCAGGACCACCCGGAAAAAATCGTTCGCCATTCCGTTACAAACTGTTAATATAAGTAGTTTTTTTTTTTGTTTTTATTTGTATTTTTTGTATAGTAATAAGTATGACTTATTTGTTTGTAAAATTATGTGGGATTGTATGGCCAAATAACGAATAAAATACTTGAGACTGTTTACTTCTAGCACACAAAAAAATAGATCAGCGTTACACCGTAAGGCTGACATCAGACGGACTGCATCGCAGCGACCGCGCGCGGTCGATATATTTAACTGCATGCAGTTGTACGTTCGACTTCGTGCAGTCATGATATCAACTTCACGCGGTCGGCTACAGTTGTGTAGTGTCGCCGTATGCTGTCCACCGCCGTTCGCATGCAGTTAGTCCTGGAGCCGAACGCGCGTCGTCGGTTGCGTCGAAAGGTTTGAAGAATGGATTTCGACACCGACTATGTCTGTGCTTCCATTTCGACGTCAAACCTAACACTGAGCTCCAGGTCTAGATGCTTGGCGTCAATTGCGTGAAGTCAGATCCGACAGCAGACAACTGCATGCAGTTGAATATAGCGACTGCGTGCGGTTGCTGATGCGACTTCGTGCGGTTGTTGTGGTGCAGTCCGTGTGATGGCGGCCTAAGTCCGTCGTGAAGCTAGTTCTCGCAATTTCTCCTCTTTCTCACTCGCACCCATAGTACCCATTATCTCATACGCTGCGTTACGTTTTAAAAATGATAACTGCGTTCATACTTTAAGATAATACAATATTTTTATCCCACATTTATGGGACCCAGCGGTATAATATCAATCAGTTGGCGCTACTGGCGATTCAAATATAAACCAGTTTTCAGCAGAGAAAAACCGGACTTTGAACAGAGTTCACAATTATGCATAGAACAAAGGACAAATAAAATAATGCTACAATTACAATCACGTGCTGAGATCACAGATGGCAAGGTGAGTGGGCGATACGATCTGGTCTATAGATTACTTTATCTATCTAATCAGATTACAAGGCGCCTCAAGGAGTAAGTTGAGTTTTAGTAGCATAATCAGCCTATTAATATTAATGTTCCCACTGCTGGGACACAGGCCTCCTCTCTGTGAGAAGGAGTGGGCCGTAATCCACCACGCGGGCCCAGTGCGGGTTGGTAATAGTAGCAAATAGTCTTCTGCAAACAGTAGTAGTAAACAGTAGCGAAAAGTCAGAAGTACATTTTAAAACGCGGTAGAGGTTTTCGTGACCGATCGATGGGATTGCCCATCGATATCTTTCAGGAACCTTAGCGGATGATTAAAAAAAAAGGTAATACAACTAACTTTTACTTAGAAACAGACGTCTAAGTACGAACTGCCACGTTTCTAGTTTCGAAAATGGCTAATTACCCTAAAAATGTTGACTCCCTCATTCCCTATACCCATTGCATCAGAGGTTGAACTTTCAAATTGTATAAGGAACTCTAGTGCAAATTTTTATCTAGACCGAGAAGTTCAAGCTGTGCGTTGACTGTCAGTGAATGAATGAGGCCAGCACACCAAGCTACCCCAATCTGTCAGATTTTCCCAATTTAATATGAACCTTATTCTTTTGTGCTAAAGTTGAAAATCTATCAAAGAAATTTGACAGATTGGGGTAGGTTGACCTGCTGGCGTCTGTACTTTACTAGCTGCGCCCCGCGGTTTCACCCGCTTAAGTGTCGATCCCGTAGAAATATAGGAATAAAAGTATCCTATGTGTTAATCCTGTGTGCCAAATTTCATCCAAATCCGTTAAGCCATTTGTGAGTGAAGAAGTAACAAACATATAAACACACACACACAAACTTTCGCCTTTTATGTGATTTAAGTAGTGTGATTAAGCAGAAATCTTACCGATAATAACTTTAGAGTTGACTAGTGCCGCCCGGACGCAATCCACGGAGGTTCCCAAACTGCAGTATCCATGCGCATCGGGGGGAGAAACCTGCAATGAGTGAAGGACCATTGTTAGTACCTACCGTTGCATCAGTACGGTCTGATTCAACAGTAGCTTATGAAAGTGTAAACAAACACTACAAGTTAAATTCTTACGCAATCACTCACTAAAGGGAATTAGTACCACATTACTCTGTATTTAGAAGGTTTCAACTTTGTATGGCACCACTTTTTCCAACCAATATTTTAATTATTTTGACGAAAATTTAGCTTATACAATTAACCTAAATTGTCAAATAAAAAACATCCCGAATTAAAATTAGAATTTCGGGTTTAAGTATTTCAAACCAAAGCACTAAATTTGCAAGTGGCAAATTGGCATCCACATGTAGGTTTTCTGATCCATTTGTTTACATTTTCATCAGATATTTTTGGAACAGATCATATGCAATTTATCTTTTCTCCGACCCTAATTTGCATGGATAGACTTATAAATTGCAATGAACCTGCACTTGATATTAATTTTAGGGGGAAGCGCCAAAGCAGCCCGCGAAATTATTTTTCTTTTACATTTTTTGCAACTTTCAGGTCTTATGTAGAACTAAGAATCTTAATATGATGATATTTCATGAAATAGTCATTCAAAAGGGTTATATACACTTAGAAAGTTGTAAAGTCATTTTGTTACGCCCGCGTATCATATTTTAATCAAAATACAACCTACAAAATGCAAAAAAATTAAAGCTAAATTTTAATTTAGCGGGCTATTCTGGCGCTTCCTTTGACTATAGTATCAACAGACCTGAATAACAGCAATGTCAGGCTTGATAATTTTCCTGTGGAACAGCTTAGGGATGTCCTGCAGGAATATAGGGATGGCATCCGAGCGGCCCTCGGCGACTGACTTTCGGACGTTCGCGGCCATGAATAGAGAACATGACCTGAGGATGAGAACACAATTTTATTAGGCTGTATATCATCAGAGCATCATCGAGAGCAGTAATAATAATAATAATAGCCTCCCCGACCGATTTCGGTCACGGTGGCCAATCTCAATGGAGATTAGCCAGGTACGCAGGAGATATTATAGTGCACAAGTGTGCGCGCAGACACAGGTGCACTCCCTCTTCCCTCACTCTCATAGTCCGATGGGACGGCAATCCGACACGACCGGAGAGAGATCAGGCGCAGGACCAACGGCTTTACGTGCTTTCCGAGGCACGGGGGTATTAAACCACCAACTTCCAAACTCCGGACTGTTACTAAGAAATCGACAGCAGTAGTGGCCCAGTGGTAACAGTCGCGACTTACTAGTTGTAGGTCGTAGGTTCGAACCCAGTCAGGCGCTTTACTATGTATAATTTATTACATCACAAGTGCTTTCAAATCGGTGAAGTAAAACATCATGAGGAAACCGACATGTCCTAGAACCAAAACTTCGATGATATGCCACCAACCCGCACTGGGCCCGCTTGGTGGATTACGGCCCACTCCCTCTTACAGAGAGGAGGCCTGTGTCCCAGCAGTGGGAACATTATAGGCTAATTATGTTAGGACTATAGGTAAAGGTAGATAAAATAAAAACTATGTTACATTTATTACACAAACCGCAGTGCAAGCGCATCCTTAGTGCCAGTCCACACGGCGCGTTGCGTCGTCGCAACGCATGAATTTTAACGCATTGCCGGCCACACGGGCGCTGCGTCAACGCAGCGGTGCTAGGACGCAGTCGCAGGTAATTATACCCCTCCCGCTTCGTCTCGGGGGCTGCTGTCCGTCGTGTGTGCGTTGCGCCGACGCAGCGCACCGTGTGTACACTATGGTTATTTGTAAGTAAAACAACGCAACGGCAGCGCTGAGTCGACGCAACGCTGACGCAACGCGCCGAGTGGACTGGCTCTTACAAACACTTTTACATTGACACACCTTTACCTTTTCTATAATTACTCGTAAGTCTGGTAATAATTGATAAGCTAATCACAAACAGATTAAGTATTCATTGTGATTGATTGTCGAACAAAGCGATTATCTAGTTATGACATGATACTTGTCGCACGTCTAATTAACAGACAGAATAGAAATTTTGTTGTTATCGGTATGAGCACCGTTATCAACGAAATTTCTATTGTGTCGGTCACAGATAATAATATAATATACCTAATACTGACATGATGTACTCTCGACGTGCGAAAATTTAAACGATAAAATATTAGATCATACAGTATTGAAAAATATAAGATAAGCTAAATCTCTTGACACAAAAGCACATGCAATATTTTACGTAAATACTGTTTTTTCAACACACGGGCCGTAGCTCGGGCGTTGAGTAGCTATTAAAGAATCTATAGGAGTTGCATTCAATTAGAATGGATTAGAAACAAAATACATTCGTTACCAGTTGATTAATGAAGAGAAGGCAACGTAAGGCACCCAATTAATCTGTTGATTCAAACTTTATGGCGCGGCTCGGAACATGAGGCGAGTCGCTCCGCAGTAACAAATCCACCGTCACCGGGAACACTTCAGAGCTACCATAAAGTTTGAATTGGGTTGTAGGAACCGTTAAGGTGCCACTTTTCGATATTTTTTCTATACAAATTTCGGGAGAATATTACTCCACTGTTTGACATTGTGCATCCAAAGTTAAACATGATATCGTTTTGACTTATTACTAATTGTGTCTGTACGGAAACAGAATAGTAAAAAAAAGGCATTAAAAAGTTATGAGCTAACAAAGATTCGTTTTTCTTGCTATTTTGAACGTAACTTTGGGTGTCAATAAGTAATAAAAGAACTGTAAAATATTCAAAACCAAGCCCGTACCGACAAAGCTCAGTTATCGAAGAGATCAATAAACTTTATTTGTAATTGATTTATGCAGTGGTTTTTTTCATAAAACTCGATTTTCCGAAGCACTTTTCAAATCTTTTTACGCGTCTATCAGTTCGGAACGGCGGTGTTTCTGTGCGTGAAAACTAGACGTTGTTCGTGTAGACTAGTGTCTAACTGCTCATCTCTGCATTAGCGCTGTCAGACACGAAGCCAGGCGAGACAGCGTGCTTTTTGACCATAACCACCAGCGAGTTCGAGCTCGCAACTAGTTTACTCTTAAAGAAAAATAATGATAGAATAAAAATTAAATATTTTGTGCTGAGTGTACAGTCAGGGAAAAAATGTTTACCAAATTGACTAACAACTTATAACGTCAGTGTATTGACTAACAACTTATAACGTCCGTGTATTGACTAACAACTTATACTACTACAGTACCTGACTTAATTTACCTACTATACAAAACATAATAATAATATACATACATACATTAATTGCTATAATAATAATTTGACTATAAAAATAAATAAAATATCTGACATAATTTACAAATTCTTTTAAAATAGTTATGATATTAATAATAATGACGATAAAAAATTAATAAAAATACCTGACTTAATTTATCAATACTTACTTACACACGGACATAATAATAATAATTATACATAATTGATTTAAATGAATATATAAATAATGATGACGATAAGAATAAATACCTGACAAAAGCTGCCTAACCTGCTTATAAAAACATAGTAATAATATACATACATAAATTAATTTCTTTAATAACAATTTGACGATAAAATAAATAAAATATCTAACATAATTTACAAATTCTTAAGCAATAGTCATAATATTATAATAACATGCATACACAATAAATTAAAAAATCACAATACAAAAATAAATTAAAAATCGGACACAATCTACCAATACTTATACACGCATATATACATCTATTAGATCTACCTACAATAATTAATTCCGTGAATTGTTTTTTTTGGCGCCATCCTTTCTCCTACCTTTGCTGTGCCCGACAGGGTCCATATTGATCTTGACAATATTTCATACCATCTATGTACATAATATGGAATGCAATAAAGAATTGAGTATTGAGTATTGAGTATAACGTCCGTGTATTGACTAACAACATATAACGTCCGTGTATTCAAATCACAACAACTGTCATTCTTTATTAGAGTGCTACAAGGATATTTTGTTGCCTGAATAACATTGCCAAGCCGTTATTGGTAAACATTTGTGAAATTGGCATAGAAATTGTATTGAAAAAACATGATGGTGACGTTAGTTCCGATTTTGGCCACGCGCCAAAATAACCTTGCAGCTTGTATTCATACGAAATGGCTACAATATAACACGGCTTTACGTAGTGTGTCAAAATGATAACCAAGACTGTCCCAAATTCTTAATCATTAGAGTCATTTATAATTATAACCCTAGCAGCACAAGAGTGAGCATCAAGATATAGTAATCTATGAGTTTATCTGACGTCGCATAACACAGTATTTGAAGGTGGATCCACTTGTTGATAACTGATGATAAGATATAAGGTGATGCGGAATAGTAAAAAAAAGGCATTAAAAAGTTATGAGCTAACAAAGATTCGTTTTTCTTGCTATTTTGAACGTAACTTTGGGTGTCAATAAGTAATAAAAGAACTGTAAAATATTCAAAACCAAGCCCGTACCGACAAAGCTCAGTTATCGAAGTTGATTTATGCAGTGGTTTTTTTCATAAAACTCGATTTTCCGAAGCACTTTTCAAATCTTTTTACGCGTCTATCAGTTCGGAACGGCGGTGTTTCTGTGCGTGAAAACTAGACGTTGTTCGTGTAGACTAGTGTCTAACTGCTCATCTCTGCATTAGCGCTGTCGGACACGAAGCCAGGCGAGACAGCGTGCTTTTTGACCATAACCACCAGCGAGTTCGAGCTCGCAACTAGTTTACTCTTAAAGAAAAATAATGATAGAATAAAAATTAAATATTTTGTGCTGAGTGTACAGTCAGGGAAAAAATGTTTACCAAATTGACTAACAACTTATAACGTCAGTGTATTGACTAACAACTTATAACGTCCGTGTATTGACTAACAACTTATAACGTCCGTGTATTGACTAACAACTTATAACGTCCGTGTATTGACTAACAACATATAACGTCCGTGTATTCAAATCACAACAACTGTCATTCTTTATTAGAGTGCTACAAGGATATTTTGTTGCCTGAATAACATTGCCAAGCCGTTATTGGTAAACATTTGTGAAATTGTCATAGAAATTGTATTGAAAAAACATGATGGTGACGTTAGTTCCGATTTTGGCCACGCGCCAAAATAACCTTGCAGCTTGTATTCATACGAAATGGCTACAATATAACACGGCTTTACGTAGTGTGTCAAAATGATAACCAAGACTGTCCCAAATTCTTAATCATTAGAGTCATTTATAATTATAACCCTAGCAGCACAAGAGTGAGCATCAAGATATAGTAATCTATGAGTTTATCTGACGTCGCATAACACAGTATTTGAAGGTGGATCCACTTGTTGATAACTGATGATAAGATATAAGGTGATGCGGATTATTGGAATGTCACCGAGTACAGACATGTGCGTGTGGATTGAGAGATCTTTTCGAAAAACTCTTCCAATCCCAACCAAATTATAAGAGGATTTAGGAAATAATTGTGAAAACTTCGTGGTAAGGTATAAAATTTGTGAAACCTAAACAAAGAAAGTTAGAACTCATTAACTGGATCTCTCAATCTGGACAACTGAAGAAAAAACCATAACGCGTATCCAAGAATATACCGCCTATGTGTTCATAATTTGCATTTTAATTAATTATGAAGGATTTGTGAAAGCTGCTAAACAAAATTCCGATTCTTTTCAAAGCCACGTTTAAGATTATAACGGTTTATATGAATCACTCAGAGTGGACAATTTTCAATTGAGTGATCTTGTAAAACACGACCTAATACTGAAAAGTATGAATAATTATCATGTTTATTGCAAATTATGCTTCTGGGAAAATTTGTGAAACAAAAATCATGATTGAAATCTTACTGGTTCAAGAGAAAATGAAAATCTTGTTTTTGTCGATCGTCCCAACTGAGAGATCATTATTTTGAACTATATTTAATAAACCAAAACTTATAGGTAGAAGGTAGATACATCAGAAATTGTGAAGTGTTATACTTAAAAAGATAAATCATTTTTTACAATCCTTAAGGAAAACGTTGAGTAGGGTGACCATTTCGCTGGTCGGAATCATTTATTTATTTAATACTTCAAGCACATAAATGTACTGAGGCGGACTTAATGCCATAGGCATTTTCTACCAGCCAACCTTTGGGTGATGCAGAGACAAACAGTGGTAGGTGCAATCATGAAAATTGAGGACAAATAACCGGTACAATTCAAATTATGATGCATCTAAACGTTTTTATACAAGTAATTTGTGTCCGGTTTCACTAAATAACTTAAATAATATAAAATTACGTTTTTACTGCACTGCACAACGCCAACTTCACTAATCGCAATGAATACCCACAAAAACATTTCATGTTAAATGTTGCCAAGACGAGACCATGTAGCTCGCACTGTCAAAAAGTAATCAGATCTCATGTAGAGCCAAGCTTCTAACTCTACACGCCCTAACTCTACAAGACCTAACTTCGCAAACTACACCTTAGTCAAAATATATGGCTTGGCCGTTACGTTACTACAAGAACCATTGTATAACAGTCTCGAGAGTTTTTCACCTTACGCTCATGTGAATATAGCGAAATGGCCAAGCCATATATTTTGACTAAGGTGTAGTTTGCGAAGTTAGGTCTTGTAGAGTTAGGGCGTGTAGAGTTAGAAGCTTGGCTCTACATGAGATCTGATTACTTTTTGACAGTGCAAGCTACATGGTCTCGTCTTGGCAACAGTTAACATGAAATGTTTTTGTGGGTTTTCATTTCTTTTTGTAAGTTGCTTGTGATACACCTTTATCCCGTAATGCAAGGGTTTGAGGGACGTTTTTTTTTTAAATTATGTTTTAATTTGTAAGAAGAATGTAAGTACTTGTATAATTTTCAGATCTCAAGCATGAAATTAAGTTTGTATGGGAAAACCGAAACAAGTCATTCCTTAATTTAAAGGGTAGGGGATGATTTATTAAAAATCCTGAAGTACACATATTATTTATAACAAGGACCCCCTATATAAATTTTCAGACCTCTAGCATCAAAATTTACGGAAGTCTCATACAAACTTTCACCCCCTAGTTTAAGGGGTTGGGGGGTAAAAGTTTAAAGTTTTAAGATTGTTTTGTTGTTTGTGTACTATTACTAGCTTACATACCAAAGGAGATCACCCAGATTGGGCAAATTTTTATTTTTCCGGCCAACAAATATAAATGCATTATTTAAATAGAATTCAGCATTATAAACATTTTATATTACTACACCAAAGTTCTAAGTCAATTCAATGAGATTATATTTAGGTTTGAGTTTTAGCCTCAAAGTATCACTCAGTGTAGATGTAAAGCAGTTGTTTGTTTAGTCAAAAGTGTTATTTATAAGTAGTGCAATGGTAGTCAGTTGCCATTTTAGTTTCACGTCCATTATAAAAAGTACCTACCGGGAAAAAAAATAAAAAAAATACTTTATTGAACATTTCAATGATTATTCTCTACTTATAATTCTCCTGGTCTAACAACAATATTCTACCTTCAGCGGGAATGTTTATGACAGACAGGTGACTTGCATGCCCCATGTACCACACAATATACATCACATGGGAGCAGCAACCGATAGTTACTTATGTTAAGTTTGTTAACTACGTGCCTGTTTAAGTTGGTATATACCAAGGACGAACAAAATAAGGTCTTCTTCCGTTAATTTATGGAACGGGATTTCAGACAGATTTTATCTGCAGGGTTATAATTGTATCTGCAGGGTAATTGCGTAACGCACTATCAGTAGTAATGGGTTTCATTTTGACAAAGTCAAAGTCAAATCATTTATTTCAAATAGGCACTTAAAAGGCACTTTTGAACGTCAAAATTTAAAATGAAAAAATAGAATTGATTCTAGTCGCCCATTCCAAAATGTAGTTTTCGTGTGGAGAAGAATGGGCAAGAAACTCCACCGTTACTCTTTTAAAATGTTTTACAAGTTTTTGTATACATTGTTTATATAATTATATGTGAAGACGATGCACCTAAAATAAAATTTAGTCTACCAAAAATGGTAAAAGAATTAAAAATATAACAGACTGGTAAATCAATTATGTGATAGATACATGGTGTCCACATATTTACAAAGATTGAAAAATTTTACTAGTATTTTTAAAAGTGTGTGAGTTACATTTGTCAAAGAATGTAAAAAACAATGTAAAAAACAGTTCAACAACATTCATTGCGTTATTTACATTGTTGAGCAGACACACTTTTCGAACTTATGGAGCAATGGATTAGCAATACGCTTCAAAATGATTCAAATTGAGAGTAATAGTGCGTTACGCAATTAGGGTGCTGGTTGCCAGATCGCCCAATGTATTTGGAATATTAATTCTTTCTTGAATGATTTCTAAATATCTTGGAGCCCCGACATTGTCCACAATCACTTGATGATATGCGTTTAATATTGCTGCTGCTATCCTAAAATAATAATAATAATCATAATAATAATAATCATAATAATAATAATCATTTGCGGTAAGGCGCGATTGCAATAAACGATTCTTAATAGTCGAAAATTCCTCTTAAATCGTCAATTAATGACTTCCACCCAGCGGCATATGGTAACAAGGCGTGACTTGTTTGCTTGTACCGTAGTGCAAGCAGCATATGCACTGAATATCCATAAGATTGTAATGCTGCGTCTCGAAAGCCGCGATCCAGGATAAATACGTCTCCTGGTCTATGAAACCAATGAAATACACTTTCTTCGTCCTCAAGAAAGAAAAAAAAAACACAAACATCCGATCATAGTACCTCCTCCTTTTTGTGAAGTCGGTAAAAATAATGATCTCTCAGTTGGGACGATCGACAAAAACAAGATTTTCATTTTCTCTTGAACCAGTAAGATTTCAATCATGATTTTTGTTTCACAAATTTCCCCAGAAGCATAATTTGCAATAAACATGATAATTATTCATACTTTTTCAGTATTAGGTCGTGTTTTACAAGATCACTCAATTGAAAATTGTCCACTCTGAGTGATTCATATAACCGTTATAAATCTTAAACGTGGCTTTGAAAAGAATCGAAATTTTGTTTAGCAGCTTTCACAAATCCTTCACAATTAATTAAAATGCAAATTATAAACACATAGGCGGCATATTCTTGGATACGCGTTATGGTTTTTTCTTCAGTTGTCCAGATTGAGAGATCCAGTTAATGAGTTCTAACTTTCTTTGTTTAGGTTTCACAAATTTTATACCGTACCATGAAGTTTTCACAATTATTTCCTAAATCCTCTTATAATTTGGTTGGGATTGGAAGAGTTTTTCGAAAAGATCTCTCAATCCACACGCACATAGTACAGACAACTAACTTTTTAATCCTCGTATCCACGGGAGATTTTTTTTCGCGCACTCGCGGAGTACAAAACTGAAAGTAATATTTCCAAAAACCCTAAAGTTTTCTTGCGGTTGATAAAAGAAAAATGTCGTGGGGAGTCTTGCATATCTGCTGACATGTTTATGAATGCTAAAAGCTGGCAATGGTCCTGAAATTGCAAACCTTTTCGCTGATCAATTTTTATCCGTCTTTAATCGAAAACTCGAAACCCTACACTACTAACAATACTTCCAATGCATTTTTGAGTATAAATAAGCACAGTTAAGTTTACGGAAAAACAATTTTGTTTATAAACTCAAACACAGTTTTTGTTTATAAAATCAGGCCTGAAAAGGGTCTGCCTATCGATTCTGTAAAAATCTCGCCGTGATAACATAGGTGAAGTGAGCATGAAGTGAACTATCAACGGAGACAATCCCGAACATCAGCAGTGCGATTCTGTAACCATCTCACCGTGAAAACTAAAGTGAAATGAGCTATCATTCCACCTGATGTTAGGGATTGTCTCTATTGATAGCTCACTTCACCTAAGTTATCACGGTGAGATTTTTACAGAATCGTTCGGCAGGTGGAATGACAGCTCACTTCACCTTAGTTTTCACGGTGAGATTTTTACAGAATCGCACTGCTGGGCCGGATTCGATACCACCTTCGTTTATTAAACGCTGCAGCCATGTTGATCCTTACCATTGCAGTTTATTTTCAATTCCTCTCTTGAAGAAGGAATCTTCCCTGATCGATACATTTCTGGATCAGCGGGGTAACTGCGTAACACACTAACAGTAGCAATGGCTTTCATTGTGACAGTTCAACAACATTCATTGCGTTATTAACGTTGTTGAGCAGACAATTTTTCCAACATATGAAGCAATGGATCAGCAATATCCTTCAAAATCATTCAGATTGTCGTTGGTGTGTAACGCAATAGGCTTGTCAACTGAAAAAATCTAATTAGTCCGTCAGTTAGATTATCAAAAAATATTTGACCCGTATTTTTTCTACGTAAACCAAAATTGACGAAGATATTGTACGACGCTTTTAAAATTCTCAATATGTCACACCTTGGTATAATTTTTAGTGTGTTCTAGCGTCACGAGCCTCCCACTCCCGAGTTTTGATGCGTTTTATCTTTGTCAATATTCATTGATTTACAAAAACAAAAAATACGTGTCCATTATTTTCCAATACTCTAACTGACGGACTAAATAGATTTTCAATTTATTGATGGTGGAAACTAGCTGATGCTTGAAGGTACAAACCTGAAGACATCTTTGCATTCAGGAGCAACGTATTTGGCCTCCTTTTCAGTGTGCATATGGACGACCTGGATGTCTTTCATGGAGCCCTGCATGCCGACACCCGTCATGGCATCGACAAGCGGCACCGGGGTCGCTGCCGCACCCTGGACGAACACCGTTTGTCCTGGAAAGATGGAGAGCATATTTAGATGGAAATTCATGAAAATGTGTAAAATGGGCGACGCGCGGTGCGCGGTGCCAAGAGATTGATGATTATAATTCTATTAATGTATATTTGTTACGGCCGCGAATCATATTTCGATCAACTAAAAAAATACGACCTGATACTGACCTGCAAATTGCAAAAAAAACGTAAGAAAATTTTAATTTCGCTGGCTACCCTGACAAACCCAAAAGAACGTAGATTGTGCTGCACTGATTTTTTATATTAGAAAAAGTAATACCTACCTAATACAATACTTCTAACTAAATCAAAGTAAATTTTATGTGTTTGTCTTTAATTATCTTAATTGGGTGGTGGCGTTCTGTTTACCGCTGTGGAAAGTATGTAATTAAAATAAATAAATTATGCGCTCCGGGTGCGAAGAGCGATGCGGAGTATAATTTCTTTGACATTGATAAACTAGCTCGTGTTCCCCATCATCATCGTCATCATGATGACCGTTCCGATGACCATGGGAAGCGACAGTGACCTCCAAAAGTTAGTTGCTATTTTTCCACTCTGTAATTACGATTTAAAATAAAAAAAATAATCAGGTACTCCAAAGGGAATACTTGAAAATTTCTACATTTATATCTGTAAGTAATTCGCCCTGATCAAATGAAGCTGCATGTACGTGGTGTCCGAAAGACCAAAAATGGAGGCGTTATTATTAGTACAGAGACGAAACATTTTTATTTATTTATTATTATAAAACCTTAAATCTACCATTACAGGTTGCCCTAATGCGATAGTTAAGTCTACAAATAAATCTACATACTTTCTAATTATTTTACTTAAATGTAATTTAAATAAAATTATTTTAATAAATGTATTTACTACATAGAAACTAAATTTACAATAAAAACTAAAGAAACATAACACAGAAAAACTTAATTATAACATAACACCCTAGCGGTCGCCAAAGTAAAGTCGTTCAGACAACAAGAAAACAAGTCAATTTTATCAGCCACCATGTTGAGCGTGCACAGCGCGCGCGTCAGCGGTGCGCGCTGAAGCAGATTGGTGCGCGCAGTCGGTACCACCAGCAGCCGCGGTTTCCGGCGCCTGCTCACATACTCATCTGGTACGCACAGCTGAATTAACTGTAGCACCGCAACATTTGAAATTTTACCCCTCATTACATGGAACAAGTATGTGGCTAATACTAGTTCCCGCTTAATCTCTAATTTATAATATCCAACCATTCCCAAAATAAATAAGGTTGGATACAGCAGTGGATATCCTGGATATACTCCATGTAACCTCAAATACATAAACCTAATATATTTGTTTTGTATCCGCTCTAGCATCATACTGTATTTAGCTTCACTAGGACTCCAAATAGCCGCGTTGTGTTCTAAGTGGCTCTTTACAAGTGCTTCGTACAAAGCCCTTAATGCACTCATGTTAGTGAATTGATTTGCCTGTCGCAAGACAAACCCTAGATTTCGGTATGCCTTTTTGCAAACCTCTACGACATGTTTGCGGAAGTGTAAATCCGTGGTGAAATGAACACCCAGATCTTTGACCTCCGAGACACGCTGCAGTTGTTTACCTTCTATGTGGTACTCATGGTGACGTGGGGTGCGGGCGCGGGTGAATGAAAGTACAGAGCATTTGGCCACGTTGAAATAAAGCTTATTTTCTTGACTCCACTTGGTGACTCGATCTAAATCCTGCTGTAGTATGTCATGATCTGCCTTATCCTTCACCACATGAATCAGCTTTAGGTCATCAGCAAAGAGTAGGCAAGTTGACTTCTTGACTGCTTTCGGTAAGTCATCCACCACGAGAATAAAAAGGAACGGTCCAAGATTGCTACCTTGGCTGACGCCCGATCTCGTGTAATACATCTCAGAAAAGCGTCCTCCACAGTCAACGTATTGACGTCTGCCGCGCAGGTAATCTGCAAAGAATTTAATAGTGTGCGGTGTGAAACCCATGTTGGCTAATTTCAACAGCAGCACATCATTATCGACTGTGTCAAACGCCTTCCGAAAATCTAGGTAGGCTACGTCCACCTGCAGTCCAGCGTCAACAGCTGGCACCAGTTTCGTCATTAGGTGAAGTAAATTTCCTGTTGTGCCTCGCCCAGGACGGAACCCGTGTTGCGCATCAGACAAGTGTGCACTCAACTGCGTGTATAAGCAGTTCTGAATGGCTGCCTCGAACACTTTAGCAGGAGCGCATTAGCTGACAAAGTCAAGCACATGATGCTGACAAAGTCAAGCACGCAGTCCAGCTCTCTACATCCGGACTTACCGCCGACGAACCAAACAAGCGCAAACCTCGGATCGTGGTTGTAGGTGTGCCGACTACTTTGGCTGAAACTGAAGTCTTAAGGTGCATTTACGAACAGAACGTAGCCGACAAGTTTCCAGCAATGCCTATGGAGTCCTTTTTGAGCGTGGTTAAATTAAGCCATAAATCTGGGAAGAAAGATGCGTCAACCTGTAACTACGTCATTGAAGTTTCAGCCAATATACGTAAAGCCCTATTATCCCAATCAAGGCTTTTTATAAACTGGACGTCATGCCCTGTCAGGGACTTCACCTTGGTCACCAGATGCTACAAATGCCAACAATATGGTCATGCAGCAAAAACATGCAGAGAGTTGAAATCTACGTGTGGTCATTGCGGTGAAGAAGGACACTCGATGTCAGAGTGTGCGAAGAAAACTGACACATCTAAATGTGCAACTTGCTCACGCTTCAAAAAGCCCAATAACCACAAAACGGGAGATGCTGAGTGCCCTGCTAGGAAAATAGCTGAATACAGATATATCAATTCTATCGACTACGAGAGCGCCTAGAGCGTCATACTTCAGGCCAGACTTCCGTGTATAATGCCTGCTGCTGACTCTACAAAACACTGCACTGGCCTACTAACACTCGATTTTGTTGATGTTTAAGCACATTAGTCGCCCGCAGCAAAAATCGAATAAACAAATTGCCTCGAACGTGATTTAATTTTGTGCGACATTGACTTTAACACACTTGCCAATTTCTGCTGACGCAAAATCATATGTATGTGTTTAGTTAAGTTTTAAACTGTAAGAATCTATTTTACGCTGACTAAATAATTACGTATATAAGACTTTATTTTGATCTTTAAGTAAATAGTATTTAAGTAAACTAGGTATAAAATAATATTAATTAATACAATTTTGTCCTTATTTCAAGATTTTTAATGTTAAATATTGTTAAGAATTATATTGTCCTACAATTACTATAAAGTATGCTCATGCCGCCTGTGATACAGGTTCATCCTAGTACAGGCATCTAACATTATTATACCTATTGTAAATAATTTCTAAGACTTTTTGTAACAATTTTACCAATTTTAATACTGAATAAACATTTTATTTATTTATTTTATTAATTATATTGTGTACATGTCGCAACCAACTGGTTTAATTAGCCGTTTAGTTAACCGCCTAGCCTTTTAACTAAACAGCGGCCGTTCAACTAACGGCCTGAATGATAATTATTCAATTATAGGTGTAGGTTGGAACTGTAACCAATCAAACGCAAGCCAAATTAGTCGCAGTAACTAAGCCAGGGCACCCCGACCAAATAGGTTAGGTTAGGTAAGAACAATCAACCGTGTGCGAGTCGAGAGAGCGAAGCGAGGCGAGCACTACTTCCAAAGGCTAATTTAACCAGTTGGCTGCGACATACATACATTCAAAGACATTTTAAGACTATCCCCCTGAAAGTACACGAACAGACTAAACCTCTCCTAAGCTATGATGATTGATTTTACAATTTACTTTTCAGATAAAGTACGTGGATAAAGGTACAGTTTTGATTGAAGATGTAAATTGACTGTCCGATCCCTGGCTTGATTCTTTTAACTTTGAACGGACGAAATAAACCAAGTAATTGATTCATCAAGCAAGTCTGGTCAATGGGTAGGTAACCTTATTAATTCCGACATTGGCCTTTGATCACAAGAAAATACAAATTAAAGTCATTTAAAAATATATTTCTGCTTATTTTCAGTTTCAATAACGTTTGACTTAATTATAATTAGCCTGTCGCCAAATTGTAAAATTGAGATTTTAGTTATTTATTTTACAATAAATAATAAAATCATCGACTCTTCACGTGACCAGAGGGCTGGCCTATTTTTTGGCCAAAGAATCAGCATTGCCATTCAACGTGGCAATGCTGCCAGCCTTTTGGGCACGTTTCCTGTTGACAACGATGCGGACGTATTTTTGATGCCCTTTGATTATTTCCCCTCCTTTTTATAAACTTGTACATATTATTGTTATCTTCTAATATATAAAATTCTCGTGTCACAGTGTTAGTTACCACTTACCATACTCCTTCGAAACGGCTGGACCGATTCGTATGAAATTTTGTGTGCATATCGGGTAGGTCTGAGAATCGGCTTATACTATCTATTTTTTTTTTTTTTTGCAAAACGACGTTTGCGGGGTCAGCTAGTAAGTTTATAAAATTCTTCATTAAAGACGACAAGACCATATAGATCAATGTCTGATAATTATGGCCTTTTGAGGAAAGAACTGCGTCACTTGTAAATGTACTACGTGTAAAAATTAAATATGTACTTTCATATAAATATTTTACAATAATAATGTAAAATTAAAATTTTCAGGGATGGATTGTGTAAGGAATGATATGAAAGAGAAGGGAGTGTATGACAGCGTGAAGCTTGCCAGGGGAGGGAGAATGGAAGAATAAAACGTGTCGCGCAGACCGCGAGTACCTAACACGGGACAAGAGTACGAAGATGTTGATTTAAATTTTCAGGGAAATGCCAGATCTACTTCTTTTTTTTGCCTTTTAGTCTGTGCTAAATACATAAAAAATGTGTTTTCTTTCTACGAGTTAATTCTGTTGCCTACTAATAAATAATTAATTTAATACTTAATTAAATTTAATACTTAGAAATAATTATCATTTTCCGATGACCAACAAAACATCATCATTGCATACGTGAGCTGCAGTCTGTACGTAGTTGTTTTATATATGTACCTAATGTATTATGATGTCAGCGATATAAACGGCTTGTTTCATGACGTTTGTGATTGTATAATATGCGCGGGCGCCGATGCAAACAATCGTAGCTTATCTACATTTTATTCACATCTTGCGGTTCAGTTACTATTGTTTTTCTGTAGTATTCGTTTGTTTTTTAGCTGACTACGGCGACGCCAAAAGGATGGGTTATGTTCTTAGCTGTCTTTGTATGTTTGTATGAACCACCGTAGCGCCTTAAATACTCATTCCATTTTTATGATATTCAATCGATTCGTTATCATGGTCAGACACTGGGCACATTTTATACCAACAAATGCAATACGACGTATGCCACATACAAAAAAGTGGGGGGTCTCTGATTTTATTCAAAGTATTTTTTTTTTCAAATTTTGCTAGGAGGCATTTTAAAGATAACCAGCGGTCTATTCTGTAAAAAGATCTCAGCGTGAGTCATAATGTGAATTGCTTGAAGTGAGTTGTCATTCCAACTGATGGGAGTAATCATCAGTCCCATCAGTTGTCTCATTGATCATTGTCTAATAGTGTAAACTATTGACAGCTGGTAAGCTAAGACCATTTCAAAAGGGCGTCTCCTTTTCCTTTCCTATACAATTCTTACTGAAACCAAGTCTAATGTTATTGGGATTTTTTATCAGGGATTTCTCAGTAGCCGGCGCATGGATGCATGGATTTGCGCTCGGTTGATGGCAATAGGCTAGCCCCCTGTTACATGGAACTTATATTCATGGCAAAATGTGGGTGTACAGACGCAGCACATCAAGCTACTACAATCTGTCAAATTTCTTTAATAGACTTTCAACTTTATCGCTAAAGCATAAGGTTCAAAGTTGATTGGGAAAAGGCAGTTTGACAGTTTCGGGTAGGTAGGCACAACTTTGCATAACCCTTCGAAGATTACAGGCGTGATGCTATGTCGAATGTCATTAGCAGGAGAATCCACGTCATTAATATGCCACTATCGAACCGGAAGAAACAGCTATAATAAACTACTTACTTGTATCTTGTATACACTAGTTGATATCGTTATCTGTTTGTGACACGCTATTAATTATTATTACCTACGTTGACCCGGCTATTATCGCCACAACGCCATTTATTTTTTCTTAATAAATAAAGAATTTGAATTTATCATTGCAAAAGATTATTAGACGAAGGTAATTTTTTTTTTTCAAAATATACCTTTTCAGTGTGATTAGATATATAATTTAAGACGCTCACATGACATAAGAAAAAAACCGGCCAAATGCGAGTCGGACTCGCGCACCGAGGGTTCCGTACAAACCTGTAGGCATATAAGTAAAAGTTCACCCATCACGACAATCGAGTCATAGTTATGGTATTTTTATTGCAAAATGAAATTTATAACATTACAATATGGAAAGCTGGAGGACCATAAATTAATGACAAAGGTCTCGTTTATCGTTTCAGTAATCCTTTATTTTATGTTAACACATATCATTTATTTTATAATATAACTGAAATACCTGCGCTAGCCTTGCAGCAGCCATGCAAAAGTCTGCTGACGAATGAAGGCAAGCTTTTTTATCAAAGTTATTTATTTACAAATTTTTTTAGTCACTAATTAGAAATCTGGTACAAAGATGTTAATTATGAATTAAATTTGAACCAGATCTATAAATGGTGACTGAAACATTGAACATTGAAGTTCGAAAAAACATTATCTATAGTTGTACTACTTCGTGTAGTGCTAGTATTTATTAACGGAAACATGTTTATGGATAAAAATTATGTGGAAATTCCATTTAAATTATTTGAAAAAAAAAAAATGTGATGTAACTAAAAATTTAAGGTTTTCGGAATTTTTCCTTTATATGTGCTATTAAACATTGCTTCATGCCAAATTTCAAGATTCTAGATCGACTGGAAGTACCCTTTAGGTTTTTATTCCCGCGCGTTGCGAGTTTGAAAATATGCGACTTAAATTGCTATTTCTTTTGATTGCGTTGACATAAAAGTAGACCTGAGTATTTGATACGCGTCTGAATTTCAATTGAATACCTGTGCGCGTTCATGAAAAAAGAAGTAGTAACTTTAAAATTTTCAAAAATATTTTTTATTATATAATGTAACAAAAAATTTACGGTTTTCGCAATTTTTTCTTTATCTGTACTATAAGACGTTACTTCGTACCAAATTTCAAGATTCTAAGTTCACGGGAAGTACCCTGTAGGTTTTGATTCCCGTGCGAGTTTCGAAAATTTGCGGAAATTTGCGGCATAAACGGCTGTATCTTTTGATTGCTTTGGCTTATAAGTTTGATTTTTTCACAGCTCCAAGGGACAGTAGACCTCAGTATTAGATATAAATTACAGTTTGATGCCTCCACGTGTTCCTGAGAAAAACGGTCATGACAGACGGACGGACGGACGGACGGACAACGAAGTGATCCTATAAGGGTTCCGTTTTTTCCTTTTGAGGTACGGAACCCTAAAAAGGCTTGGCCTCTCCAGCAAGCGACGCTCTGATTATAGCCTGCGTTACATAATCGGGTCAATGACTTAACGCTTCCCTACAGCCCACACAGCTGTTAAAGTACGACCTAAGTATAACCGAGTAAAAAATAATCTTTCTTCATTTCTCGTTTTGTTTATCAGACGTAAGTTATAAATAATTCCAATTGGCGGTTTTTTCCCTCAATTGTAGATTAATTTTTAATCGATTTGTTGTAAACAACGACAATAACATTACAATCGAAGCCACTCCTCTGTTTAAATTATACCAACGTAGAATTGGCTTTCGACGATAGGTGGTCTTTATTTTTAGTTGATTATCTGTTTGACCTTTCCAGCGATACATGTATTTTTGTTGTGCTCGCATCGTTTTTTTTATACAATTTATTAAGTACACACATCAAAAGTGTCTAGGGATCAACATATATTTTTGCAATAACTTTTCTCCTGATTGATATTAATTAAAATTTTCTTTAAGGATTCATCAAATAAAGTGTTTTCGTTTGTCACAATAACGATAAACCAAGTCACCTTTGCATTAATAAAGAAATTTGCCATTTTCCTAATAAAGGGATTTTTGACATTTGAACCACTAACACAAAAGTTCGAAAAAAAGACTGAAATAACAGTTTTCTCTAAAATTTTATTGGGTAACTTAAACAATTAATAATCCGTGTTTCTACCGCGAACACTAACAACACAAGAACATCGGTTTGGCATACTCAAAATGAGTTCATCCAAATCACGCTGTGGAATGGCCGCCCATGTTCGTTGCAACAACAAAAAAGGTCTTCTTGCGACTGGATACCCTCCATATTCGGCAGAGCTCTTCTCTGTAGCATATCCCATGCATGCTCAATCGGGTTCAAGTCAGGCGACTGAGCAGGCCAGGGCAGGACATTGATGTTAGCTGCGGCTAGAGTCTGTCTTACAACTCTTGCGGTGTGCGGTCGTGCATTATCATGCATTAACTGAAATAAGGGACCGATTTGCACTTGTAGAGGAACGATGACGTCTGATACAATCGTCTCAGCATAAATTTGAGCGTTGAGGTTGCCTCTGATCCAAATCAACTCAGTTCTTCCGCCGATCCAAATACCCGCCCATACCATGATGGTTCCACCACTATAAGGATGGACTTCCTGGCAGGATTTTAATCGCTGTTGGCGTCCAGGGGTTCTCCAGTGTCGTATACGTCTTGTATCCGGTCTCATACCAAAACGAGACTCATCAGAAAAGCACACGAAACGCCATTGTTCTTCTGCCCAATTTCTGTGTTCAAGAGCCCATTGATATCGAATCCTACGATTGTGCATTGCTATAGGTGGTACCCGTAGCGGTCTTCGGGAATGAAGGTTCACTTCATGCAAGAGGTTTCTGACTGTTTGGTCGCTAATTAAGTTCCCTGAAGAGTGATGAAGCCTCACGGCTAACATCATGGCGGTTATTGTTGGAGCTCTTCGAGTTAAGATTTGAATGTATCGGTCTTGTCTCCGTGTGGTGCAGCGATACAGTCCTCCATGGCGCTCAGCCACGGTACCAGTGCTTCGGTAACGTGTCCAAAGTCGACTGATAACACTCTGACTTGTATTCAGAGCTAAAGCCACAGTACGTTGCCGGGAACCAGCTTCTATCATTCCCACGGCTCTGAGCATTTCTTCCCTGCTTAAATGACGTCGCCGCTCCATAATAACGTTGGTTTTAATCAGTAGTAGGGAAACAGTAGCACTAATAATGTCTTCAATGCGTTGTATGTTTTTATAGGGAAAATATTGACAGCTGATTTTCATCTTTTACTCGAATTTGATTCACAGTTCCTGATTCAAATTATGAAATGCACCAACAAGGATCCATATAAATTTATAAAATCATAAATTTATTACAAAGCCACATCTCAATCTCAAGAAATCCGCATAAAAATGCTTGATCCCTAGACACTTTTGATGTGTGTAGTTACAATAGTTACCTAAAAAAAAAACAAAATTAAGAGGCCTATTACAAAAATGCGCGTAGATGCATGATTTCCTCGTTGAAATTGAATACTGTTCCTTCGTTGGTAAAAATAACAATGAATTGGTAAAGATAGTTCGTTTTCTCTTCTACAATAATAAATCACACTAATATTATAAAGGCGAAAGTTTGTGAGTGTGTGTGTGTGTGTGTTTATATGTTTGTTACTTTTTCACGCTCAAACGGCTGGACCAATTTTGATAAAATTTTGTATGGAGGTAGCCGACACCCTGGATTAACATATAGGCTACTTTTTATCCCGATATTCCCACGGAATCGACACTTATGCGGGTGAAACCGCGGGGCGCAGCTAGTACTTTTATAATAATAGAATAATTATATTTTTGTTATATACCTTATAAATAAAGAAAAACGACTGGATCTAATTCAATTTTCTACTGGAAAGAAGTCTGAATATCTCCAAACTTCTACATAATTTTCACGTAGTATTTATACCAAAATAGTCTCCAATAATTGCTTTAACAGATTTTTTAATAAATTAAATAAAAGTACTTGGTTACTATATCTACCTCACTGCGCCGACGATGCGCACTCGCCTTGGCTGGAGGCCTTTTTTTATTGAAGCATCCACAGGCAATCCTGGTTAAGCAGACGACAACCTCATAGGTTGAACTGCGAGATGCCATTTATAAACAAACAAAAAAAAAGATGTGCGGTCAGTACCAAAATGTAAGAGGGCTCTTATTTGACGAGTCGCATCCGGAAGAACATTCTATATCATCCGGTATTTATGATCGATGATATCATCTGTCTTTTCCCACTTATGTTGGGATCGGCTTCCAGTCTTACCAGATTGCGCTGAATACCAGAGGGGCAATTCTCGTAATTTTTAAGAGCGTTCACAGTCTGATCTCAGTCTCAATCTGTCAAAAATACTTCAAATTTCCCTACATTTTGACAAGTTTTTGACATTTATTTGTCGCCGAGATGAGACTGCGACTAGATTTTGAACGTTATAAATTACGAGAATTGGCCTACAGTATCTTGGAGCGACTGCCAATCTGGAGGGGCAATCTAGAAATATACAAACAATCACGTAGTAGAAAACATAAAAAGCAACGCGACAGGCCCAGAAAGACGGCGGGATGATGAGCCTGGCTCCTTTTTTATAAAGTTTGGTCCAAATTCGCGTTCCCAACGAATGTAGTCCGGAAAAAGTAGAATGACGGAGGGAGGTTTTTGCCCTAGTGGGAAAGCATAGGTTTAAAATCATAATTTGCAAGTTAGAACATTGATTCTGAAATTATAATAGTTTAGTATTGTCGAAAAGAGTGAGTCAATCTGCCTAACCTTTTACCAACTATGTTGAGGTCGGCTTCCAGTCTATACGAATGCAGCTGAATACCAGTATTTTACATGAAGCGATAGCCTATCTCACCTCCACAACCCAGTTACTAGGTAGCACGATACCCCTTGGTAAGACTGGTTGTCTTGTCAGACTTTTCGGTTTCTGACTACCCGTAACGACTGTCAAAGATCGACGAATGACAGCCGGGAGCCGGGACCAAAGACTTAACGTGTTTTCCGACGCACAGAGAGTTCTCGATATGTAAGGGATGGTCACCCATCCACGAACCGACAGCGGAAAGCGTAATCTAATCTTCGATCTACTCGTGCGGCTGTTATCATTTAGCCACGAGCCACTCAGTCGGAAAAAGTAAATAATCTTCACTAATTAACTTCTGTGCAAAGTGCAATTGTTTGGACTTTGCACATTCGGTGATATTTAATTTTAAAAGTGATAAATGATTGTTGATTACATAACGCAATGATATCGCGGTGATTGGCAGGCAGACACGAGACAGACAGGCAGGCTTCAGGGTATAAAATATTATAAAATAAAGGCTAATAAGATTCTTTCCGAAAGAATAACGCATATGGGACGAAAAATCCATACTAATAATTTTATAAATGTGAAAGTGTGTGTGTCTGTTTGTTTGACCGTCTTTCACGGCAAAACGGAGCGACGAATTGACGTGATTTTTTTTAAGTGGAGATAGTTGAAGGGATGGAGAATGACATAGGCTACTTTTTTTATTTATCCGGGCAAAAGCTAGTGTAGTTATAAACAAAATGTAGTTTATCTCGAAATGGCAACATTTGTAACGGTAAATCTATCACAAATAGCTTGAAAATATGCTTATCCTGCCTGTCCTAATCAAAACAATTTCCTCTTCCTGAAATGCAGTAAAAGAAGGGTAAATTCATGGGAGCTAGCAACGGTGCAGGTCTGGAAGTAGGCCAAGACAATCGATTGTTAGGAGCAATGACTTCTTATCATCCGGTACTCCGGGAGGGTCGGTGCGGGCCTTTGAAAGATGTGAAGAGGCATTTTGCGAGTTGAGCTACAAGATTATTGACAAATACTAGCACTGACTGGACAGGTACCCTCAAATCTGTATGGTTCTTCCTTCAAAAGGCCATTTCAGACACTAATCTATGTTCCTGTTCCTCATACAATTTGGCCAAGATTATGTCTGGATTTTAAATGAGGCTGACCTCTGAGTTAATTTCCATATTTCTTCTCAGAGGTAGGTAGTAGATACTAGATAGGAAATATCGACTCCATCTAGCTTATTTTTACTATTGATTTTAATAAGACAGAATAAACAATTTCATTCCATTTAGCATGACTAGGTAAGTAGTTATTTGGTCGAGTTTAGGAGAAAGTGAAACACCTATCTTAAGCGAAATAAAATGAAAACAGAAACACGGATAGGAATTCAGGCTTGACGATAAATATGGTTTCCAAATAGGTAAAATTAAAATGTATTACGACAACGATGATATTGGTGCCGATTCTGTTGTTCCCAAACTAAACAAAATTAAGAAAAGAACAGAAAATAAATTTTAGTGTAGTCCTGTCAAATTAATCAGCGAGAGACGTAAATTGAGGTAATTCTAGTAGGCAAGTTTTTAATCACGTCTAAACTTAAAATATGGAATAGTGTCAAGCGTTGATTAATTTTACATGAGAACTAAACTAAAATTTATCTTCTGTCCTTTTGAAAGAAAAAGATGTACTGAACTTAAATTTAGTTTAGTTTGTGAACAACAGAATCGGCACCAATGGTGGATGTAGTAATGGTACACCTCTGTACCCACCCTTCGGGGTAAGCAGACGTGATGTATGTTTATTTATATTGTTTTTTTCATTAGGTATAACCCGTACGGACCCCCGCCGATTACAGCCCGCTATCTCACATAACAGCGTTCGCAGACGGCATACAATCGGTGGCCGATTTTTATACGAGCTCAATGAAACAGTAGAGATTTAAAATGTATCAACGCACACGTCCTACAAAACGTAGGTCTTAATAACGAAGGGCGAAAGAATCCGACCGAATGTAGGACCTACAAAAGGTATGCGGTGGCCTGATACATAGACAGGTAAAGAACCAGTAAGAAACTCCTTGGTTACTTCAATTTGATTTTGGAATTCCCACGTTACGGTACAGTTTGCATTTGGAATCGCGCCAAATTATTCCGAATCAACCGCCCACGCAACTCAGTTCACTGTTGACTGTTGTTATCTCCGACTCAGTTTTCGTATACATACCAAGATACTTATGCTGTTACAAAAACAAAATACGTTCGATCTACGTCTTCTAGCGCTGTTTTGCTTTAAAAAATACTGGCGACCCGCCCCTGCGTCGCGTCGCACGGTTTGCGACTTGATAGAACATCGAGATTTCTCTATTATAATTTAGTTTAATATTAATACATAAATCTTCCGGAATAAATTGTCCAAATGATACTACAAACCAAGTCAAAATCCGTTACGGAGTTACTAGAACAACGGGATCAGCTATTTACAACCGCTCGATTCGCTTCCGTACCAGCTGATCGATTCTGTAAAAATCCACCGTGATAAGTTAGGTGAAGTGAGCTTAGAGTGAGCTGTCAAGAGTACCAATCCCTAGCATCAGGATGACACTGACAGCTCACTTCACCTAAATTTTCACGGTGAGATAGTTACAGAATCGCACTGCAGCTGATCGATTCTGTAAAAATCTCACTGTGAAAAGTTAGGTGAAGTGAGCTTAGAGTGACCTGTCAAGAGTATCAGTCCCTAGCATCAGGATGACACTGACAGCTCACTCCACGCTCACTTCACCTAAGTTTTCACGGTGAGATGGTTACAGAATCGCACTGCAGTATCGAACATCAACCAATGTTATCGCAGGAGTCCTCTAACGCTGTTCACAAATCCAAAACCCGAATGTCAGTTAACACCAAATAGACGACCGCTATTCATTCGACAGCTGTTTGCTGTCAGGGGCAAGGCAAATCAGGTTATCGAAATATGTATGTCAGTTTCGATACTATATGTACATATATAGCCTATCGGATGGTTGTGAATGCAAGTCACACAGACTCGAAAAGCGACTATGTATAGATATTATAGAAGATATATTATAGATGTTAGTGTTCATTGAAACGAAAAATCCCGATTTACATAAAAACGAGTTATCTCAAAATAAACGACTTTGTTGACAAGTCGGCAAAATATTAACATTTGCATTAAGGAAAAACTGCTTCAAAACCCTCAAGAACGTGGTACATTTGCTATACTTAATATGCTATGTATAGTAAAGGCACAGAATACCTAATAGTACTTCGTGTAAAGGCACGACTTCAATTTATAAGTAGGTTAATAGGTAATACGGGCTGCTGTCCGCAACTCCACGTCAATGCGTGTATTTTGCGTATTTTGTATAATTTGTAAGTAAATCACACATTCAGCCTTTAAAGTCTACACTCGCTAAAACCTGTGGTATAAGCCAGCCTGGAGCTAAAAGGTCACATGATCTTGTCTTTCATGTATCGTTTCTATCGTACCAGCTGATAAGAGAAATAAGTACCTACCTACATCGAACCAAAAAATGGGAGTGTCGATAGTACAGAAAGAGCAGTCTGTTGTAACCTGCAATTTAGTTTCAGGTGTTTGGCTAGGTTAGACAAAGTTGAATAAACCTATTTATACAACACCTGCTAGATAATGATACCGATTCTGTTGTTCACAAACTAACCTAAATTTAAATTCAGTGCATCTTTTTCTTTCTATTTCATTAAGAAAATGACAGAAAATACATTTTAGTTTAGTCTGTCAAATTAATCAGCGCCTGACGTAAATTGACTTAGGTACCTAGTTTTTGTAGGCAAGTTTTTACTCACGTCTAAACTTGTATGAAGTAGAGTCAGGCGCTAATTAATTTGACAGGACTAAACAAAAATTTATCTTCTGTCTATAATTAATGAAATAGAAAGAAAACGATGCACTGAATTTAAATTTAGTTCAGTTTGTGAACAAGAGAATCGGCACCAATGACAAATTAAATGTCATGCAAACCTAACCTTGTACTTATCTACGTTGTAAATTATATAAAATTAATTTAAAAACCTGTTTAGCCGGGCAATAATTTTGTATCATTCATTACCATTGTACGTACTAATTCTATGTACGGTCCTGTTTTCAAACTGCACCCTAATTGCGTAACACACTTTGATTCACAATCCGAGGGTTTTGAAGAAAATGCATAATCCATTGCTTCAAAGGTTTGAAAAAATTAGTCTGCTCAACAACTTAAATAACGCAATGAACGTGGCTGAACTATTATTACCCGCTGGTCAATAATGTGATTTGAATTTGGAACATCGAATTAAAAATTCATAAATATGGAAACTTACAAAAAAAAAAACGAAAACGAATTGCTTTTTATCATCTCGCAGAAGTTGTGAAAAGTACAGTAGTGCTGTTATGTAAAAATCTACGGTGAAGACAAACTAAGGTGAAGTGAGCTGTCATTCCACACCACACACACACCCTCACACCCACTAATACACACAAATATACATTCACACACACATCCTCACATATGCCTTCCTATCACACCCGTGGCCCGTGCATACATTTATAACCCTTCCTCACGCACACAACAAAATAATAAATAAAACAGTTATTACTTACTTTTTCAACTTTAAATAACCTTACTCCATATTGATAGCCTTATATTCATTGTTATTGCCACAATTATGTAATTAGGTTCTCTAACATAACACACACAGAAAGGTTTATTGGAGCATTCGAAGTAACAGTAGAACACTGACTCCTAAGTCACAGGTTTCCCCTAGTTTAGGAGGCAGGGTTCCCATTATTTAAGCTACCTTTACTATCTAAACTTGTAACCTAATCTCTAAGTATTTAAGTATTTTTGTAAAGGTTATCTGTTTCAATAAAATTATTATTATTATTCCACCTGATATTAGGGATTACTCGTATTTATAGCTCACTTCACCTAAGATATCACGGTGAGCTTTTTACAGAATCGATCGGCTGTACTTCGGCGATAAAGGTGTCTTCGACTTGGGCGAGTTTGAATCCCTAGTCTAGTCGTCCGGGACCTGCTTTACCCCCTAGGTGAATATTTTTTCTGAACCGGATTGTACTGTGTTACAAAGTTTCTTCAGTGTTACTACTACAAAGTAACGCCATGTGTATCATCTTAAAGAATAATGATCGAAACAGTTCTGTAGTAAAATAATCACACAATTTGGCAGCACCATCTAACAGCAACAGACTACCTTGACCTGTGCCAAGATAGGCCTAAAAGAATAATAGGTAGATTAACTAGCTGTTCCCGCGACTTCATTCGTGTGCATGTCGAAAAAGAAATTGGATTTCATGGGTTTTAATGTTTTTAAACACACAGACCGACAGACAAACAAAACAAAATGTTTTTTTTTGTTATAAGTATGAGAACTTGGAGAATTCAATAAAAGATTAACTTGATAATCAACAGTTTTTTAATTATAAAGTACGACATAGCTACTCGGACATAATCGCAGAACACACGGTAACCACAGACAGGAAGTAGCAGTGTTGCCATTAGTTAGGCAATACAGATAATATAAAAATACTTTAACACTCCCTCTCAATTTTAAGTTTCATAATTTTTCTAATTACAACTTGAAATTGCTACATAAAAACAAAATTAGAAATATTGCTACAACACTAATGACAGCATGTTGACACTGACATAAAAGACTGACATTTGACATAAGATACTTTACTACTTTGACGTTTCTACTAACCTCAACAAAAAAATATGTAAACAAACAAAAGTTACAGTTCAATTAAACAGATTAGCACGAAAATAACTATGTTTCACATTTACTCCCTCTGGAACTTTAATGTACACTTCTGTTTCTAATTTTCCATTTAGAAATGCTGTAGGTATATCCAACTGATTTATTTTCCAGTCATTGTTCACTGCTTGTGATAATCCCATTCTTATTGTAGTAATTTTTGCCACTGGAGCATATGCATAGTCTTCAGTTTCTTGTTGGAATCCTCGAGCAACTAACCTCGCTTTTTTTTGTTCCATCTGACTTGGTCTTAAAAATCCATTTTGTGTCTATTGTTTTAAATCCTTTTGGTAGCTCTGTTTCTGTCCATGTTTCTTGTTTTTCTAATGATTTTATTTCATTCATGACTGCAGTTTTCCATTCACTTTGTTCTATGGCTTCTTTGTATATTACTGGGTCACTTACACTTGACAGTAAGCAGTATGCTTCATAAGTCTCATAATCATTTAAATGCTGTGGCTTTTTCACTTCTCTCCCTGACTTGGTACATACATTTTGATTATTTTCATCCTGTCCATTTTCAATATTTTCTTCATTTACCTTTTTAACATTATCATCATCATCTATCTTCTTTTCAATTTCTTGGTTTGTTTCATCTAATGTTTCTTTGTACAAGTGCTGTGGTTTATTTTCTTCTGTGTACCTTATATTGCTTTCATCAAATCTTACATCTCGAGATATTATTATAGAATTATTTTCAGGATCCCATAGTTTATAGCCATTCATGGCATATCCTACCATTCTAGCTGGAGTCGCTCTGCTTGATAGTTTATCTTGTTTAGGCATTATGTGTACCCAAGCTTTACATCCAAAAATCTTTATTTTGTCCAGATTAAATTCTTTCTTCATTTCACTTGCTGGTACTTTGTCTTGTATTGACGAACATGGTGAACGATTGATCAGAAATGTTGCTGTTAGCACGGCATGTCCCCACAGATGCATCCAGAATCGTTCTTGCTTTGTCATAAATTGTTGTGTTCATCCTTTCTGCTTTGCCGTTTTGTTGTGGGCTGTATTTCTGGGTATATTCTATCCTGATTCCTTTGTTGGTACAGAAATCTTTTAATGACTTTGCTGTAAACTCACCACCATTGTCACATCTGATTCTCTTGACTTTCACTTCCATTTGTCTTTCCATCTCTTTTATGTATGATATTAGCTTTTCTGTTGCTTCAGACTTATTCCTCAACAAATATGTTTGTGTGAAGTGACTGTGATCATCAATTATTGTTTGGAAATACTTATAGCCTTCTGTAGTCGGCACTCTTGTAGGACCTGTTATATCAGTATGAATCAATTCACCAATTTTACTTGATCTTGGTCTCTGTAGCCTTTTGAAGGGTAATCTTGTTGCTTTATTTTTCATACATGGCTCACATGGTTCTAAACTAAATGGTAATCCCAGTATAGCTAATTTCTTCCTGCACATATGTCCGAATCTTCGATGCCAAATATTTATTTTATCTTCTATCAGCTGATATGAATGTTCATCTTTTTCAATATTTATTTTTACATCAAATGTATATAGTTGTCCCTTCTTCGTTCCATGAAACATTTTATTTCGGTCCTTAATAAGTAATTTCCCTTTTCTAAATATTACTTGCATTTTCCTTTCTATTAACTTACCAACTGATAGTAAGTTAGTACTCAGATCAGGTACTATCACAGCTTCAATTTTAATCCTTTTATTCCCATGGGAAGCTACTAAAATTCCCTTCTGCGTAGCTGTAAGAGTTTGTCCATTTGCTATTTTTATGCTTAACTTTTGTGGTAAATTTTCTACATCTGTCATATACTTTGAGTAGTGCTCTTGTATGAAGTGTTGAGTGGCTCCGGAGTCAACAATAAAAGAAATAGTGTCGACCATATCCTTGGCAGTTAATGCCTGCTCCGACGCTATAAACACACTCTCCTCTTCTGTAGAATGAGCTGCTCCATGTCTACCCCTGTTACTTCTGAAGCCTCGTCCTCGGCCTCTACTTGACATCCGGCATTCATATGACTTGTGGCCCTTCTTTTTACATTTGAAGCAAATCACATCAGCGTTCACATTTGCTAACAAATGATGTTTCATCTTTTACATTGTTACATTCCTGGGACTTTCTTACCTCGTGGTCCAGTAATTTTGAACGGACGAATTCTAAAGATAGCTCTGAATTAACAGTTTCAATAGCAGTAATAACGTGGTTGTAGTCTTCTCCAAGTCCCGTTATGAGGTAACATACTTTATCACATTCAGGTATCTTTTCATCAGAGACTTCTAGTTCGCGAATAATGTTTTCAAATTTGGCGAAGTATTCTTCGAGACTGCCATCTTGTTTTAGCGTGAGTAACTTTCTCCGGAGTGTGATTTTCGATATTACGCTCTTTCTTTGGAAAGTGCTTTTTAAAGCATTAAGCATTTCTTTTGATGTCGAACAGTCTTTGACAAGATTTAGATGCCTGTCGGTTAGGCATTGTACTATTAGGCTTCTAGCCTTCGCGTCCAAGTGTTTCTCGTTTTCTTTGAAACTTATAGCCTCAGCTATATCTTTTAAACCTCTCTCTTCTAGCAGACACTGTACTCGGAACAGCCAGTTTCCGAAAGACTGCTTTTAGCTGCGGAAAATTTACCAGTTTTGCCGGCGTAGTATCCATTTTTATGCCTGGAAACGCGCTTGGTAAACTGAAAACTATATCCCTAGCTAAACTAACAAGGTGTCAAAGGCCCATAACCTATGAGAACTTGGAGAATTCAATAAAAGATTAACTTGATAATCAACAGTTTTTTAATTATAAAGTACGACATAGCTACTCGGACATAATCGCAGAACACACGGTAACCACAGACAGGAAGTAGCAGTGTTGCCATTAGTTAGGCAATACAGATAATATAAAAATACTTTAACAATAAGTACCGTAAGTATATACTTTCTATATATGCATTTAGTAAAAAACGCTGTTATATTGACATTACAAACAGACACTACTTCAATTTTATTTATTTGAATGTATTTTTAAATTTGTGTAAGTGTGGCGTTTATTAGTTTACGTCAAGATGTTTATACAGCACACAGACACGTTCCTAGGGGGCGTATATTATTATGACGCGACAAATATTTGCACATGCTATCGACCGGGGAGAATGAAAATAGTACGTTAATGCGATTATCAATTCTGTCGTATTTTTGCTATTATCACACGGAATAAAAACCGATTAAATTAGGAATTCTATTTCGTTTTATTTTTTTGCTCGCGACTTTACGCGAAATTTCTTGTTCCCCCGACCCATCCCGATTCCCGCCGCATCACCTGCCCGCGCTATTGCTTCGTTTTCGCTTCGCGTTCTTTATGACTTTTTAGTTTCTGTTCGGCTCCTATGAGTCCTAGGGTGATGTTAATTAGCCTATAGCATTTCTCAAGAATTGGGCTAACAAATGCGAAAAGATGTCTTCAAATCTGACTGATAGTTCCAGAGCTCAGAGTTTACCCCTATAAACAAACTTACAAACAAACATAATGTACCTCTTATAATATTGGTATAGATAAAGATGAATAATATAAAAATTTGGAAAATCCAAAAGTGCACGACTCTTATTGCTCATTTGATCGTATAAAAAACCATAGATATAGAAATTATATTAATTAAATACTATGTTTTCTAAAAATATAAAGTACTAGCGTCTGCCCGCGACTTCGTCCGCGTAAAATTGCAACCTTCCCACCGCGTGGGATCCGATACCAGCCCGAGCTACTACTTTTTTGGCGGTTATTATCGTTGTTTCTGACTTTTTTCATTTTGTTCGGCTCCTAAGGGTAATTGCGTGATGTTAAATAGAATAATGTACCCAAGATTTTCTAATATCTTTTTAAAAGAGTGTCCTTGGAGTTTCAGTTTTTTTTTTTTCTTTATATTTTTTTCCGTAAGAACCTTGTACAGAGTATTAGAAAACTTCAAAAAAAAAATCAGCCAAATCGGTCAAGCCGTTCTCATGTTATGTTGTGACAACGGAAAACGGGTTTCATTTTTATATATATAGAAGATAGAAGACTACAAAAACAGCAGAACAGAAGGGCTATATTAGTCTCAATCTGCCAATTTGTCTTTAATTTCGCTACATTTTTGACATTTTGTTTGTCACCAAGATGATACTGCAACTAGATCTTGAACATTTTAAATTACGAGAATTGGCCTTCTGATTTGAATTAAATATGGCACACATTAACCATAATCTTGGATAACAAATGCAATATTTTTTATCCATAGTATGATCCATAGTAAGTTTCCATAGTATGATCAAGTAAAACCAGACAACAGCTTGTTAATTTGTCTATAAAAATACCAACTGTAAACAGACTAATAAAAACATGTCACAGTAAATTGTATGTTAATGCTACAGGTTTATGGTTCAAGGTAGCACAAAACATGATTCATAATGTACTTTGTACTTGAGTTTGTGGTTCCCTTCTATTAAATAATAGGCCAATATACCATTTATCGGCCCCTTCTCTCTAGTGATATAACTGACTTTGGATTTTAACTTGTTTATCATGTCTCCTTTATTTCTCTTATATTTGGAATTGTTTGGGGGACTTGTGGCTAAGTAATAAAAGCGCAAGAGTTGATTGATCAGGTTAAGCTACGCTTGCCACGGTTGGTCCGAGGATGGGTGAACATCTTTACATACCAAGACCCCTCCATGCCTCGAAAACCACATTAAGAAGTTGATCCCGGCTTACATTTGTGGATCTTTGTGAGTAGTTACAGGTCAACAGAAGCCAAGTCAGACAACCAATCTTACTTTTTAAAATAATGGTACTCAGCTGCATCCAGACAGACTGGAAGTCAATCCCAACATAATTAGGAAAAGGCTAGGCAGATGATAATGATTTTATTTTGAATTGTTGTATAGTTTTATTTCTTATATAGGTATAGAAGCAACACAAATAATATACCCAGGGACCTTGAGTATATTTGTAGTTTCTTGTCCATTCTTCTCTATAGAGATCTAAAGTTCTTGAATGGGGACTAGCTTCAACTTTTTGATAAGCTAACAGATTCTTTAACAATTAAAGAGTACCTGTAAATGGTTTAACTGAAATTAAGTAATGCTTTGAATTTAAAAATTATTTATTAATTAATAATACAAGCACACAAATGTACAGAAGCGGACTTAATGTCATTTTCATTTAAAGAATTTGCTTGTCTGTGATTATTTTTTTTATAGACTATGGTTATTAAATCAACAGCTGGATCAAGAGCTTCACAACTTGTCAAGCTCTTGGACTACTGGACCTTCCTTGTCAATAACAAGGAAGGTCCAGTACAAAACTATGGTGGTAACAACCAACTACTGTTTAAGCTTGGGTATTGTAACCTTATGAGCCAGAGCACTGCTTTTGTACTTCTTTTCTAAGCCCTTAGGATGACCCTCTGACCAAACTATATTTTGGTGTTTCAGAAAATTGTGTATGTAGATGGGAATGGGATTTTATGGACGATTATTCCACTGCTACTTACTTATACGAGTATGCCACATTCTGTATCTTACAAAGTTGTCATAAAATCTCTAGTAATTTTGTGATGTCTTTCTTTTATTTTAATTTGGGGCGGTTCGGACTTGCCATTGTCACTAACCAAGTAACAACGCCGTGTGGAATGTTGATCATAATTTAAGTAAAACGTTTCGCTTTAAACGGCGTTAATTAGCATAACTATGTGCTGAACACGTAGAAAATCATTGTAATCTGTGCAGATAGGTATCGAGAAAAAGTTGATTAAAAATTAATTATTTAGTAGGTAGGTACGTACCGGATTTTAAATATTTCTCAAACGCCTCCTTGGCAGTCACATATTCAGGCTTCCTGTCCAGGGGCTGCGACAATTCTTGGGTGTACGTAAAATAACTTCTGTTAAACTTTGCACTACTCAAAACGCCACCTAATCTACCGAAATTTCGGATTGCCACATTGGGCACGTATTTACACACGGACATTTTGATGAAGCTTACTTAGTTTATTTTTAATCTTAGTCAACTAGTTGTACAGGCCGGGTTGTTTGTCTGATTTGATTATTTTTTTATTAACGTCCAAATACCACCAGCTTAGCCACCCAGTCTATCACAGAGTACTACTGAGCAGTGTGACCAATTGACCATCATATAAATGGCGAATCTGCCACAGACTGGGCAAAAAATCTGCCAAAATCTGCCACACTTGGCGCCAATAATATGTATGCCTTCAAAATACACAACGAATTCAAAGAAATTTCTTTAATTCCCTCTTTCGTTACCCAAAAATTAAGAACCAATTCCTTATTTTTGTTTTCTTTAAATTCACCTGAGCAATCCCCATTTTGGCCAGAAGTGGCCAGTTTGATAAAATCATTTGAAATCTAATTTCATATAAAACTGATGTTTTCCTTTTTTCAAACCTTTTTTCAAAGTAATTACTTTGAAAAAAGGTGAATTAATTGAAAATTCTAATTAATGAGTGTGGATTTTCTTGACATCTTTTAAATCTGCCGAAATCTGCCACTTTTGTAAATCGTCAGCATGATTTGACTCAGACAAAATTTAGGAGCGAAATCTGCCAAAATGGCAGAAATCTGCCACAAATGGTCACACTGCTACTGAGGTACGGGGTACCTGACTGCCAGTGTTGCCAACCTAACCGAAGCAAAAAGCAGCAGATCAGACTTCAAAAAACAGCAGAAAACAGTAAAATGGTAACTCTATTAGAATTGAAAATGAAACCCTAGGGCGCATTCCACCAAACTTTTATACCTAGTATGTCTTATCCTGAGAATAAATTTCGGATTTTTGACAGTTTTCCATACTAGAACTGTCAGACGTCAGTTTTATTCCACGAATTTATGATATCTGATTTTGGTAAAAATTAGCCCCTATTAGAATTAAAAACGCAAGTAACATAATCATTACTATTTTGTTAAAAGTATGAATAACTGACAAATTCTTAGAAATATTCTTACAAATAATTATTTATCATTTTCAATTTCTCTGTCTTCGATATTGTCTGTCTCTTTTAATTAAAATCGTCCGTATTTTTATTGAATTTCTTCGCTTTTCGATTGCATCAAATGTATAGCATTCCTTTATTTCTGTTTTACTATGTAATGTGCCTTTGATTGTCGTCGTGGACAATTTTAATTTCCTAGTTTAGTTTTCAAAATGTTTACTGCTGAGAAAAGCCTTTCTACGGCAGCGCTGCTATGGGGCTATAGTTTTTACCATGCCGCTCAATATTGGGAATCTCTAGGAACCATCTCAACATTGACATTATTATTTTGGTTTGACTTGACATTTACATGTTATGACTTGTTTTGTTAGGCATAGATAAAAATGAATTCGGATACATACATGCATATCATGAAGCTTGGTATTTTAACTGGAGGTTTTATCGTTTTCGACGAAACCTCCAGTAAATAGTATAATCATAAAAACAGTAGAAATTGGTACATAAACAGAAAACAGGGGTGTCATGGTGAAAACAGTAAATCTACCGTTAAAACAGTAGGGTTGGCAACACTGCGACTGCTGACAGCCGCTTGTTTTTCAAAATGCGACATCTAGTGTCTGCATCCCAAAACAATAAGTTACTTTTCTCACTGCAGATGGCGACATTATCAATAAAATAATAACAGTATTTCTATTACACTCTGAATTATTTAACTAATGTGAAACACTAATATTATAATATGAGTCATATAAAAAAAAAAGGCAGCAACTATATATTTCTACTGCATAGTGTTCTGTGCATCACAATCGCAGCCGCGGCACAGATTATTGTAGAGTTACTTCGTAAGCCGCGGCGCGCGGCGGTGATGTAAAAACCTATTTTGACTTGCTGTGGGTACATACCTAATCGTGAATCGTTTCACCTAAACGTCTGCGCAGTGCGTAACACAAAGGAGGGTAGTGTTTATTAATTCTTAGAGGTCCCTACCTAATTATACATTGTCAGGTACTTCTTCTTTTTAGCGTGGCGATGGCAGTAGCCAAAGTCAAAACGTTTATTGCGAACTAAGTGCACAATGTTGGTGATATAAGTTATGTTAGTACAGAGGCCAGCACATCAAGCTACCCCAATCTGTCAGATTTTCCCAATTAAATATGAACCTTATTCCTTTGTGCTAAAGATGAAAATCTATCAAATAAATTTGACAGATTGGGGTAGGTTGACCTGCTGGCGTCTGTACTTATAACTTAGCAGTGTTTTTACAAGCATTGCAATTATTATTCGCCTGCCTTAAGGCCCCTAACATCCTAAATTAGCATGCGCTATGCTAATTACGCTATTAGCGCATCGTGACAACAAATAAGGTTAAAAAAATAGTGTTTGATATTAGTTGAATCGAAAGCGAGTTAGAAGAAATGCACAGCGTAACCAGGCGCGGTCGCAGCTCAATATTTTGGGGAGGGTCACCATGAGTTACAAAGGAATATTTTTAGGGAGGTACATCTCCTCGTTGGTCTAGTGGGCGCAAGCGTTACTGCTGAGGTCCTGCGTGCGATTCCCGTGGCTCATGTTCAGTTTTAAGTTAGTAAGACAAGTAACCCCCATGCCCCCCCCCCCCCCCGGACCGCGCCTGGTTACGTCATCACGTACGTGCTTATATAAAGCTGATAGCCCACATCCTTAGGGGTAATTGCGTAACACACTATCAGTAGAGATGGGTTTAATTTTGACAGTTGAACAACATTCATTGCGTGTTTGACGTTGTTGAGCAGACACATTTTTCGAAGACATGAAGCAATGGATTCAATATGCTTCAAAATGATTGAGAGTAGGTAATAGTGTGTTACGCAAATGTAACACACTATTACTTCAATTTGAATCATTTTGAAGCATATTGCTAATCCATTGCTCCTTAAGTTCGAAAAAGTTTTTGCTCAACAACGTAAATAATGCAATGAATGTTGTTGAACTGTCAAAATGAAACCCATTGCTACTGATAGTGTGTTACGCAATTACCCTGCAGGTCACCCAGCGGATTATTTTTTGGTATTACTTTAGCTGTTGATTAAAATCCCTTTATTATCATTACATAAAATATGATAGTTTCTGGCTTGTAGTAACGCCTAACGGTGCGACAAAAAACTGAGCGATTTAAACCTGAAATCGCGATGTCGTTTTATGACGTGCAAGTGACATTCAAATTTAGAGTGATAAAGTAATTACGAAGTCGACTATACTATTTTACAAATTCAAAATAAGAAGTTTTCGATAGGAGTGTAGATAAATATTTTTATTGCATAAAAAATAAAAAGCACTTCCAAAAGTCAATGGGCAAAAATGATCAAAGTAGGTATGTCACTCTCGAGACCTATGTAAATAGTCTATTAAATTAATTATGGAACTATTTTTAGTACTTACCTATTTATTTATTTATTATTCGTCGTTGTGTATTTTTTCAAAATTTCTTATCGCTGCTGTCATTTGTGCAGTCAATGCTGCTGTTATTTAGTGACATAGGTCTCATTGGTGTTGGATATTTACTATGCCCCTGTCCCATAAATTTTTGCCCAATGTCCTTTATAATAGATAACGTCTGGTAGTTTTGATTGATACATAAATTTTATAACAGTTAAAATAGTTATTAAATTAATAACTACCAAATCCATTTTAAAAATTGTGGAAATGCTTCGGAGACCACGGTGACCTGAATGAAATGGGACCATTATACCTACTCGTGCGGGCTGATTTTTCCATCGCCAGAGAACTTATATTCGAGGAATAAAATTTACGTTTGACAGTTTTTGTATGAAATAACTGTCAAAATTTCAAAATTATTTCTTGAATAAAGTTATCAGGTGATTGAAAAATCAGCCCTTAATTAATTATGATGTCCCTCTGTCTGATTGTCACAGCCATTTCGTGTGTGGAGACTACTGCATAGCTATTCAGAACCCATAATGCTCTAATCTAAGGAAACCATCCGACAGGCTATCGTATCGAAAATGATGACCAACCTGAGCTGCCTTGCCTTGCCCCCGACAACAAACAGCTGTCTAAAGAAAAGCGGTCGTCTATTTGATTTAAACTGTCAAAAATTTCGGGTTTTGGACTTGTGAACAGCGTTTCCATCGTTTTGTCCTACGATAACACAGTCTCATCGTCCACCAGCGCTACATGAAAATGCAAAGCACCAAATTATAACCCCGATTCATTCAGGTCAGATAATATCCACTCTATTTAAACTGTGTAGGTATACATTTAATTTTTTTTTTCTTAAGGGCAAGGCATACACTTGAGGCGGTCAAATGCGGCCTTTTCTAACTTTTCGCGGTGGTCTGGATGAGCTATCTTGATCAGTTCGTATGCTCTCTGCCGGAGCGACTTTCCGAATAAGTTGGCGATGCCTTGCTCGGTGACAACCCACTGAACGTGCGCGCGAGTTGTCACGACGCCGGCACCTGCAAGATACAAAATAATAGAAAATTCATAGCATCAATATTTAAGGTTCCTGGGCCCGCTTCAACTTTTCACCTTGTATTCATTTATTATGAGCTAGCCTTACACAGGGTGGCAGAGACAACGACGCACAACCTCTTACCATGGATTAAGTACAGAGGCCAGCACATCAAGCTACCCCAATCTGTCAGATTTTCCCAATTGAATATGAACCTTATTCCTTTGAGCTAAAGTTGAAAATCTATCAAAGAAATTTGACAGATTCGGGTAGGTTGACCTGCTGGCGTCTGTACATCATTATGGACCCTACTGCGTTGTAATTATTCACCGGTTATAAAAAATATACAATAGTGTAATACCTACGTGGTCAAAAGTCTAAATGTAAAGAAAATAGACATGAGTGCCGCGATAGCGTTGCCACGCCACGTTGACAAAGCGCGCCGCCGCCGCGCCGCTGCCACCATCTACCTGCATTTACCACTCGACGTGAGTTCGGCTCGTACGTGTCATTTTGTTTGAATTTTTTTACAGCGTTTACTTTTAATATGAGAAGTTTTGAAAAATACTAGTGTGAGTAAACTCTCTGTAACCGTGCTTTAGGATGCCACATAGGTTATATTAAAAAAAAAAAAACATCCCTGACAACTACAAGGAGTGCAAAAACTATGATATATTGAAAATAATTTAGTTCAAGAAATGTTGACATTCTGTAGTTATTTTTTAAACCTTCTTCAAACTGCCACGCCGCCGGCTCCACGCCGCCGCCGGACTAAATGCAACAGCACGCGCTGCCGCTGAAAAGCAGATTTATAAAAAAATTACGACGAAATATTTCAACGCAGGGGGTTCAGAATCATGTAGGTACTGAACCCATGGTAACAGGTTGAGCATCGATGTTCTTGCCAAGTACAATAACAAGTAACAACAAGTAGCAAGAACGATTTAGTATGCTGACCAACTTTAAGTGTAGGCACGATCTTGGATATTCCCTTCTTAGTCACAGACACAAGCGCGATGATGGGCTTGCCTCGTCCATCCAGTCCCTCTGCCGCCCCACGTATAAAGTCTACTTGACCGCCGAAACCAGAATACATGCGGGTACCTAGAAGATTCAAGAATAGACAGTTGTAGTGGTTGGAACAGTGCATTGAAATGTCATCGTTACTTTCTGCCAGTTTAAACACTTGTATCTCATCAGACGGTTTTTTTTTTGCGAAATAAATGGTATACCTCAATGTGTCACCCTCTGTAAAATTTCTATATTTATGTCTGTAATTTATATGGTGTATATTATAAAGAGTATTATATTCTACCATAGCTCATACCCTGAGTAACAGTCTCTTATCAATGAGGAATATCAACGGCCGGATATAACCCGTGGCATTAACGAAAATAATTAAAACGGTGGCCAAAAAAAGGTTTATCATGCCCGCACACTACTTCTGTCTTGAATGTGCAAGTGACAGGGAATAATTACCGATATTTTCACTGCATTTCTTTAATGGCGCGGTTTATTCCTATTGTAATATCTTACCAATAGAGTCTGCGCACACTTGTCCCGTGAGGTCGACCTCGATGCAGGAGTTGATGGCGGTCATGCGCGGCTGTAGCGATATGGTGTGAGTGTTATTCACGTAATCTATCTCCAACATTTCTGCAATTTGATTACAGACTTCAAGTGTCTGTGCTTTATGTTACCTAATCTACGAATAACAAAAAGTCAAGAAGCGTAACTATGAACAAAATCAACGAGAAATTCGGCTCCAAACTTCACTACATTGACAAATACCTCGAGTGTTCGAACGAAAGAACACACATGCAAATAAGTCAATCAGCTGCGTTCGCATAAAGCATTGTATTCCGGCAAGCGCCATGATTGGTTCTGGTGTGCGGTGGCCTTTTCGGCAATGTCCACTGCGGTAACTATTTGCGTGGTGCCATTTTTGAGCTTGAGTCACATTTCTTGATTTTTATTATTCGTAGTACTTACCTAATATAATAAAATGTAAATAAAACTTAGCCGGACAATTGCTCTAATAAGCTTATCAAACCTAGTTAAATAATATCTTAATAAAAATCTTAAATTCACTAACAGCCAGCACACAATCTAAGCCACTAGGTCCAGAAGCATAAAATTTTGTATAAGTGGTATTTAACCTTTTGACCGCCACGGTCGTGTATAGACGACAAATGAAAACGTGCCTAAAACGCCACCGTCGGTTAATGCCGACAAGAAAACACCATGTTTTAAGTACAAAATAAATAAACTAAATCCAGTTTTCTGTGTTTATACTTAAAACATGGTGTTTTCTTGTCGGCATTAGCCGACGGTGGCGTTTTGGGCACGTTTTCATTTGTCGTCTATACACGACCGTGGCGGTCAAAGGGTTAAGAGGAGGCCATTTATAGGTAGAGTTGGCAATTTTTACCAATGGTAAATACCATTGGGCGCACGGCTTGTTAGGTAAAAGCTTGTGATGGCGATAACAGTAATTCATTTGACGCGTGTACAGTAAGTTGTACTTTGATAAAAACGAATAAGTATACAGGGCCAAATTAAATTAGCCATCGAAACTCCGTAGAAGTTCACGGTTTCGAAATCTAAACATGATAAAACAAAAAAAAAATAGTTATCGACCGCATTTACTGTAGTCACATAAAATATAAGTTTAAAAAAACAACGTTTTGTCTTTAAATATTGCAGACGTGGTGAGTATCGATATCTAAACACGGTAATACAAAAGAAAACAGCTTTTCACAACAAATATTACAAGTAACAACACTAACAAAAAAACAACATATTTTTTTTTATTTCGTGTTTAGATATTAAATACCCATCACGTTTGTAGAGTTATGCTATCTAATTTAATTTGAGCCTGTATGGTAAGTTATAAATTCCGTGGGTACGTAGCGAGTTTAAACATTTATGGGTCGGATTTGTGATTATTTATGGGGTTTTATCCCGGAAAGATGCACGGCTCCTGTGGGATGGGATGCAAATGAACTACGGGAGCAAAGCCCCGGGTAAAAGTTAATGAAAACTGGTTTTTTCTGGTAAGTATAACTAATTCTTATATATATTTCATATATATACTGACATCGTAGTAACAACATCAAATCTAATAGTACTAACCAATGAAGGGGTTGTCGTGGACAAAGTCATAAAGTTCCTTGTTTCCGACGAGAAAACTGCCTACTATACGGCCTTTGTGCATTTTCTTCCTGGAAAAGAAATAATAATAAATAATCGGACCAATTACATCAATCATTACTGATAGTCGTATCAGTAAATGGTTTGATACCGAAGAGTTTAGACTAACACCTAGAGAAACTAGCTGCTGGCTAAGGAGTCAGATGCAGAAGGCGGTCCCGCAGTCGACTTGGACGCGGCCTGCATTGTGAGGAGGCTCCTCACTATTATCCCAAATTATCGTTAACTTGGGTCTTAACACCTTTGGTTTTACTGTATGTGTGTGTATCCCTTTGCATTGATATCGCACACGACAAATTAGAAACAAAATACGACTACACATGGAGCTAAAATTCGTTTTTTTTTAATGGAGTCGTGGTTTCTATAATTCGAATTACAACTCATTTGAAAATTCAATCAAGCCGTTTAGGCTCAAACTTGGTAAAAGTTAGTATTCAGTGACATAGGTATCGTTTGTGGTTGACATTTGGACGAAGCCAATACATTACAACAACGGCAATACATTTTTGTCCAATGTCCTTTTCGGATCAAACAAACACTACTTTCCGAGTATGAAAAATGAAAATTACATGTTGTTGGTAACGCATCCGCGCCTGACCAGGTCGATGACCCCGACGCTGAACATCTCCGAGTGGAGTCCTAGGTCCTTGTGGTCCTTCAGAGCTGACAGGACCGCGTTAGGAATGCTGCCGATACCTGAGAAAAATGAAGTTAATTTACTAAAGGAAGGATAAAGAGTGGTCATTTGTGTATCTATCGTATGAAAGATCTTATTCCTTCAGCTTAGAAACTTGAAATTTCTTCTGTGTTTCAAAGAAGTTTTTTTTTGTTTGTTTGTTTGAACGCGCTAATCTCTGGAACTATCAGTTGGATTCGAAAAATTGTTATTGCATTTGATAGCCCAATTCTTAAGAAAGGCTATAGGCTATTAACATCGCGCTAGGACCCTGAGGATCCGAGCAAAAAAAAAAACAGTCAGAAAGAACACTAAGCGAAAACATTTAAACAGATGCCAGAAATTTCGGGCGAAGTCGCGGGCAGAAGCTAGTGCAAATAATAAAGATCGCATTTTTTTAAATTGTAATTTTGGTATTAATCGTAGGGGGAAATAAGTATGGAATTCACGCGGACTAAGTCGCGGGGTAAGTGCTAATCAATTTAATATATTAAATTCTCGTGTCACAGTGTTAGTTACCATACTCCTCTGAAACGGCTGGACCGATTTGTATGAAATTTTGTGTGCATATCGGGTAGGTCTGAGAATCGGCTACTATCTATTTTTTTTTTTTTTTGCAAAACGACGTTTGCGGGGTCAGCTAGTATACTTACCTATAAATTAACCGCCGGATCAAACTCAAACTCAAACTCAAAGCATTTATTTCAATTAAACCATTTCCAGGCACTTTTGAATTGTCAAAATTAACTAGTCGGTCAGTTAGTCAGAAAGTTGAAGCTAGTTGCCCATTCCAAAACGTAGATCTCTTGGAGAAGAACGGGCAAGAAACTCCAAGGACACTCTTTTAAATTAAGATATTACAAAATCCTGAGTACAGTATTCTTGTTGCTTCTTTATGTGAGAACAATGTTATGAAGAAACAATTCAAGACAGTTATAAGATTAAAAAGAAGCCCTGGCAGCTAAGAGATGACCAGTCTCAACTGACAGCGCCCGTTCACGAACATGACGCATGGATCAGCACCATCCAGCTCAACCATTTTGAAGGGAACCGAATGATCCAACACACGCGCCACCATCAGTGAGACCGAAGCTGAAATGTGTCCATACGGCTTACACTCAGTTATTGAAGACTTATCAAGACGATTTGCTAACAGAATGTTGAACTCATGTAGCAACGGTAGGTACGAGGATTTTTGGCGCGTGGCCAAAATATGAACTAACACCGTCATCTTGTTTATTCTATTCAATTTCTATGACAAGTTGACTACGATGTTTTCCAACAACGCGCCCCCCTGTCAATGTCATTCAGGTGCCAAAGGACAACCACAACTTTCTCCAAGGGACCAATACCGTACCTACCTATCCAGTAAAAATAATCAGCCGTAAAACTATAATACTCACTCGATCCAAACGTATGGGACATTTGGGTCGAGTAAGTCTTAAAGATTTGTATGGGACAGTAGGGAAATGTTGGTCCCATGGGGAAAGTTGTTTAGTTTGATGATCTGTACTTGACCACACCTTTCTGATACATGCTTTATAGAACATATTACTTCCATGAACTATCTACTGTGATTACAATCCAAGCCTTTTGTTTAGGTGTATGATGATGTACCGACGTCAGCTCAATAAGCTACTACAATCTGTCAAATTTATTTTGTAGATTTTCAACTTTAGTTCAAGGTTGATTGGGAAAATTTGTCAGTTTCGGGTAGCTTGATGTGCTGGCGTCTGTATACCTACATACCCATCTGCAGTGTGGCCCCATCTTCAACCAGATTCTGTCCAATGAGCTCGCCGATCTGTGTCTCCTCGGGAGTGGCAGCTTTCCCGACACCGTGTTCAGGCAATGCTGTGTCGTGTTCAACCATCATGTCGATGTGAGAGATATGGATGATCGCGTCGCCGAATGTTCGAGGCATGCATTTGTTTACTTGTGCTGCAAATGTTTCAGTTTCAGCATAAAACTAAAATATCTCATAAATAAGTATATATCTTTAAGTGAATAACTGACTGCACTAGATTCATCTTTCTGACTGACCGATGCCTTTTGATAATTTCAAAAATGCCTGTAATTGGATCATTTGAAATAAATGCTCTGTTTGAGTGATAAATAAATAAATTAAATTAAATTCATTTATTAATTCAGGCAAGACCATTTGCTCCGTGGGCAAGACCCATATTACATAAAATAAAAATTAAAACAAACAATACCTACAAATAAAATAAATTAGTGAATACAAATAAAAAGGTCGCATATCGGCAGCCATTGCTCATATTTTTTAACGGTTCTTTCCTTAAGGTGGAAGTGTCGGGGTAAGGCCGCGAAATTCAAATATTCTTACGATTTTTGCAATTTGCAGATCAATGTCAAGGTGTATGTTGATCAAATTGTGATTCACTAAAGTAATAAATATGTAAATTCTTCCTCAAAGGGACTAGGGGATGAAAGTATCTACCTACTTAAGAAAGTTCGTCATTTTTGCCGATACGAAATCCAGCACACGGACACGGCTTGTACAGAGGCTTGCACATCAAGCTATCCCAATCTGTCAGATTTCTTTGATAGATTTTCAACTTTAGAGCAAAGGAATAAGGTTTATATTCAATTGGGAAAATTTGACAGATTGGGGTAGCTTGATGTGCTGGCCTCTGTACGTATTATAAAATAATATTCTACCGATAATAACTTTGGAGTTGACTAGAGCTGCCCGGACGCAATCGACGGAGGTTCCCAAACTGCAGTATCCATGCCCATCGGGAGGATGAACCTGCAATGCATGTTTATCTAAATGAAGATTATTAGTAGGCTGGATTTAGTCCTCGACCTTTAGGATTTAGTGCTATCGCAGCGCTGACATCGGTCGATCGTAGCTATATCAATGAAAACTTATGAACAACTACAGTGCAGCGCTGATGAATCGCTACGCGCATACAGTTACGTCGCGCTACCGACCGTACGCTCGTACGCAATCTCTTGTGAGTACTCAGCTTACCGTCAGCTAAGCACTAAACGCTCGCTAACGCACGACCGATAATCAATCAGCGTGGACGGTTGGTCGACCACTAAATCCAGCATATAGTAAAATTTTTTGACTTTATTTTTGGTCTGACAGTCGCAACTCGCAAGCCAGCCACAAAATGCTCTTGCAGCCACAAAATGCTTAAATATCGCAATTAATGATGTTGAACTGTCAAAATGAAAGCCATTACTACTGTTAGTGTGTTAAGCAATTACCCCGCAGATTGTCGAATTAGGCAGTAAACTTCAGTTTGTTGAAGAATGTAGGGTATGACCAAATAAACGATGAATGGACTGTGTGAAAGATGATGATGATATGGCTAGAAAGGGGGCGATTACCTAGAGGGCGACTAATGTAGAAGATTGGCAGAAACGACACGTTGCGTCGACCCCAAATAAATTGGTTTAAGGCCAAGAGTTTGGTGGTGATTTTGTTGAAGCGAACATAACGTAGAGCATGTTATTAGGTATTTGGAACAAACCTGAATAACAGCAATGTCGGGCTTGATGATTTTTCTGTGGAACAGTTTAGGGATGTCTTGCAGGAATACAGGGATGGAATCCGCGTGGCCCAAGGCGACCGCCTTGCGGACATTCTTACCCATGAACAGAGACATCGATCTGGGAATATGGAGCACAAAATTATTAGGCTGAAATAGGTTTCGCTATAAGAGTAGGCGAAGGCCAAAGAAACGATGGATTGACTGTGTGGAAGATGATATGGCTGAAAAGGGGGGTGACTACCAAGATGACGAAGAATAGAGAAGTATGGAAGAAGATAGCATGTTGCGCCGAACTCCTAATACAAAATGTAGAAGTAGTAACGCATCCGATATTGGCCCCGATTCTGTTGTTCACAAACTAAACTAAATTTAAGTTCAGTGCATCTTTTTCTTTCTAATTCATTAAGAAAAGGACAGAAGATAAATATTAGTTTAGTCCTGTCAAATTAGCCAGCGCCTGACGTAAATTGACGTATTTTTAGTAGCCAATTTTTTTATCACGTCTAAACTTGTCTATGGATTATCTAATTTGACAGGACTAAACTAATATTTATCTTCTGTCCTTTTCATAATGAAATTTATAGAAAAAGATGCACTGAACTTAAATTTAGTTTAGTTTGTGAACAACAGAATCGGGGCCATTATCGACTGATAATAACGCGCCTGTGATGGAAAAGCCTTAAAAACTAATGTTTGTATAACATTTTACTGTCATGGATTTTCGCAAAGTAATGCTTGAACTTAACCTGAAGACGTCTTTACATTCAGGGGCAACGTATTTAGCCGGCTTTTCAGTGTGCATATGGAAGACCTTGATATCTTTCATGGAGCCTTGCATGCCGACACACGTCATAGCGTCGAGCAGATGCACTGGTGTCGCTGCCGCACCTTGGGAGAACACCGTTTGCCCTGGAAAGATAGAGAGTAAATGATAAATGATAAATGATAAATGATTTTATTTCTGTAAGTAGGTTTGAACAAACACTTTTACACGTCAATCATATTTTTTTTTAAAACGAGATGAGGTCGGCGTTTCCTATCTGACTACTCTGAGAAGAAAGGCCGAAACAAACTCAGAGGTCACAGTCTCTTTTAAAGTCCAGACATAATCTTGGTGAGATCATGTGGAGACCATGTAGATTGGTGTCTGAAATGGTCTTTTGAGGAAAGAACCACACAGATTGAGTGGACCCGTCCAGTCAGTGCACGCATTTGTCAGTAATCATGCAGCTCAACTCAAACTTAGGGAGCTCAACGATTCGACGAACAATACCAAAGAAAGGACATTTGGGTAGGTCGCATAAATTACTCAAACTGCCAGACCATGACTAAAACTATCTGAGAAAAAAACTAAGGCAAACTAAAATTAACCCACATAGTCTTCACATTCACAGTCATTAAAAATAACATAATACTTTACAAAGTAAATATTCATGTCACTGTATATGTAAAATTTATCAATGTCAATGTGTATATAAAAATCCAGAAATAGTCTTGGTCAGATCATTTTGAGGACCATGTAGATTGGTGTCTGAAATGGTCTTTTGAGGAAAGAACCACACAGATTGAGGGGACCTGTCCAGTCAGTGCTCCCATTTGTCAAAACAAATGTGCAGCTCAACTCAGAACTTGAGGAGCTCAACGATTCGACAAACAATACCAAAGAATGGACATTTAGGTAGGCCGCGTAAATTACTCAAACTGCCAGATCATGAATAAAACTAACTAAGAAGGAAAACATAAAAAAAAAGATAAAAAAGACCCACATAGTCCTCACTTTCACGACAATTAAAATAATATTATACTTTACAAAGTAAATATTCACGTCTATAAAGAGAGAAAATAAAATAAATAATAAGCAAAAAAAAAACCAAACAAGATTCACTGTGTAAATTTATTGGAGCAGCTCAATCCCAAGCATGTTTATCCTCAATATAGTCTTTAACAGAATAAAAGGCTTTCTGGCATAGTTTCCGCTTTATAGAAGATTTGAATTTATTAAGGCTTAGATCTTGAATGTGGCTAGGAAGTTTATTATAAAAACGTATACATTGGCATCTAAACGAGCCACTTATTTTCTTAAGCCTGGTTGTAGGAACAACGAATTTGTGTTTGTTCCTAGTATTTATATTATGGATATCACTGTATTTTTTAAACAGATTAATATTTTTATGTGCGTACAAAAGATTTTCATAAATATACTGAGAAGGCACAGTCATTATATTAATCTCTTTAAATTTGTCTCTGAGGGAGTGTCTGGGACTTAATTTATAAATTGAACGAACTGCCCTTTTTTGTAAGACAAATATTATCTGAATATCGGCGGCATTTCCCCACAACAGAATACCGTACGACATCACACTATGAAAATAACTAAAGTATACTAAACGGGCTGTCTCTAAATCAGTTAAGTCACGAATTTTTCTAACGGCGTATGCTGCGGAGCTAAGCTTTTTTGATAATTTATCTATATGGGGGCCCCATTGAAGCTTGGCATCTAAAGTTATGCCCAAGAATACGGTGGTATCTTCGGGATTCAACACTTCATCCTTTATAAGCACACTAGTTTTTACTTGTCTAACGTGAGGTATGGTAAACTTAATACATTTAGTTTTTTTCTCGTTAAGAAGTAGGTTATTAACATTAAACCAGTTAACTACTTTATCGAGGGCGCTATTTATATTGTCAGTAACCAGCTGCTGACGTTTGAGTTTAAATAAAAGTGAAGTGTCATCTGCAAACAACACTATATCATGATTATCCTTTATGAGGTAAGGCAAGTCGTTAATATAAATAAGAAACAAAAAAGGACCAAGAATTGACCCCTGGGGGACCCCCATTGTTACAATTGATCCGGGTGATCTTTTCCCGTTAACATCAACTCTCTGAGTCCTATTACCTAAGTATGAAGTAAGAAGATCTAAAGCGGCATTCCGGACTCCGTAGTGGTGCAGTTTCCTGATTAATGTTTCATGAAAAACGCAATCGAATGCCTTGGACAAGTCGCAAAAGATGCCCAAAGCATCGCATTTATCCTCCCATGCATTATAAACATGTTCTAAAAGTTCAACACCGGCATCAGTAGTCGAACGACCCCTTGTGAAACCGAACTGTTTGTTATGTAGTAATTTATGTTTATTAAAAAATCTTTGCATTTGATCTAAAATAAGTTTTTCAAAAATTTTGCTAAAGGTAGGTAGCACTGAAATTGGTCTATAATTAGTAGGGTCTGATGTACTACCCGATTTAAACAAAGGTATTATTTTACTGTATTTCATAAGATCAGGAAACTCACCACAGTCAATACAATTATTAAAAATAACAGCTAGAGTAGGTGCAACAATGTTTATAATCGTCTTCGCAACGTCCACAGAATTACCCCATAGATCCGGGGTCTTTTTAACATTTAACGTGTGAAAGGTTTTAATAATATCTTTACAAGTGACATATTGAAAAGAAAAATCAGAATCACAAACTGGAACGTTTTCTTTAAGTAAAGACTCTGCAGCGGAGGGTGATGAGTTGAGGGATTTAGTCGTCGATACGGGAATCTCAGCAAAGAAATTTTCAAAGGCCGCGGCGACTTGAGAATCTGATTTAATTATATTGTCATCAATAGCAAGGCTGTACTCACTACCTCGGTTGCATGACCTTCCCGTTTCGCTATTAATGACATTCCATGTCATTTTAATTACATTACTACTATTTTTAATTTTTGAACTCAAGTAACGTGACTTGGCCATACAACAAACTTTTTTAAATAATTTTGAGTAATTTTTAACATATAAATTAAATTCAGCAGTATTTATACAAATCCGTTCATCATACAACTCATAAAGTCGTTTTCTACTTTTATGAATACCAATGGTGGCCCAGTCACTGAAAGAAGCATTACTATTAACCGAGAATGTCTTTGGAGTGAAAGTGTTATCAAATTGCGTACAATACATATTAAAAAAATCATTATATTGTTGATTAGGGACAACATTAGATGACAAAAGTGGTAAATTACTAAGAAGTATATTTTAAACTAGCTTTTGCCCGCGACTTCGCCCGCGTGGAGGGCTCACGGGAACGTAGCTAGGTCAGTGGGTCGTCTTAGGGGTGGAATTAGAATATAGAATTAGACTGTGTTAACAAAGTATCCGAGGAGGACCTCGGATACTTTGTTAACCCAGTCTAATCCCATTCCCAAACCCAGGAAACTAACCCAGGGCATGGTCCACCTGTATGCCTAATTGAATATTGTATGTATGTATCTAATATATAAAATTCTCGTGTCACAGTGTTAGTTACCATACTCCTCCGAAACGACTTGAACGATTTTTATGAAATTTTACGTGCACATTCAGTAGGTCTGAGAATCGGCTACTAATATTTTTTTTTTTTTGCAAAACGACGTTTGCGGGATCAGCTAGTCTATCTATATAATTGTATTAGTATTTATTCTTGTATTTTAAAGTCGTTTCCTAGCGATATATTCCGTATGTTGCGCCTGTCATGTTTTGTCTCTGCATCACTCTAAGGCCCGTATTACAGAACGTCACTCAATACTCAAGCATTACTTAAAACTAGATTCAAGCCATTTGATCGGTTGAAACTAGTTTTAAGTAATGCTTGAGTATTGAGTGACGTTCTGTAATACGGGCCTAAGTTTGACTGGTAGAAAATGCCTCAGGCATTAAGTCCGCCTTTGTACAGTATTTTTTTTAATTGTTCATAAAGTTTTAATAAATAAATAATAAGTAAATATTGATTTTGGTGTCCGTTCCAAGAGTTTACAAAGCACTATTAGGACAAAAAGAGAAATAACATGAATATTTTCCAAAATGGTGTTATAAAACCGGTCAAGTGAGACTCGGACTCGCGCACCAAGGGTTCCATACAAATTTGTAGGTAGGTATGTGTCTACAAATTTACGGTTTTCGGATTTTTCCTTTATTTGTGCTACATGACATTGCTTATTGCTCTCTTGCTTGCTTGCTTGCTTCTTCATCTCCCCGTGGTAGTGCAGAATGCATGAGCATTTCTCCACGATAAAAAAAGGGGATGCGATGCGACGGGGTTGGTCAGGGGAACAAAAACTTTCACGCTGACGACGTCGCGATCAGAAGCTAGTATTTTATAAGCTAAATGGGAGGACATTGTAGGTCTTCCCACATTCAAGTATAAGGTAGTATGTCGCAGTCGCAATCAACTGGTTAAATTTGCCGGTTATTAACCACCTGGCCTTTAGAACTAGTGCTCGCCTCGCTTCGCTCTCTCGGCTCGCACGCGGTTGATCACAGTTCTAAACTTTTTTTTTGTTCCGGGATGGAAAATACTCGTGGATGTCCGCCGCCCTGAGATGGGCTGCGTGGTGTACGTGCGTAGTGCTACGTGGTCTGCGTGGTCTCTTACTGACTAAAAACCACCCGGTGTTCCCTTCCCACACTTGGACCGGGTATCATGAGAACTTGTATGCTTTCCACGATCTCCAGTTGATGCCGGCCCGCCTTTGCGGGCCACCTCAAGTCAACGGGGGGAGTGAGGTGTGTAAACCTCCGCGACGTCCTATAGGGGCGCGCGTGGAACATTACGTGCCGCCGCCTCGTATCCTGCTAGATGGGGGGGCGGCGGACGTCCCCAAGTCCTCCGTACTTCAGGACCAGTTTATGGCGGCTGAAAGAGGGCGTTATACGTCTGCTGTGGGTTGGGAGAGTGGTCTCGACCATTTTTTAAATTTTTTTTTTTATCGTGGAGAAATGCTCATGCATTTTGCACTACCACGGGGAGATAGTGCAGTTATGTGGGACTTTTACCACCTCAACCTATCCGCAGCCTCCTTCTGTGGAATGACGGTTTCACAAAAGGAGATCACCGCGTCCCACGACTCGGCGCTCAGACCATCAAACGAGCGATGGCGGGCAGCATGACAGCGACAAGTCAGCTTTGACTTCGGATACGAGGGCACGGCGCAGCTCCTCCCATGCGGCACACTCTGCCAGCGTATGCCACGCCGTGCCCTCCCGACAGTTGACGCAGTGATGACACAGAGCGTCCGGCTCCCTGTTTATGCGACACAGGTACTTTCCGAAGCAACCATGCCCCGAGAGCAACTGCGTCGACCGAAACGACAGGGAGCCGTGCCTCCTCCCGAGCCATTTGTCGAGCACTGGTCGGATCCCCCGACGGTAGCGAGGCCGGCGGTAGGGCGCAGCAGCCTGTCCCGCCACTCCGTCACTAGGACCGCGCGGAGCTGCGACCGACGTAGCTTGGTCCACCGCAGCCCCGCGTTTGCACCTCCTCGCGCCACCGGTATAGTCTCGCCTCTAGGTCCCAAGACGGAGATCCGGGCAGTGCACAAGCCGCCTCGTAGGAGACCGTGCGATACCCCCTGATAGACCTGAAGGCCATCACCTTCTGCGGTTTCCGCAGCATTACAATGCTGCCGGTCGTCAGGTGAGAGGCCCACACAGGAGCCCCGTACAGGGCCATGGATCGCACGATCCCTAAGTATAACCTCCTACAGGCGGTGCTCGGGCCCCCAAGATTGGGAAGCAGCGTTGCGAGCATGCCCGCCGCGGCAATCAACTAGGGCGCCGGCCGCCGAAAGTTGGGGCCAAAGTTCCACCGGCTGTCGAGCACCAGTCCAAGGTACTTCATGGTAGACTCGACAGCAATTTGGGCTTCCCCGACTACGATGTGTGATCCCAGCGTCGGCGCCCGCCGGGGGCCGTGAAAGACCGCAGCCTCCGACATGTTGAGGGCCACCTTCAGGCCCAGGCGCCGTATGCGGCCCACAACTTGTGAGACCGCTGCAGTCGCCAGCAACGCTGCCTCCCTGTGCGAGCTCCCCAGGGCGTGACCAGCGCGTCGTCCGCGTAACACGTTCCCGGCTCGCGCGTGATTGGTTACAGTTCCAACCTATACTATAATTGAAAATCATTCAGGCCGTTAGTTGAACGGCCGCCGTTTAGTTGAAAGGCTAGGCGGTTATGTAAACGACTAATTAAATCTTGGCTGCAACAGGTACTTATCTAACAAAATACAAAATGGTCAATTAATCTACAGTCTAATAAACCTAGATAGTGGCTGACAAAGTGCAAGCACCATTGATGGCTAGCACCGATTAGGTAAATAGGTTTAGTGGAATTCCTTTCGCTAGGTATGGATCCATTTTCCGAGATACAAGATTGCTTTCTTACATCGAATCACAATTTAATTTATATTGTAGGTAAAGCAAAACTTAATATTTGTCTTACCCGATCTTAAATATTTCTCAAACGCTTCACCGGCAGTCCCACATTCGGGCTTCCTATCCAGGGGCTGCGACAATGATTTGGTGTACGTAAAATAACTTCTGTTCAACTTTGTACTAATCAGCGCGGCACCAAATCCACTGAAATTTCGGATTGCCACATTGGGCACGTGTTTACGCACAGACATTCCAACAAAGCTTTTGTTTATCTAAATGATAAAATACATGTTTCTAACAACCGTTTGACTCACAGAGTACAATAATAATTATTTTAATTAAACTCTTGACTTTTTTTAAATTCCGCCATTCCACCACAGAGTACAATTCCGCCAAATAGAGACAGTGCTTGAGTGCTGCCAACTTTATTTTTACAAACCCACCAAATGTGGCTTCGTGAACCACCAGAAAACCACTAATTCAACTCAACCAATCTCGTGCTAAGATGTAAATAAATTCTGGTAAATGTTGAACGTGTACTTGTCGTTACATAAAGTTCACAGAGTACTTTTGATAAACTTACTGCAGGGGGGGACTCTACATACATTTTGACAGCGAAGTAAAGAAAGAGTTGCCATCTAGATGTTGGCCCAAGTACTATTTACTGTCTACCAGGTACGTTAAATTATGATGACGCTATATCATCATCAAATTGAACAGATGACGCTATATCATCATCAAATTTTTTTATTTAAATTAAACATGAATAGTACCATGTATGAATAGCTATAGATAAGTAAGTATGTGATTAGTTTGGGGACAATTTACAGATGGCGTATTGTCTAACAGGAATGCAATTTTATCACGTAAGAGGGCTCTCTTTTCCCTGTAATTAGTTTACTCTTTGACTTACTGAGTTACTGTTTCTAACTCTAAGGGTTAAACCTTAGACGTGTCATTTCAGACAGACACTATGGTCTCCACCACGTAACAAAAAATTAAGTCGTTGACCCCCGTCAACCAATGTTTTCCAATATTTGAAAATGATACAAAAAAAAAATGCAGTGTGAGTGTCGTTTATATTCGCTAACATGCTCATCACAAACGTATCGCAGTAAAGTAAGGGGCGTCCTTGACGCTCTTGTGAAACTCGACCGAAGCAGTATTAGCGACAGTTTTGTATGACGACCGATCTATATCGAATAAGTTAGGACTTTTAGGTAGGTACAGAAGCCAGCACATCAAGCTACCCCAATCTGTCAAATTTTCCCAATTGAATATAAACCTTATTCCTTTGTACTAAAGTTGAAAATTTATCAAAGGAATCTGACAGATTGGGGCAGCTTGATGTGCTGGCCTCTGTACACACGGCTACACATCAAGCCAGTTTCCAGTTTTAGCTGACCTCGTATTGTATAGGTTTGTCGTAGAATCAGAAGTCAGCTTATACTGGAAAAGTATAGCTTGATGTGTAGCCGTGTGTACAAGTCGGATCAATGAATTATAATGAAAATGAATGAATTTAATGATTATAATTCTGTAAATACATACCTGTTATAGTCGCGAATCAAATTTTGATCAAGATACAACCTGACACTGACCTGCAAATTGCAAAAAACTTAAGTAAATTTGAATTTCGCGGTCTACCACTTCGCATTCATCTTAAGATGATTGCGCAGTGGTTACCGCGAAATTCAATTTTTTTTACGTTTTCTGCAATTTGCAGGCCAGTATCAGGTTGTATCTTGATCAAAATTCGATTCGCGACTATGACAGTTACGTATCTAAAGAATTATAATCATTAGAATCACTTCCTAAGTGAGATTTGTACCACAAACACTTTTTTCCTTCTTCTTGTGGTACAAATCTAAGTTAGGAAGATGTATTAATGATTCTAATGATTATAATTCTTTAGATAGGTACCTGTTATAGTCGCGAATCAAATTCTGATCAAGATACAACCTGAAAACGACCTGCAAATTGCAAAAAACGTAAAAAAATTTGAATTTCCATATAAAATGTAATAACTTTTTTATGTCAATAAAACCTTTATTATTATTATTTTTATAAAATTAATTTCGCGGTAACCACTGCGCAATCACCTTAAGAGCTGATTTTTCCAACGCCAGATAACTTTAAAGTAGCCGTATTTTAAGGTACGAAATTCATACCGGTATATTTCAGTAGAAGTAACATAACCTTTTTAATAATATCAGTACCAATACCTTAACCTTTTTAAATAAGGGTTTCTGTGACACACCGCCTCGCCACTCTGTCTCTTTCTGTCGTTAGCGATTGTTAAATCACTCCATGTCCTTCACGCGCTAACTGCCTACCACTAGTACAACAAACATAAGGTCAAGTTGCAGCAAGTTGCTGTAGACACCCCCGTGCACCCGCGCCGCGCCGTCACCATGTTTTTCGGTACCGAAATCATATAACGGTTAATAACAATTTATCCTAACCTTTATTTATATGGGTACCGGTATAGCTCAACCTCTATTTTGAATCGGTACCGTTATATTTTTGAGGTATCTTAACCTTTAACCGTTACCGCTTTCAGTCCCTGGAATAACATACTCATAAAGTCGATATCGATATTTGTTTCTATGCAGTCACAGCCCTCACTTTGCTACAGTGTCGCCTGTTTTTAAAAATAAAAATTGCGTAGTTTCTTGACCCGTAAATATTATATAGTAATGAAGAATTACCATATGAGAAAATTGTAAGAGATTTGTGGAACATAAGTTTGATATCATTAATCAAGTATTTGATAATAAATAGCAATTTTTTAAAGGCTTTAGTAAAAAAATCTTATAAAGTAACAAAATAAGTGGTAAACAGTAATAAGTATAACAAATGCGAAATAGAAGTTTGAAATAATTGTCAATATTTATAAATTTCAACTTTAAAAATTACACTAAATTAGGTCTTGTACAATTTAGTGGCAACATTCATTGACCGACAATATTTTTTGGTTTTTTGCAAATTTAATGCATTTTATGTTATTATTAGGACAAAATAATACTTATAGATGGAAAGTAAGGTTATCCTTTTGTTTACTAGATGTTTCCGATCTATTTTTACACGAAAAAACACTGCAATTCGGCATTTTTCTCTTACGTTCGTTCCGCGCTAGTGTGATTTGCTGAATGACGTGGATGGAACGCGCGGCAACTAGTTTTATATGACTGATATGACCGGCGGTCTCGTACCTTTGGCAGCGGGGAACGCCTGACAATGGCGTCTCCGGTTGGTTTAATGCTCTAAGAGGCATACACATTGATATATATGTTACACTAGATTAGCAATTACCGCACCAAGGCGTTGCCACTAGGCTGATGGCCACAGCCATCAGCGTAGCTAACGTCAGTTCAGTGCTCTGTGTGACGCCAACCGAAGTCAACTGAGTGACATGCGACAAAAAATATCGCGAAAGAGTGCGATTCAAGATCACAAAAACATAATAAATTAACCGGAATTACTTTCCACACGTAAATTAATTGTCTCTGTGTTTATATAAACGTAAAAACGCAATAAAATGTAGAATTTTGTAAATTAGGTTCAGTGTTACCACTAAAAACTTAGTTTTAGTTTCCCACATTAGTGGGAGTTTTTAATTTATGGAATAAGTGATTTTAAATATTTTTTAATAATAAAAACGTAGCAGGGTGCCCAGATGCAGCACGCCGTGAAAAATGGATGGAAATAATCCGATTGCTGAGAAAAGAGACTGACTGGCTACCTACTAAATCATTCAATTTCATTAATAATAAAGAAAAAATATTCAAAAAGAAAATGTCTTAGTTATTTTCATTATTTATAAACTTCTATTACACATCCAATAAGAAATACATAAATCAAATATTTAAAAAATAATTTAACTTTACCTAAAACGTTTTTTATGGCTTAAAGTGTTGGGTAAAATTTCGCATGGGTAGGCAACCCCATCCCGTCATTGCATGTTTATATTTGTGTTTATATTGCGTCTTTGTCTAATCTAAGCGACGGTATTATTCTTACGACGTGTGTAAGTGAGACAGATATATGTTTACTTTTAAATGTTTAGTGGTTTCAAAGCTACGTCGTCGCGTTTATAAAGTGGCTACACTTTTTTGACACATTTAATTGAGGTTTGCTTCTCTAGTTATATAGCTCAATGGGCATACATATACCAATTTTGGCATTTTCATCAACATGTCAAGCATTTGCATTCAAAAAGTATAATTTGGTGAAGTGGAACTGATGAAGGAGACCACAGATAGCCACAGGAACTCTTCAATGATAATAAGTATTTCACGGGTGGCGATAAGATATCTCGATTAAGATAGTTAAGCGACTATGACGAAGCAAATTTAAATAAATGGTTCTGACGAAAATGGTACCATCAAACCGATCTGATGATGAAGCTGGAAGGTAGGTACCGGCAGGGTAATTGCGTAACACACTATCAGTAGCAATCGGTTTCATTTTGACAGTTCAACAACATTCATTGCGTTATTTACGCTGTTGAGTAGACACACTTTTCGAACGTATAAAGAGCAATGGATTAGCGATAAGCTTCAAAATGATTCAAATTGAGAGTAATAGTGTGTTACGCAATTAGGGTGCGGAACTTCGTAATAAAACCATGTATTCTAGCCGTGTTTGGGCTTATTGGAATTGTCATGAGATGCACTCTGACTATAAAAAGTAAAAAATAAAAACTTTTTAACAAAAAAAAACAACTGACTTAAAAAAAAAAAACACTAAGTGTAAAATAACTTTAATTTTAATTTTGGAAGTCGGTGGCAAAAACATAAATACAAAACCCAAGACACCGACTTCCGAAATTAAAATTAAAGTTATTTTACACTTTGTAGTGTTTTTTTTTTTTTGAAGTCGGTTGTTTTTTTTTTTTGTTAAAAAGTTTTTATATCCTCTCAGTAAAGTGTAGGTATGCACGTTTTTCTTGTAGGTATGCCGGGTCCATGTGATTGGTACGTCAGTGGATGAAAGTGACTGAAGTGACACTGTTGTGACAACTGACAGTTCTCTTTTTAACAACAGAGTTACTAAATCTGTGAGACGCCATGTTGAAAGTCGATAAAATTAATTGATAAATATCAGTTCACTACCACTACAGTGCACGTTTAATTGAATTATCTGTATTTTTCCCGATTTCTACGGATTTTTCTCTTTTTTTTGAGATACTGTATATAGACCTGGCCCATTTTGAAACATCTCCTTTTCCCAATCAACTTTGAACCATATGCTTTAGCAGTAAAGTTGAAAATCTACGAAAGAAATTTGACATACTGCAGTAGCTTGATGTGCTGGCGTCTGTACATACTAAAATTAAAAAAAAATGTAAAAATTTCCAATGAAATAGTCTTTAGAGCTGATTTATAAATGTATCTGATAACTTTGGAATAATTTTGAAATTTTGACAGTTATTTCATACAAAAACTGTCAAACGTCAATTTTATTCCTTTATCTGCCAATGGAAATATCAATCCTTAGGCCTGATTTTTCAATCGCCAGATAACTTTTATCTGTCGAATATAATTTATGTCTGACAGTTTTTCTATGGGACAAATGTCAAAAATTAAAAATTTTTTTTAGGTTAAAGCAATTGGACAGTTGAGAACTGTGTTATATTAACTTCCCTGTTTTTAAGTATAGTGTATATACAGAGGCCAGCACATCAAGCTACCCCAATCTGTCAGATTTTCCCAATAGAATATGAACCTTATTCCTTTGCGCTAAAGTTGAAAATCTATCAAAGAAATTTGACAGATTGGGGTAGGTTGACCTGCTGGCGTCTGTACAAGGACCTGGCCCAGGCTCCATACATTTTGGAACACCTCCTTTGATAGTATCGGGTAGCTTCGTGTGCTTGCGTCTGTACCTAATCTTCATGGCGAATGCACTGAAACAAAAGAATACAATATTTTAATAACATGTGTAATTATTTTGTGTGTGTGATGCAAAAGGGTGCAAACTGTCATATTACGTAGGTGGAATAAAAAAAAACATATGCATCGGTGTAGTAAAACGAAGGTTTTGAAAACGTATTGTTTTATTTTAGTACCCTTCCTAAAGATGGACTTTCTATTCCTCGAGTTCGACTTTTTATTTCTTCCCTGTTGGGTAGAAATAAAAAGTCGTACGAAGATTCGTACGATCGTTTATTCAAAATGTCTGGCAACACTGGCTTGCTACATCATATTACTAATCTGTGGTTTTGTGGACGCCCCTAATGTAAACCAAAACCATAGACTAACACATTGGTGTTCTGTGGACTAACATAACAATACCATTCATTCATTCATTTTCCTAAGATTCAACCTCAACCGTCAACGACCGATTCTTCTAGATTCTACGCAATTCTACGACACAGAGTGCATTTTCTAAACTTCTACGAAGTACGATTTGCTACGATTTCTACTAGCTTGCTACTTATTACTAATCTCAAATCTGTGATTTCTACGATTGTTCATCGTGATTGCGCGCTCCAAGATAATTATTTTCTCTAGCCTCTGTATTTTGTGTAAAATCGACGGTAAGTGGACGAATATTCATTTATAACATATTATCCATCCTTGTAGATAATATTTGCACGAAATAACATCACAATAATTATTTTTTTGGTCAAATAAAATTTTACATATAAGTGGTTGTATGTACATACATAAATTACGTTTCGATACTAAATTTTATGATGAATTTTATTTTGTGTGTGTAATCTAGGTGTGGGAGATAGGTGGATGAATATTCATACAAGTACTTAATACATAGTTTTACATAATATTTGCACGAAATAACATCATTAAACATCTATTGTACATAAATTACGTTTCGATACTAAATTTTATGATGAATTTTATTTTGTGTGTGTAATCTAGGTGTGGGAGATAGGTGGATGAATATTCATACAAGTACTTAATACATAGTTTTACATAATATTTGCACGAAATAACATCATTAAACATCTATTGGTCGTTGAAATTTCCGAGAATAAAATTATGCATGTTACAATGAAACGAGAGTGCATCATACGAATTTTTAAAGCTCAAAAATTAATAATAACAATATGTTTTGGGTATTCGAAGTGTATTTCCTAGTCTATGTAATGTGGGGTCAGTGGGTCGTCTTAGGGGCGGATTTTGTGGTTTTATTTTTTTTTGGTAAAAATAATCTCACTATGCATTTTAAACCATAATACATTTATAGGTCACCAGTTGTTTTTTTTTTTTTTACTATAGCCATTTAACTTGTAATCTACGAAAAAAACTCTGTTCATATTAACAACCAATTTTAAAAATTAAAAAAAAAACAAGGCACCTTTCCTAAACACTTCCTTCAGTTGTAAATCCTGGCGGCCCACACTGGTTCAGCTTTAATAAAAAATAGACATTGATCCTAGAGCGCTGATGTTGTGGCAATGAATAACAAATAAGACCAAAAACTATTATTGTTGTACGTCACGATGAACAACAAACGAAAACATCATTCTGAGTATTTCAGTCGAAGAAACTATTTGCTTATCTCTGCATACTTTGGAGATAATGAGCATCTTAAATAGTGTATAATACTACTCAAACTGTAGTTTGATAGGAGTTGAACGTTAAAAATTGGATCTCTGTTGATAATTAACAATTGTAATAATTAATATGTGGTTTTCCAATAACCTTTACCTTTCTACAAAACATTTTTTGCCTAGAAGTCCTAAATTCACCACAATTCATGAAAATTAAGTGGTGGCGCTAGTGGACGAATAACTTCCTATTAAGTGTGAGTGTGTTTTTAACGTTCAACTCGTACCTAACTACAGTTTGAGTAGTAAAAATACACTATTTAAGATGCTCATTATCTCCTAAGTATGCAGAGATAAGCAAGTAGTATCTTCGAGCGAATTACTCAGAATGATTAGTTTTCTAACATATTTTATGATTGCCATCTCGACATTGTTTAACTTTTTTGAGAAATTAAATATTATAATTCCCATACAAAAAAAATATTAAATATTTTTTTACGAAACATTATTATCGTACCTCAGTACGACAATAATATTTTTTTGTCTTATTTATTATCACTGCCACAACATTAGGAAAAAATATCAGCGCCTTAGGATCAATGTCCATTTTTTATTAAATCGGGATCAGTGTGCGGCCAGCCGTCGCCGCCGGTAGTGCGACATCATGGTGGTGACGTCATCGTCACCGTGTCATGGTGCTCAACGGTTTTTTTTGCGCGCGCTCGAAACACTTGAACGCGATTTCCAACTTTATTGGTGAAGCATAAGGTTCAAAGTTGATTGGGAAAATCTGACAGTTTCGGGTAGCTTGATGTGCTGGCGTCTGTACAGACGGCTACACATCAAGCTATAGGTACATTTCCAGCTTTAGTTGACCTCGCATTGTATAGGTTTTTCGTACAGTCAGAAGTCAGTCTGTTTATCATCATTATTATTATTATTATTATTATTATTTATTTATTAACTCATCATCACTATCGTTACAGGAATTTCCTAATTCAACAGTGTGGCCATTATTATATTGCCATAATCATCTGCCTAGCTATTCCCCAACTATGTTGGGGTCGGTTTCCAGTCTAATCGGATGCAGCTGAATACCAGTGTTTTACATGGAGCGACTGCCTATCTGACCTCCACAACCCAGTTACTGGGTAATACGATACCCCTTGGTAAGACTGGTTGTCAGACTCGGGCTTCTGACTACCCGTAACGACTGTCAAAGATCCGCGAATGACAGCCGGTACCAACGCCTTAACGTGCTTTCCGAGGCACGGAGGGATCTCGGTTAGGCATGAAAATTGCCGGCAATATTGCGAAAGTTGCCAAAACTGCCGCGAATGTTTCCAAACTTGCCGGCAACATTGGCAAGAAACGTGTAAATAGAAAACATATTTTACTTTAAATAATTGCATAGTAGGATAAAGTAGCGGTTTGCAGGGTGTTAGTTTTTATGCTTATCTACATTATCCAACCGAAAATTTTAGTTTTCGCATTTATTTTCTTACTGATAAACTAAAGAAAAGAAACAAGCCATCCACGATACTTCATTAGTGATGAAACCATAACTATTTTAGAGAAATCATCAATTTTTTTTATCTACTTTCTTATATGTAACCGCACTTGTATGTAGGAAAGTATATACATGTATATTTTTTATTTTATTTTATTTTATTTTATTTCGGGATAAAAAACAGTAGTATAATCAAATGTTATACACACTAACTTACTAATTAAACAAAATACTTATTATACTACTAACAACATTATCCACTTATTACTAATTTGTTAATTGTTTATGCTACGTGAGATAAAAAATAAGAACAGAGTACCCTTTTATACATACAGATAATTATGTATACATATCTGTATGTATAAAAGGGTCAAACCTTGCAAGACGATTTAATCAGCAACAACAAGTTGACGTTTTTAACTGACTTCATAAAACGAAGTTCTTTATTCGACCCGTATGTATGTATGTTTGTTTGTATGTCCGCGATTTTCTCAAAACCTACTGATCCGAACTCAAACATTCTTTTGACAGCAAGATTTGTCAAATGGCTAAGCAACTAGTGAGGGATAACGTACCAACGTAGTATTCAATATTTAAGTTATCGTAAATCAAAATAAGGTAATGTGAACAAAAAAAATCAAGTAGGTATATGGGTACTTATGCATATTTCTTTAATTTTTAGTTAAAGTGCTTAAAGTGCTAAGATATCTTTGCTAACTCGTACGAAGTGGCTCAAAGATAGTAGATAGTTACTTCATATAAACTCATTAGTTGTTTGTTATTTCGTAGGTATAAGTACGCACGGCTACACATCCAGCTATACATTTCCAGTATAAGCTGATCTCGCATTGTATAGGATTTCCGTACTTATAACGAGAGGTCAGCTTATACAAAGTTGATACGACAGAAGGGCTTTCCTTTAAACTGCCTATACTAGGCATCATTATCAAGCTCTCTACCAAAAATCAATTAAATTGAAACAGTAGTTTAGTCGCAAATGATTTTTTAAGTTTTTGCACCGTTTGAACACGATGTATTTTTCCTAACAGCTGATTATGTCTATAGGCATAGGTCATGCACCTTAAAACAATAAATCTACGATACGTTGTTGCCGCTCTTACGCAAGTCATAAACCAATACGCACATAAGAGAGTGACAATCCTATTAGCAAAACATCACGTGCGTAAAAGAAATAGAAATAGGTCAGTGTGTTGCTATTGTATCTTAGATCCTTGCGACACAAAATACCGAGAGTACAGAAGTCTACGCTCGGCGGTCGCGCTATGGTTGTCAACTTTGGCTTAAGCACAAAAAACTATCGTGGTAGTGGCACTCGCATCTAGTTGTTTGATTTATTGATGAGAAACGAAAAAACCAATAATAACTAAAATATTTTAATTTTAAAATGTTATTGTTACATTACAAATTTGTCACAAAGTGCTACAAAGTCATGTTCGCTTTTACTTTACGGCGCGGGACCGGGGGCCGGGGCGCTTACCTACCTACCTAACTACTGTGTTACGTTAATACAAACCATCGAAATACAAGCAAATACCTACTTACCTCTCTGAACCAACTGGTAGATTAAAAAACGACAATTCACCGTTTAATGTTGAATTTAAACAACCGTCCACTGAACAGTTATAATTTTTTTTTATTGCTCCATTTTTGCACTTCATAGACGCATGTCTCAAGCGGATGGCACTTGCGCTCGCACTAGTCCCAACCAGTCCGAGATATCGTGTCCGTGAGCGGTGTCTATGTGTGCGTTGCTCGAGCGCACTTTGTATGTAGATTGACTTCTGTACTCTCTGTATTTTGTGCTTGCGATCAGTAAGTGGGGCCTCCAAAAAACTTGTTTATTCAGTGCGCCGACGCTACCCTTCCGGAACGTAGGTACGTACGCGGAAGCTCCTGCGCCCTTATTGTTTTGTCGAACTTGTGCGCTGACAATAATTGTGAATTTGTTTTGTTATTGTGATAGGACACTAAATAAGTTTAAAGACAGTATTCCTTTTTTTTTATTGTGACAGGACACGTAACTTGGGATTATTATTATTTAGTGTTAGTGTTTTTTTTTTGTAATTGACTGTTTTTATTGTGATAGTTAAACTTTGGTTGTGTGTGTGTATAATTAAAGTGTTCAAAAATACCGTGTAACTGACACGGCGACAGAATGCCGTGGAAACGCAACGTTAGCTCTACGAACTTACAGAGAAAGGTATGGTGATAGCCGCAATTGCCCTAGGAATGCCCGCACCATACAGTTGGCAGTACAAAGATTACGGGTCAATAAACGTATAGTGCTGTAACAGGAGGGAGTGCCACCGCGGCAAATGCCCGCTGCTTGGGACGAAAGAATTTTAGACAATTTTTCCCGCAGCCCGACGAGTCTCCACAGAGCCGCCCGGCAGTTTAGATGTTGCCATAGAACTATCCACAAGGTTCTAAAATGTAAAAAATGCAAACCTTCTAAATATCGGAAGGTGCAAACTTTTTTATCGAGAGACTTGCCGATCAGCAACAGTTACTGCCAATGGCTACTAAATAAAACATCCGAAGACCGTCATTTCTTAACTAATTTAATATGGACGGATGAGAGTACTTTTACTCGGACTGATCTGGAATCGGCAAAATCTCCGGTACTGCAGTTTGGAAAATCCACAGTGTGTTTCGAGTTACTGCTCGCGCGCGACGTTGGACGTTGCCACTTTGTATAGTTATCCAAGGTCAGTCACCAGGCCCAAGTTTTTATGAAGTTTGGGTTTCTCCTTTATTTACAAAGGGTGGTTGCGTTTTACTCTGATTTGTAAGCTATTTAGTTTGTTTGAAACAAAAAAATTCTCATTTATGGCGCTTTTTATTTTTATACCGTATCGAATTAATACTAAACACGTATAGTATACGTAGTGTAATTTAATGCCCCTCTGTCGTATCAACTCTGTATATTGGTGCCGATTCTCTTGTACACCGAACTAAACTATCACTAAAATTCCTTACTTTTGGCTATGAGAATCTTAGAGCTATTCTGCATTAAAATATCTCTAAATTTAAAAATAATTTTGACACAACCAAATCGAATTTGACAATCGCGACTCCACGTGGTAAGTAGGTACTTTTTTTTTTGTTTGTTTGGCTTCGCACGGTTTGTGCATTCAGCCAAAAGTAGGTACTTATTTGCCCTCATCATCATCATCTGCCTAGCCTTTTCCCAACTATGTTGGGGTCGGCTTCCAGTCTAACCTGATGCAGCTGAATACCAGTGTATTACATGGAGCGACTGCCTATCTGACCTCCACAACCCAGTTACTGGGTAATACGATACCCCTTGGTAAGATTTGTTGTCAGACTTTCGGGCTTCTGACTACCCGTAACGACTGTCAAAGATCCACGAATGACAGTCGGGACCAACGGCTTAACGTGCTTTCCGAGGCACGGACGGGTGTCTGTATGTAAAGATGGTCACCCATCCACAGATCAACCGCGGCAAGCGTATCTTAACCTGATCGATCGACCTGTGCGGCTGTTATTATTTAGCCACGGGCCCCTCTCGTGTGTTTTTTGAGCCGAAGGTGCGCAGTGGGGCAGCCCCGACCTCTTTTTAACCGACTTCAAAAAGGAGGAGGTTATCAATTCGGTTGTATTTTTTTTTTATGTTACCTCTACGCCGTCATTTATGAACCGATTTGGAATTTTTTTTTTTTATTTGAAAGGATATGCTTCCAAATTTGTCCCATTCTTGTCAAAATCCAGTTCTGATGATGGGATCCATGAGGAATTGAGGGAACTCCTCAAATATTATAGGCATACATATAGTAATTTTGGTATTTTCATCAACAGGTCAAGCATTTGCATTCAAAAAGTATAATTTGGTGAAGTGGAACTGATGAAGGAGACGTTTTTAATGGAATTTTTCACTTTTGTATGGAAAAACTTTTAACAAAAAAAAAAAAACAACCTACTTCAAAAAAAAAACACTACAAAGTGTAAAATAACTTTAATTTTAATTTCGGAAGTCGGTGTCTTTGGTTTTGTATTTACGTTTTTGCCACCGACTTCCGAAATTAAAATTAAAGTTATTTTACACTTTGTAGTGTTTTTTTTTGAAGTCGGTTGTTTTTTTTTTGTTAAAAAGTTTTTAATGGAATTTTTCACTATTGTATGGAAAAACTTTTTAACAAAAAAAAAAACAACCGACTTCAAAAAAAAAAACACTACAAAGTGTAAAATAACTTTAATTTTAATTTCGGAAGTCGGTGTCTTTGGTTTTGTATTTACGTTTTTTCCACCGACTTCCAAAATTAAAATTAAAGTTATTTTACACTTTATAGTGTTTTTTTTTTGAAGTCGGTTGTTTTTTTTTTGTTAAAAAGTTTTTATTTTTTACTTTTTATAGTCAGAGTGCATCTCATGACAATTCCAATAAGCCCAAACACGGCTAGAATACATGGTTTTATTGCGAAGTTCCGGTACCTACCTTCCAGCTTCATCATCAGATCGGTTTGATGGTACCATTTTCGTCAGAACCATTTATTTAAATTTGCTTCGTCATAGTCGCTTAACTATCTTAATCGAGATATCTTATCGCCACCCGTGAAATACTTATATCATTGAAGAGTTCCTGTGGCTATCTGTGGTCTCCTTCATCAGTTCCACTTCACCAAATTATACTTTTTGAATGCAAATGCTTGACATGTTGATGAAAATACCAAAATTGCTTTATGTATGCCTATAATATTTGAGGAGTTCCCTCAATTCCTCATGGATCCCACCATGAGAACTGGATTTTGACAAAAATGGGACCAATCTGGAAGCATATCCTTTCAAATAAAAAAAAAATTCCAAATCGGTTCATAAATGACGGCGTACTGAGGTAACAAACATAAAAAAAAAATACAACCGAATTGATAACTTCCTCCTTTTTGAAGTCGGTTAAAAAGATGAAAAATTATTACCAACGTGTTGAGTTTTAGGGGTTTGCGGGTTTATTAAAGGGGGTCGAAATTTTCATTATTTTTGCGGTAGGACACACCGTTTTCGAGATTTAAGCAAAAGAAAAGAAAATAAACAAAAAAAAACAACCGACTTCAAAAAAAAAAAAACACTACAAAGTGTAAAATAATTTTAATTTCGGAAGTCGGTGTCTTTGGTTTTGTATTTACGTTTTTGCCACCGACTTCCAAAATTAAAATTATTTTACACTTTGTAGTGTTTTTTTTTTTGAAGTCGGTTGTTTTTTTTTTGTTAAAAAGTTTTTATTTTTTACTTTTTATAGTCAGAGTGCATCTCATGACAATTCCAATAAGCCCAAACACGGCTAGAATACATGGTTTTATTACGAAGTTCCGGTACCTACCTTCCAGCTTCATCTTCAGATGCAAAAAAACTTTTTAACCAAAAACAAAACCGACTTCCATAAAAAAAACACTACATAGTGAAAAATAACTTTAATTTCGGAAGTCGGTGGCAATAAACTAAAATACAGATCCAAAGACACCGACTTCCGAAATTAAAGTTATTTTTCACTATGTAGTGTTTTTTTTATGGAAGTCGGTTTTGTTTTTGGTTAAAAAGTTTTTTTGCATCTGAAGTCGAGGTGTTGGTGTGAATTTTAATTCATGCCAACTAATTTTATTCCACACCTTTTTAGTCGCGATTATAAATATGTACTCAGATTTAGTTAGAAAATCTAAATTTTAGATGATAAATGTTAGGGTTAATGGAGGAACACCAAAGGAAAGACCGTTCTAAGGATTTTAATAATACGTTTATTATCCTTTTATCATATACTAGCTTCTGCCCGCGACTTCGTCCGCGTAAATTTTTTTTGTTTCCCCGACCCACCCCGTCGCAATGTGTCGCCGGCCTGCGCTATTACTTCGTTTTCGCTTGGCGAAAACTTCAGACTTTTTTTCTTTTTGCTCAACTCCTAAGGGTCCTAGCGTCAAGTTTAATAGAATATAGCCTTCCTCAAGAACTGGGCTATCAAACGCAAAAATATTTTTATATATGCGACCAATACTAGATTTAGAGCTTTCAAACCGTGTTTCAAACAAACAAACTCTTCAGCTTTATTATTAGTATTATTTTAAAACTATGATATCTCCTAAGATATACATTGAAATCAAATGATGTCAGAGGCAATTTTGTTCAAAATTAAATACATGTGATGAATAACTTATTTATTTGAATAAGGATTAATAGCATGTTTATAAAAACACCTTCGCAAATAATGCATTATTTTAGAACAAATTTGGTTAGCATAAAAGAGGTTATAGTGAGCTAACCTTAAAAGATAGACATATGCTGTCGCGGACTTTTTTTTAAAGCTTTTAAAGGGAAACAATTCTGTCATATATGATTTTTGCGAAACTTTAACCGTTTACGCAGCGCACGCAGCGGAAGCTCTCAATAGGAAAAAAATCCCCCGATTTTGAAACATTCTTCATTGGTGCTCCGCTCCTATTGGTTTTAGCGTGATGATAGCCTATAGCCTTCCTCGATGAATGGGCTATCTAACACTGAAAGAGTTTTTCAAATCGGACCAGTAGTTCCTGAGATTAGCGCGTTCAAACAAACAAACAAACAAACAAACTCTTCAGCTTTATAATATTAGTATATATATTGGAAGGTGTGTTTAATAATATTACGTGAGACGTGTGATCATACAAGGCTAATAGAGTAGTACAGTCACTATGCGAAACTAAGGATTTCGGTCAAGTGCTAAGGGCGGATACTTAAATAATATTTATGAGTTAGAACGAGAAAGACGATAGTGTTGAAGTAGGATAGATTTGTTTTTGCTATACTCCAACAATAAACATCAAATTTAGAATAGCAAAATTACTATTTTCTAAACTAGACTAAAAATCACCAAAATTTAGTTTATTCCTGTCAAACGACGATTTCCCATTCTGGAATTAACTAAAGTGACACAACTCAACTAAATTTTAGTTTGACAACACTAAGATTGCACTGAGATATTAGTTTTGTAAAAATAGTAATTTTGCTATTCTGAATTTGACGTTTTTCATCTAAAATTTAGATTTTCTAACTAAATCTGACTATTTTTAATCGCGACTAAAAAGGTGTGGAATAAAATTAGTTGGCTTGAACTAAAATTCACACCAACACCTCGACTTCAGATGCAAAAATAGTACGGTGTGTCCTCCGTTTTCAAGGTATAAGCAAAAGAAAATAAAAAAAAAACAGTACTGCTGAACTACTGAACGCACGCGCCTGCGATGCAAAGTGACGCGTTCTCATGCTGGGAAGGCCCGGTCGCAAGTCGCAACTGACGGGATTAGTTTTGCGCGGTCGATAATATTGTTCATTTTGCCTTTTATTTACTAAATGATGAAGTTATTGTTTATTTATAAAATAAAATTTAGATTCTATTAAATGGTTAGCTTAAGATTAATAGGTAATTTTTAAAATTTCTTAAAAGTATTTCTAAGGAATAGAAAAAAATAGTTATTTGTCTAGAACTTTTCCAAAAATTATGTTATTTCACCATTTTTTCCTGCTTTATTTTGTATTGAAGTTGAAAAAAGTGGTTCAGCCACGTGCAACTGCAAGTAGACCATAATTATAATGATGCTGATGATATTTTTTAATGTTCAAAATCAAAAGTAGTTTCTTCATTCTTGTAAACAGATAATCAAACGTCAGTCTCGCGTCATTTTTCGGAAAACTTGTTGCGAAATTTAGTGATTTTCTATGAATACTTATTTTTTTTTGAAAAATCCCTTTCAGCCACATGCAAGACAAAGAACTAAACTCTTCAATTCACAAATAATTTTGTTTAAATTTTCTTTCCCTTTCCCACAACGAATGAACAAAATTTATCAAAATCCGTCAATTTCGTGCACGGCCCCTTAACTCATTCTTGCGAAAAAATACATTTACGTCGATGTTTCTTTAAATGAGCGATATAATATCACGCCCGTATTCCGTGAAAGGCAGGTACAGTCAACAGCAAAAGTAGATGATGAAAATCAGAAATTCATTACTAATTAATGAACGGAGTTCTCGTCAGATCTGTGTGGCGTCGAAGTAGTAAATGTTTGGTATAATTTACAATCACATAAGGACACTTCGACCGTTCGACGCCACACAGTTCTGACGCGAACTACGTTTATTTGTATTGAATTTCTGATTCATCATCTACTTTTGCTGTTGACTATACAGGTGCAGGGCATGGTGTGGGTGTGTAATACACTCACATTTCGCCAGTTTTGTTTTGTTGTTGTAGTTGTATAACGAACGGCAATTGATTTTTATAGATGGCTACATGGAATGTCAGTGGCGACGGGGAGGCTCCTGAAGACTTCCTGGACCTTCTCAACGATGAGGAGGAGGACGGAGATGTCGAAAACCTGTACGAGATGGACGAGGATGAGGAAGAGGATGTGGAGCAGGATGTGGAGCAGGATGAAGAGCATGATGAGGAGCAGGATGAAGAGAATAATGTGGAGCAGGATGAAGAGCATGATGAGGAGCAGGATGAAGAGAATAATGTGGAGCAGGATGAGGAGGTCGTCTACGAAGAGGTGATCACCGAGGCTGAGGTGGTACTCAAGGCCGAGCCCTTCGAGGTAAATATGAACTATGGACTAATATTATAATAACGATTTTTCTTTTTTGTAGGAAACTGAATGGATTAGACCTATCAAAATACTTAGTGTTTTTTGTCATGCAATGCTTGGGAATAAATGGGTTTTGTTCAGTTTTGGTGTGGTTTGTGCTTAGGCTTTAGGCAGTTAGTGTGGGTGTTGGTGTTTTGTTTTACGTTGGTGCTATTTGATTACCCGACTACGGCAACGCAAACAGGAGAGTTATGATTTTGAATTTGACAAATAAGGCATCGTTAGAAGTGTCTTGACCGTCCGCTATGTGACGTCACACTAAATTCAATATGGCGCCCTCTTGAGCAGGAGTTCTCAAACTTTATTCGCCGCGGCACCCATGTTGTGAAAAAAAAAAATTGCGGCACACCTACTCTTAAAGTGGTTTGACTACTTCGGAAAACAAGAAAACACAACGCATCTTAATGCTCATTTACCTTTAATATGAAGAATGAAACTGTTTCAATGAATCATTCATTATTTCCTTTAAGTATATAGGAAGTTCTGCAAATTTTTACTCTAATCACATGACGCTGAAAGTTTGCTCCTGTATCTGTTTTTTATGTATGCATACGTTGAGAATGCAGACTCACATAGATAAGTTGAAGCAAAATGCACAAGTTTTTTATTGCAATCTTGCCAACAGGCAACCGCATTATTTTCTGCATACACTTGCATCCAGAACTCTTCTTGGCTCCCGTCGTGGTATTTACGTTTCAAAGTGCTGTCTTCACTGATTTCCAGCAGATTTTGAAAAGCTTCATTAGTCATCTCAGTAGGCTTGCCCGGGTGGCACGAAAACGGGTTTATGATCCAGTTGTAGACATCCTCGGAATCAATATCGCGAAAATACTAAACAATAGTTTTTTCCAAACCTACTAAGTGGGCAGTAATAATTTCGAGGAAGTTCGGTTGGAGATGGATCTCATTTGTTTTGACAAATTCTTGCAACCGAGAAAAGTTGGAGATGTGTCTCCTCTTAACACACGTACCTATATTTTTTTTTCTTGCGCAATGCTTTTATTTTGGCTAATTGTGCTCCTCCTTTTCCTGTATATTATATTTTAGTCTGTGCCTTGAAGAGATGTGTTCCGACGAGTAGTAGACGCGGCATAATAGTGTTGTTGACATATTGTAAAAATGAAATTCTAGGTACTAACTAATTCCAAAATTTTTGTGAAAATTAAGGAATGTGTCGACACCGATTGCATACGGTGGCGGCACCCGTGGCGTGGCATACACTCGCGGCACCCACCAGGGTGCAGGGGACATAAAAAGTAGTGAATTGAAAAATAAATATTTTGGGATAGTGCTTTGTACCCCACATCAAAACTATCAAACGAAAGGGCTTAAGACTGTGCCGACCGTACAGTGGCGCCCTCATCGTTTGTTTGGTTATTTCATACAATTTAGAATGAAAATGCAGAAAATAAGCACGTTAAGTTGTGCTTCACAAGATTATATGTAATATTATTATAAACGGTAGTTTTATATTGTTTAGTTTCATTATAATCCTTATAACGGATAAAAGTGGCCACTATATTCCGTTTTAAGGATTATAATAAAACTAAACAATATAAAACTACCGCTTCTAATAATATTAACGTATAATCTTGTGAAGCACAACTTAACGTGCTTACTTTCTGCATTTTCATTCTAAATTGTATGAAATAACCAAACAAACGATGAGGGCGCCACTGTGCGGTCGGCAAAGTCTTAAGGTAGCATGCGACCACGGGAAGGTACTTTCTTGTTTCATTCTTTTCAGTAGTTGGGTTTTAGTTTTTAAACTTTTTTTTTTATGTGAGGGTCGGTCTAATCTAATGTTTTCAATAGTAGTTATTTCATCCAAGCTCTTATTTTTCAGTATAAAGAGCTGGCACCGGCGGCGCCCATGACGTGAGTAATAAGTTAAATAGTTACCTATGTATGTTTTTCTGTTTATTAAATGAGAACCTTGTTATAGATCCAGGTCAAGGTCACGATCTCCGTTGCCGGGGGCTCCTTACGCTGCTGTTGCCTCAAGTTCGTCGCCAGTTCTTGAGCCGTAAGTGTTAAAACTTCTATCTGGGGGCACAGTATTGCCCCCGCCAAGACGAGCCAAGCGAAGCGCAAGGGCACTAACCCCCAACCCTTTAAACTAGAGGATGGAAGTTTGTATGAGACTTCCGCAAATTTTGATGCTAGATGTATGAAAATTGACAATAGGGACTCCTTGTTATAAATAATAAAATATATATTTTAAGAATTTTAGTAAATCGCCCCGAAAAAAAAATTTTTCATTAGCAACTTACAAAAAGAAGTGAAATCCTACCAAAAACATTTTCGTGTAAAATGTTGCTAAGACGAGACTAGATGGCTCGCACTGTCAAAAAGTAATCAGATCTCATGTAGAGCCAAGCTTCTAACTCCACACGCCCTAACTCTACAAGTCCTATCTTCACAAACTCTACACCTTAGTCAAAATATGTGGGTTGGCCGTTTCGCTACCATCACATGGGCGTAAGGTGAAAAATTTATTCACTGTTCATTACTTTTCTGTTATACAATAGTTCCTGTAGTAACGAAACGGCAAAGCCTCGTATTTTGACTAAGGTGTAGAGTTTGTGAAGTTAGGGTTTGTAGAGTTAGGGAGTGTACCGCATGTAGAGTTAGAAGCTTGGCTCTTCATGAGATCAGAGGGGCAATTCTCGTAATTTTATGAACGTTCTCAGTCTGATCTCAGTCTCAATCTGTCAAAAAATACTTCAAATTTCCCTACATTTTGACAAGATTTTGACATTTGTTTGTCGCCGAGATGAGACTGCGACTAGATTTTGAACGTTTTAAATTACGAGAATTGGCCTTCTGATAACTTTTTGACAGTGCGAGCCATAAATGGTCTTGTCTTGGCAACATTTTACATGAAAATGTTTTTGATGGGATTCATTAGTCTTGTATCTTTTTAACCGACTTCAAAAAGGAGGAGGTTCTCAATTCGACTTTTACATCTCTTAAAAGTGAAAAATAAAAACTATTTTCAAAAAAAAAAAAAACAACCGACTTCCAAAAAAGACACTACGAAGTGAAAAATAACTTTAATTTCGGAAGTCGGTGGCAAACTACGAAAATGCGAACCCAACGACACCGACTTCCGAAATTAAAGTTATTTTTCACTTTGTACCTAGTGCCTTTTTTGGAAGTCAGTTTTTTTTTTTTTTTGTAAAGAGTTTTTTCTTCGTGATTTATTAATATGGCACATCAAACAACACAAACATTTACAAATAACAGAGAACAGAGACATGGACTAGTGTTTACGTGTAATTATATTTACTATGTTTTATCTTAGGTTCAATGTCGTCGTCATGGACCCTCTCGACGACGCTATGGAGGAGGACCACGTCTTCCACATTGCTGATGGAAATCAGCTGTTCCAGCAGGTGGAGGACGTGGTGGAAGAAGTGGCGGCAGAGCAACAGCAGCAGCGTCGTCCACGGCGCGGCGGGGCGGCGCGGGGCCCGGGCAGGGGCCGGGGGGGGCCGCGCGGCCAGCTGCCGACTGGTGGCCCCCAGTGGCTGAGAGGAGAGAGATTGGTGCAGGTGCATGTAAATGACGATGATGTGTCTGAAGAATTGAAAGATCAGATAATGCGTATGATGAATGCGAGGGGGCAACCAGCGAGAGTGCGGATGGGCAATAGAGCTAGAAAAGAAGAGAACGTGGAAAAAATGTTTGAGGCGGATGACGGCGAGTTCGGGTCCTTTTTTGCTGACGAAGAATCTTCCCGTTTTGAATGGTCACCCATGGGTGATTATCAAGGCGCGAGGGAGCAATTTCTTCCTCAACAAACTGGGGCGGTTGTCGCATCTGAAACTGCGTATGGGGCGTTTAGGCAGTACTGGGATGACGGCATCATGGCGCAAATCGTCACTGAGACGAATCGGTATGCCGCAAGACTTGCCGATTCGTCCGCTACCTTCGCCCGAGATTGGTATGATACGAATATTCATGAACTTTTTATCCTTTTTTCCTTCTGGATGATGCTCGGAATCATCCAGATGCCCTCCATAAAATCTTGTTTTACAGTGAACCCCCTTATGCAGACCAACATATTTAGAAAGATGTTTTCCCGTCACCGCTACGAAAATCTTTGCCGCGCTTTTCATTTAAATGACAACAGTAGCAGACAGACAGACTCGACTGACCTTCTTCATTCACTTGGCCCGATCTTAGATCATTTAAATACCCGTTTCCAGGAAACATACATCCCATCCCAGAATGTTTGTATTGACGAATCCTTGACTATGTGGAAAGGTAGCCTATCCTTCCGCCAGTACATTAAGACCAAGGCAGCCCAGTACGGAGTTAAGACCTTTGAACTCTGTGAGTCCTCCACGGGCTACCTTTGGTCGTTCTTTGTGTACCTCGGTGCTGGCACTTCCTACGATTCCAATCTCCCTTCCACTACGCTGAAAAGCACTTCCACCGTCCTCAAACTCATCCGTCCTCTCCTTGACAAAGGTTATACTCTTTTTATGGATAACTGGTTCAATAGCCCCCTACTGGCCAAATTTCTGAAAACACGCAAAACCGACTGTGTAGGTACCTTGCGTGCTAACCGCATCAATGTGCCTCCACTCCTGTCGCTGTGTAACCTGAAAGATGGCCAGTTTGTAGCACGTCATTCCGGCGATGTGGTGGTCTTGGCCTTTCAGGACAAGAAGCGTAAGATAGCCACCATAAGTACCTACCACGGCGATTCACAAGGCCAGATGGTGGCGAAACCACATCGCCCATCTCTGTACAAACCTCAAGTAGTTTTAGATTATAATATGGGTATGGGTGGCGTTGATCGAAAAGATCAAATGCTGGAACCATACCTCCTGGAAAGAAAAAGAGGCTCTAAATGGAATATCAAGTTCTTCAAACACCTGCTCAACTGCTCTATTTTGAATGCCCGCATCCTCCTGCACAGTTCGACGGCTACTCCACAAGAACACATAGCATTTCGATTGGAGTTAGTCGATCAAATTCTGCGGCACCACCACCAAAATGTCCCTAAGATCAAATCCTCCCAACCCGTATCAAGCAGTTTGGGTCATCCACAGCCTCTGGTGCAACATTTCCCTCGACAGATAGACCGAATCTCACCAAACGGCCGTCGTCGGCGTCGTCGTTGTACTTGGTGCAGCCAGCACAAGATAGAGCGGATGACTATGTTTACGTGCTCAGTGTGCGAAGTCCCCCTTTGCATTAATCTCTGCTTCGAGTTATACCATGCAAGGTAACTCTCCGTTTTGAGCATCTTTAATTTCCAGCGTGACAAACATACAGACGACATTAGCAGTTTATTTAGTTATTATTTATTTATTTAGCTATATATATACACACATATATTTATGTATACGTAGTATAGCTTGGTGGACATGCAGACTGACTGACTTATGTATTTTGACAGTTTTCATAGAAGAGTATATCTTTGCCACAAAGTCTAACCGACAGACAGACTGACACTAGTAGAGTCACTCCTTTTCTCGGTCATACAATCTTTTCTGTCTAAGCGCCGTGTTTGTGTGTGTGACGTGTGCTAGGCTGGGGGTCATCAAATGTAAATAAAATAACTGCTCAAGGTTCATTTGAACCGACTTCAAAAAAGGAGGTTCTGTTTGTTTCAAATACCACACTGTATCATGTTTTCACATTATCCTATTGCAATAATTCTGGCAGATTTTAGAATTTGTACTTTATCTTTTATCAAGATATGTTTAGAAATATGCAGCACCTTTGTACTTTATATTTTTATAGCCATTTTTCATGAGTATCCTGTGTGTAATATGCTCTTGCAGTTACAGGAAGTTATTTTTTACTAGAAATAAGAACCACCTTTGTACTTTTTTTTTTGTATATTTTCATGTATTTCTCTGTGTACTGTTATTGTGGGTTACGCCCCTGCCTACCCCTTTTGGGAATATAGGCGTGATGTTATTCGGGGTATTGTATAAAAATAAAATAAAAAACGTATTCTATATTATAATGTTTATTATTTTTGTTGAAAAAATAAGCTAGATAAGGCACGCGTATTTCCCTTTCCGTGTTCAACTGGCGACACCGATCTCGCGAAATCAACACGCTTTTGTTTTACTACGGAATTCTACGAGCCCGTGTTCAATTCGCGTCAACTGAGCACGCATTTGCGATCAAGCAACGTTAAAAGAAGTTTTACAAAATAGTGTGCAATTGAATTGAACACCCTAACCTAACCTAACCGTCGCTGATTCAACACGCTTTTGAAGACTCAAACAGTCTTAAGAGTCAAGTCAAAAAAGTGTTCAGTTCAACTGCACACGATTTTGTTAAACCTTACCCAGCGCCACTTGATCACAAAGGCGTGCTCAGTTGACGCGAATTGAACACGGACTCGTAGGATTCCGTAGTAAAACAAAAGCACACCCCGGACACTCCGTCACACCCCGGACACTCCGTACAACGCGCGCAAAATAATTACCTACTACTACTACATAGCCAAATGACGTTGGTACACGTGCAAATGTGTGCGTAAACTGTAGTAGGGTTGGTTGTCGTGCGGAGCGTAACAAAAATGGCGGGAACGACAACGACGCGACTAGAAAGGACTAGTTTGATTGTTTATCTAATTAGTCGGATTCGTAATGAAATAAAAATAATATTATAATAGTTAAGTATTAAATGTAAAACTTTTTAAAAATAACTTTAATTTCGGAAGTCGGTGTCTTTGGATCTGTATTTTAGTTTATTGCCACCGACTTACGAAATTAAAGTTATTTTTCACTTTGTACTTAGTGTTTTTTTGGAAGTCGGTTTTTTTTTTTGCTAAAAAGTTTTTATTTTTCGCTTTTTAGTGGGTCTGTTTATAAAGTATCTAAGTTACAATAGCCTAATGTCAACTTGCTCATCGCCTTGTACAAAATATTTCTTATCCCGATGTAGGGACGTTAATTGTTGAGGAGTTCTCTTGGTACTCCATCATCAGCTCCATTTCACCATTCGCATTGTGACGAGCATAATTTTGCTTAGCAAACATATTAATCGAATCGCAACCTTTGAAATACTTATTATTGAGTAGTCCCGGTGGCCATCTGTGGTCTTCATCATCAGTTCCACTTCACTAAATGTTGCTATCCCAGAGCAAATACCCATACAAATAAGGTACTTAGCTAAATATTGCTTTACACTAAAATATTTTCGTTTAAATGACCTACTTAACTATAAATAATCGGTTATTATATCGCATGGTATTAAAATGCGATACCTTACAAACATTTATGTAAATACAAATTCGGAAAAGCATCACAATATCGAACCATCGTGAATAAAACTCGGATAAAACTTTTAAATCGCAAAATTGTGTGTTCGTGTCAGCAGTACAGTGCTGCGGTTCTTTGTGAGCACCCCTAGCTAATGAACCGCCGATAATGTCGCGGGTGTGCGGGGTGAGGTGCGGTATCTGATGTCAGCGCGGGGTAGGGAGTGGCCATTCTGTACGAAGTACTATTAGGTATTCTGTGACTCCGTACAACGCGCGCAAAATAATTACCTACTACTACTACATAGCCAAATGACGTTGGTACACGTGCAAATGTGTGCGTAAACTCTAGTAGGGTTGGTTGTCGTGCGGAGCGTAAAAAAAATGGCGCGAACGACGACGACGCGACTAGAAAGGACTAGTTTGATGGTTTATGTAATTAGTCGGGTTCGTAATGAAATAAAAATAATATTATAATAGTTAAGTAATAAATGTAAAACTTTTTAACAATAACTTTAATTTCGGAAGTCGGTGTCTTTGGATCTGTATTTTAGTTTATTGCCACCGACTTACGAAATTAAAGTTATTTTTCACTTTGTACTTAGTGTTTTTTTGGAAGTCGGTTTTTTTTTTGCTAAAAAGTTTTTATTTCTCGCATTTTAGTGGGTCTGTTTATAAAGTATCTAAGTTACAATAGCCTAATGTCAACTTGCTCATCGCCTTTTACAAAATATTGCTTTTCCCGATGCAGGGACATTAATTGTTGAGGAGTTCTCTTGGTACTCCATCATCAGCTCCATTTCACCATTCGCATTGTGACGAGCATAAATTGTGCTTAGCAAACATATTAAAGTAATCGAATCGCAACCTGTGAAATACTTATTATTGAGTAGTCCCGGTGGCCATCTGTGGTCTCCATCATCAGTTCCACTTCACTAAATGTTGCTATCCCAGAGCAAATACCCATGCAAATAAGGTACTTAGCTAAATATTGCTTACACTAAAATATTTTCGTTTAAATGACCTACATAACTATAAATAATCGGTTATTATATCGCATGGTATTAAAATACGATATCTTACAAACATTTATGTAAATACTTACAAATTCAGAAAAGCATCACAATATCGAACCATCGTGATTAAACCTCAGATAAAACTTAAATCGCAAAATTGTGTGTTCGTGTCAGCAGTACAGTGCTGCGGTTCTTTGTGAGCGCCCCGAGCTAATGAACCGCCGATAATGTCGCGGGTGTGCGGGGTGAGGTGCGGTATCTGATGTCAGCGCGGGGTAGGGAGTGGCCATTCTGTACGAAGTACTATTAGGTATTCTGTGACAAAAGCGTGTGGATTTCGCGAGACCGATGTCGCCAGTTAACACGGAAAGGGAAATACGCATAAGGCACACATTTTCTTGCTGGGGTAACGTACACGTTGCGATGTCGCCCAAGCGGCACCGCAACCTACTTGTTGGCCGCTACGTCGTCGGCTTACAGGCAAAAGCCCTGACGAGCGGCCCCTCCTCGGGTTCCTCTTCGCTTCACCATGGGTGACCAAGCCACGGCTACTGAGCCCCCCTACTGAGCCACGACAATGCGGGAACCCACCGGCGGGGGCCTCACGGTACCTAGCTTAAGTTTTCTTGAGACATTACCATTTTAATAGATTTTTAACTTTACTGCTAAATCATAAGGTACAAAGTTGATTGGGAAAATTTGACAGTTTCGGGTAGGTTGATGTGCTGGCGTCTGTACTTTTAATTGATTTTTATGTATGTTCTCTATTTCGGCACGTTTTGTATGCTGTCCCTGCCAGTCATCCGTGAATGCGATAATGACGTAGAATAATCAGGAAACCACGAGTTGATGCATTGGCTTTCGTTGTGTCAATAGTAAATTGTTACATTTTTACCCGACTGTGCCAGAAGGAGGGTTATTTTCTTTTAGTGTATGTATGTATATTTCTTTGGCACGCTCTGTAGCCTATACGGTTTGATCGATTTCAGCTTGAGAGGTGCCGTTAGATTCGTCTTAATTGTGAGAGTGAAATACATCAAAATTGAAAAAAAATAAAAGAGCCGATTTTTGATGTACGTTTGCCCCGCACGGCCCTGCTGAATTTGCGATTTAGGTGTGCACCAATGCAATGTACTCGCCTCTAGGAGTATATGTACCGGTTTCTTTTTCAATGTACCTCTGTACTTTTGAAGAAATATGCATAAAAAGGGGGCCGTGCCAGCCAAACGTTTTCAGCACGGCTCCCGTGTAACTTGAAAAATATAAAGCGTATTAAAAAGGTTCCTAAACTCAAGGAATGTACTCTATTAACACGTTATATGTACCGTAACAGATATTGTGAATTCGTAATAACAAATAATATATAGATGTGGAAAGGGGGCCGTGCTGGAAAAAAAAATATAAGAAAATATTTAAAAAAGACAAAACAACCTTAGCCAAAAACTATTAAAATATAATTGATGTTTGGCAAGTAACATATGTACCGCATTGGTTTCTCATACAACTTGCAAAATTTAAAAAATAAACCAATTTTAGTTTATTCAGCACGGCCCTCTATAGTTGCCTATATCTTTTTAAATATGACATGTTTGTTTACAAAATTCGACTTCCTAAATTATGTATAGAAGTACATTCGTTCCCAATAAATTGCGATTCTGCTGTATTAGTACTTTAAAAGATAAATTGGATCAAAAATATCATATAATACAACTGATAGGGTGACCATGGTTCCATATATTAGGTACATATATTCTAAGGCCGCCCATTGTATGTTTTGTAGTAATAAGTGTTTTTTTTTTGTTATGTATTTTCTGGTGTACGCACGGCTACACATCAAGCTATACATAACCAGTATAAGCCGACTAATGATTGTACGAAAAACCTATACAATACGAGGTCAGCTAAAACTGGAAATGTATAGCTTGATGTGTAGCCGTGTGTACAATAAAGTATATATAAATAAATAAATAATAATAAATAATTAAATTATGTGACTACATTGAAATAAACATTCTTTTTTTACAATTTGTTTTTTTTTTCTTGAAAATTAATATTAACGATGACATCTTTTAACACTCTCAGCGCCATGTGGTCCGCCGGCCGCCCACATAAATTATTTTATTGCAAGCCAATATGATTTTTTATAACTTATCTCCACAGGCCACGTGGGCGGCCGGCGTTCCACAACTTTCGCGCCTAATTTGTTGTTATTATTTGACCGTTAGAAATCTAAGGAATATCACTGCACGCCACCGCTGTAATTAGGTCAGTTGGCCGCACGCCGCCCACGCAGCCTGCTGGAAACCTGGAAACGCATTTTCGCGCGCTTTTGCTCCCGCTATCCTCGCGTACTCGAAATTTTGAGCGATTATTATTATTATTTTCAAGAGCAACCCCATCAGTTAGTTTGCAAAATTTGCCAGAACACCAATTCAGTAAAATAATACTGTATGATCATAGAAATAGACTGGTTAGCAGACGATGCGTAGGTACATTGCATTGTTACGAAAGGCTTCGAGCTACGGGGTTGTCTGCCATAGAAGCTAGAAATAAAACAAAGAAGGTCAACATTGTATGCCTGAAATGTCCGACACTACCGAGTGTTTGCAGGGAATGTTACGGACAAATCCACATTCATCTAAAAAAAGATTAGTTGGTTTTTCATTATTTTATTAATTTTCTGTAAACTTAATTTAATAAACAAATTAAACCCTAACCTTAAAAATGTCTTATCAGTCTTTTTGTACTCAATTTATTTTAAGTCCTATTGTTAAGTCAATAATGTCCGATTTTGGTCGGATTTTTTTCCATGAACAGATCTTGAAGAGCACTTTTAAATGAATTTACTTACTATTCCTTATCTAGCAAGCCAATGACAAAAAATCAATATGAATTTGTGGGATCACAGCGGACCACACGGCCTGCTGGCATAGTTGTATCCCGCCAGCCGCCCACATGGCTTTCTGCAAAAGTTAGTTTTTTTTTTTTTTTTTTAATTTATTCATGACCATGGATACAAGTCCTTCAGCCGTAATCATTAAACATACTACTCTTATCTAACATAATATAACAATAACAAGTATGCATACAAGTTTATCAATTGTTTTTACCGCTCTGAATACGAGCTAAGTACATCTCAGTGACAATGAAATTATTATTAATAACAAAAAATTAAGTAAGTAAATATAAAAGTAAATAACAAAAAAAAACAAAAACGATTAAATTTTTTCTATAGTATTCATAAGTTAGTTCAATTGTAGTGTGGCCAGCTACATAAAAATATATGTGACCCGCGCGTCGCCCACATGGCCTGCTTCTCTAGAAAATGCTCTTAAATACATGGCGCTGAGAGTGTTAAGGGAATTAAATCAGTTAAAACTTGTCCTGTGCGGTCGCTATTAGTTCACTGACGCTACCGTGATTTTTGAAGTGGCGCTAGTGTCGCGGTTACTTCATGTTGCGCAGTTGCGCTCGAGTGTTTATTGATTAGTCACATCTTTACGCGCACAATATACCTACAGCAGTAAATGTAAACATTGCTCCATTCATTTCAGTATTCACGTGTTTTCTACGTGTCGTTGAGCAGTTTTCCAGCACGGCCCCCTTTTCACATCTATATATTATTTGTTATTACGAATTCACAATATCTGTTACGGTACATATAACGTGTTAATAGAGCACATTCCTTGAGTTTAGGAACCTTTTTAATACGCTTTATATTTTTCAAGTTACACGGGGGCCGTGCTGAAAACGTTTGGCTGGCACGGCCCCCTTTTTATGCATATTTCTTCAAAAGTACAGAGGTACATTGAAAAAGAAACCGGTACATATACTCCTAGAGGCGAGTACATTGCATTGGTGCACACCTAAATCGCAAATTCAGCGGGGCCGTGCGGGGCAAACGTACATGATTTTTGGCACCATAATTATTGTCTTCAAAAAAGAAAAAATCTCAAAACCTATCAAAATAAAGCGTTTTTTAAGATGATATGATAGATGATTAAATACTAATAATATATATACAAATTCACAGGTATTTTTAATTACCTTTTTTAATGCTTGATTTGATTGTGGTCTCTTACTTATTGGTCCCTCATACGGTATAGGATCTTTTGGTGAGTGGTCAAAATTGGTACTAACGCAGCTATCTTGTTTTTTAGGGTTCCGTAGTCAAGAAGGAATCCTTATAGATTCGCCATGTCCGTCTGTTCGTGGACGCTTAGCTCAGAGACTCATAGTATTAAAAAGCTATAATTTAGCATGGATATACATACATAATCATGCCGAAAAAGTGGTAGAATAAAATCTTAAAAAAAAAATTTTTTTCGGTACCTCTACTCGTAAACTGGGCATGATTTTTTTCTCGTTTACTCAATGGTTTGGGGTATCGTTGGCTATGGTCTTTCAAAAATATTGCGTATCTGTGAAAACCTTTTTCGATTCAGGGATCCGTTTGTGAAATATTAAGCTTTAAAAAGCTAATTTTTGTTAGAGTCAAGTGCCCTTCCACCAGCTCATCATCATCATCTGCCTAACCTTTTCACAACTATGTTGAGGTCGGCTTCCAGTCTAACCGGATGCAGCTGAATACCAGTATTTTACATGGAGCGACTGCCTATCTGACCTCCACAACCCAGTTACTGGGTAATACGATACCCCTTGGTAAGACTGGTTGACAGACTTTCTGGCTTCTGACTACCCGTAACGACTGTCAAAGATCCACGAATGACAGCCGGGACCAACGGCTTAACGTGCTTTCCGAGGCACGGAGGGGTCTCGGTTTGTAAAGATGGTCACCCATCCACAGACCAACCGTGGCAAGCGTAGCTTAACCTGATCGATCGACCTGTGCGGCTGTTATTTTTAGCCACGAGCCAGCTAAATGGTTGTTTTTGGATATGTGAAAAAATTCATGCTATTAGTTTATTTAAAAGGAAAACAATCACAGTTAAGTAGGTTTTTCAAGTTTACGAGTATAGTCGACCAACTTACATTTGCAGTTGCAATGTATGGTAGACAATGATTTTTAACTACAATGTTAAGTTTGTTCACGGGATAAATTCATTCCAACTATGGAACCCGTCATTGTGCGTGGTCCGACACGCACTTGGCCGGTTTTTTTTTTCAATACCTTGTAGCAAATTATTATTCCGCAAACCCATGCAAAAACCAAAAATATTATCCGATTTATAGTGAATTTGGGGAGCGAGATAATCTAATAGTGTCAAATCCATAGACAAATTAAATGGATTAAAAAGTAAATTTTAATTGGGTTGCCATACAAATTTGCTTTTCCCTTTTTAGTGGTAAGTCAGTCTTTTGTAAAAGAAACCAGTCTTGAATAATATTCTCACATTTTGTACAGACGCCAGCACATCAAGCTACCCAAAACTGTAAATTTTTCCCAATCAACTTTGAATCATATGCTTTAGTGATAAAGTTGAAAATGTATTAAAGAAATTTGACAGATTGTAGTAGCTTGATGTGCTGGCGTCTGTACCTAATACGGCGGTACCAACAGAGACTTATCGTTACCTACGTAATGTTACATTTAAAGTCCTATATTTAATAGTTCCATTATTGCCTATTGCCATTATAGAGGTATGAGGAACAGGGTGTAAAGTTCACTCATACTATAAAGAAAAGGGAAGATCCTCCGACTAGTTGCGCGGTAAACTATACTTGCGAGTTGCAGGATCTTGTGACGTCAGTATGACGCGTTGTTCGCATGTGGCGTTGTAGATACCGCTATGTACACCATTATCCATGAAATACATATGCCAACATGGATCCGACACTTTTGTCGGCCCGGTAAAACTGTTGGTCCGACTTAATGTGAACGCTCTAATTCGATAGTTTTGCGACTACAAGAAATCAAATAAAATTTAATTATTACCTATTGTAGTAATCAAATTGCTCGTTTTTACTAAGGCTAGGCCACTCCTAAATGTAATGCGTAACTTACGATTTGCCTAATGAAAAATTAATGGTAAAACTCTATAAGCACGGAGATTCCCCGGAAGGCGAGCGATTACGTGCTGTGATGAAACGAGAGTAGTTATTATACAAACTGCTTAGGTAGGCATTACCTAACTGGGTGTTGCAGGACTTGCAGGCGTAGGGCCCGTAGTAAGTTCTTTCGACATGGTTGGTGCTTTTCATTTTGGACTGGTTTCTTTGACAGTAAGATATTACTATTGGGTGTATCACACAGAGCCTACTTTTTTGTGGAAATTACACTTTTCACGGAATTAATTTATAAAAGCAAAACAGACAAGCATTTTTTTTAATTTTATGTGGGAGAAAGTTGAAATATCGATTTTTGGGGAAATAATACTACCATAGAGCAATTTTTGCCTTGTGATAAGTCACGTGACGGCACGTGAAGTAACATAGACAAGACATCCATTCGTCAGTTTTCGGGCGAGGAGGCAGCGTAGTTTGCTGTTTTATTGAACGGACTGCCAAAAAGTGAAAACTGAAAAATGGCATCAACGACCCTTTCGGCTAAGGCCGCAGCTCAGCAGCATGTTTTGGCTGTATCCCGGGACTTCATATCCCAGCCCCGTCTGAGTGAGTACACCCAAATTTTGATCATCTATTTCGGCTATGTCGTATGACTGACATTTCAATGAAAATATCGATTTCGCTTCTGAGTTTCTATGTTATGCAGTTTTGATGTCTTTCGGCCCTATTTACAATAACAAGGGTTGTGATTCTTGATTTTTAGGAATGCTAACTTGCGATATCGAGCAACCAAGAGATAATTATCTATCTTCGAGAACCCCATTTTCGATCATGGACTGTGTGATACAGGCTGTGTCATATAAGCTATAATATAGTCCCTAAACCCGAAAAACATGAGAATGTTGTAATTCGTTATCGGAAATGAACGATATCATCATAGCAAATCCTTAATTTTTGTCACCTGATCATAGGTCCTACTTAACTTTTTACGACACTTTAGAACAGCCTTCATAGGTGTTTTTTGAGGTATAAATAGGCATTAAGTAACATAGAATTAGCACAAATGGTGGTCAATAAAAAAAAAAAATGTGAAATTTTAAAACTTTTAATTGCAATTTGCTTAATTAGAATGCACCTGGTTGGAGTCTTACTACCTAGGAAGATGTAACATATGATTTAATCATCAGGGAGGAGACCATTTTCTTATTTAGCACATCATAAATTACTTTTGTGTCAAGAACTATAGAAAATCTATGAATGAAAGGAAGATTATATTATAAAGATACTTCCTCTATTAAAGTCTATTCCAAAAAATCATACATACAGAGTAAATACAATAGGTTCACATATATAATTCTTCTAAATGATGTAAATGAGCAATATTAAACAGTCATATGATCAAAATGTTATCCAATACGCTATATTGATGTCATTGGCAGTTATCTCAATAGAATATCAGCTGATCTTGTTTAGGGAAAAAAGCTCATTGCCGATCCCTCATTATGTGATTTCCTAACTCTTTCTAAGGATAATGGAATTTTCTCCTAAATTTTGTTAAAGAAATGGTCATTTTTATTAGAACAGTTAATGATTTTCTAATTGGATTCACTCAGACAAAAAATAAAGCAGATATCAGAGGGCCAATTCTCGTAATTTTAAGAATGTTCATAGTCTGATTTCAGTCTCATTCAAAAATACCTCTGATTACCGTACATTTTGACAAGATTTTGACATTTGTTTGTTACCCATGAGATGAGACTGCAACAAGATTTTGAATGTTTTAAATTACAAGAATTGGCCTACACATTGTGACTTGATTTTATAAGAGTTAATGCTATTGCAACATTCACTTACATCCACTGCTGGACAAAGGCAGAATATCTGTGCTTTTCGAAAATATTTCATGTTGATCTGAAGACCAACTGTCTTCCTAATAATATTCAAAATTTGGTTGCAATCTCATCTCAGCAATAATGTCTAAAGCTTGTCTAAAATGTATGGAAATTAGTGGTATTTTTAACAAATCAGAAAGAGATTAGAATGCAAACAATGTATGTCTGTTTCATTTCACGTATAACCTGTCAGTCTTCAAAGCATTGACTGAATATGCATCTTCTGGTATTCTGGTTTTTTCATCATAGACCTCATCTATCACTGTCTACCAGCCGAATCAAGGATAAGAGCTGGCCCATGTTGCAATATAAAAAAAAAGAGAATTGGCCCTCTGCTCTGATCAGCTGATTAAGAAAAACTGTCTAGCATGACACGGGGTGTTACAGTGATGCTACTTTATTGTCCCCATTACCTTATTGCAGCTTATTTAATATGGTGCTGCTATCAATGGCATATTGACAATTTTGGGAACAATATTAATCTTTTCTCTTTGTAATATTAGTTTATAAAACAAAAAATCTCTATAATGTGATTTTTTTAAAATCTCAGTTTCATTTCATTTTGAGTTATTGCGCGTATGAAAATAAGCCAAATGCCACACTTCCCTCCTTAAAAAAAGGAGTGTCACTAGCCTGCAGACATTCTTAGACTATAATGGATGACAATTTAAATACTATGAAAAAAAAAAAACATAATAATTGTCACATTTAGTATGGAAACTTCTTCAGGTTTGCTCGTTCCATCATAGCCCTTATCCAACGCTTTCCACCAGTCGAGATCAAGGTCAAGAGCTGCAATAGAAGTATATGGAAAATCAAAAGGAATCATGTGACATACTTTGATCTATTCCCTAATTCGGCAAGCACTGCAATTTAATATTTTATTTAACTGTCAATAATACTCAAATCGTCTTGAGCTCGATGATTAATAATTCTCATTCATTCTCTGTATGAGAAGAGACCTTCTCTCTGCTGTGGGATAATTGCTTGGTTCCTACAAAAAAAGCAATTAGTTTTGCTTAACACCAATGGTAGCATTATTCATTGCAAAACCAAATAGCTAATTTTACCTAATGTAAGCTAATTTTACCTGTGATAGCTACTTCCATATGGGAAGGTCTAATATCAAAGCTATGAAGTTTTTGCTTCATTATTGGTAAAGGTACAAGAGTCTTAATTTTAACCAATAACAATTCATAACTTTTAGGAATTGGTATCATTAGGGCCATGTGCACATTATGTTCATTCATTCCAGCTCCATAAGACCATCTTCATCAAAAAACTAGTGTACAGTTATCAGCCAACATTCTCCAAAGAGATGGTTTTTAATACTCTATAGGGAATGCTGGCCGGTTAGCTTTTCACAATACAATTCACCACATCAGTCATCACTTGTCATCAAAAGGAAATTAAGATATGTACAAAGTTATTGATGTTGTTCAAAGTAGATATTTTAATTTGATATTTTTCCTTTGATTAGATCAAGAATTTCTATGTCCTAATGTGCAGATTTCTTTAATAGATTTTCAACTTTAAAGTTAATTGGGAAAATTTGACAGTTTCGGGTAGTTTGATGTGATGGCGTCTGTACTAGATTGAAGTCTATGGGCGGCAGGTACTCAGTCGAGTTCATTAATATATTGGCAGTGAAAAAGTTTCAAAATAACATAAGCGTTAAAATGATGATCATTATAAAGGTATATTTTGAAACTTTAAATGTATGTTAACATTTTATTTATGTCTAAGTTTGTATAGAACTATATGATCATTTTAACGCTTATAATATTTTGAAAATTTGTCACTGCCAATATATTAATGAACTCGACTGTACATCGCGCAACCTGTTACCAGTGTAAAAATTTTCGTCGGTTGTTTAAAAAAAAAAATACAGTTCTATTCTCTATTCTATAGCTATACATTTTGACCGCGTAGATATTGCACTAATTCTATGAAACAGCTGATAATAATTCTTTTTTGATAACCAACGAAAAAATTCTTCACTAAGGGGCACAGATATAGATAGACTTAGATAACGCAAGTATCACGATCTGTATGAAAACTAAGCGTGCCATTTTTTTACTACTTAGTATGACGTCACAAGCACTATTTATAATGAAATCGATTCAAAGACGCCGCCGCGTGCTGCGCCAGTCTCGCCCCATCCCCGGGGCCTAGCGCCAGCGCTCGCGCTGAGTGAGCGCGAGCGCTGGCGCTAGGCCCCGGGGATGGGGCGAGACTGGCGCAGCACGCGGTGGCGTCTTTGAATCGACAAAAATGCCTGTAATTGGTTTATATGAAGTAATTGCTTCGAGTTTGAGTTTTAAAAAGTCTGTTCAGCCCACAAAGGGTTCAATAGGAGTTGTATCTACTGAACCATATAAACATCGTACTTTCAACTAGTATTATCGACTTAAGAAAGTAGGTCATCTTCCGTCTTAACTCTTAAGGCTCTCGCAACAGGCGCGACGCGACCCCGGTAAAACAATTTCCCGTGAAGTTTTCATAGAATTTGTTGCATCGGAGTGGGGTTGCGCCGTGCGTCGTCGCGTCGCGGCTGTCTGTCGGAGCCTTTAACTGGCGATCGTCCAACACAGAACTACGCTATACTCTGTTCATTTTAAGAAGATTAACATGACATAATAATTATCTCATAGGTTAGGTATCTACATAATTAAATTGCTTATTTTAGTTTATTATGTGTTTTTGTTTTATTTAACACATCTTATTAATTTTAATGTACAGAGGCCAGCACATCAAGCTACCCCAATCTGTCAGATTGTCCCAATTGAATATGAACCTTATTCCTTTGTGCTAAAGTTGAAAATCTATCAAAGAAATTTGACAGATTGGGGTAGGTTGACCTGCTGGCGTCTGTACCTACCTACTTAGATTAAAAAAAGCATGACTGTTTTGTGTTGCATCATTTAAATAATCATAAACACAATATAATCCCGTTCTTACAGAACTCCTTATTATACAATACAAGAATTCTATCTTTAGACCCAGGTTTTGTTCCAGCCATTTTTGAATTTCAGACTTTATTCAGAGCATGGTAAAAGTTCTCAATACAAAATTGATAACATAGACTTGGTTTTTGTAAAGAACTTGAAACTTTTTGCTTAAAGTTCTTAATTCAAAAATTGCTCGACGGTTTTAACCAGCACCCTATTGCGTAACACTATCAATCACAATCTGAATCATTTGAAGGATATTTTTGTAATGAATCCGCATATATTCCTCCCCCTAAATCACAAAAATGTACTCCCATGACTAAAATGAATATTATTTGTCTAGCTTACAAGACGGTGTCTGGTGTGAACGGGCCCCTGGTCATCTTGGACGATGTGAAGTTCCCCAAGTTCTCGGAGATCGTACAGCTGAGGCTCGCTGATGGCACCCTTCGCTCCGGTCAGGTATGTTAGACATATGAATAACCCTGCAATTTATACGTTAGAATCATATTATACTGAACTAGCGGTCCGTCTCGGCTTCGCACGGCTGGAAAAAAATAAAGAAAAAAAAAGCCTATAATATTAATCAGTGATAATGTAGCATTCAAATGGTGAAAGAATTTTTATAATCGGTCCAGTACTTTTTGAGCCAATTTGTTACAAACATACTTAAGTACATACAAATCTTTCCTCTTTATAATATTAGTTTAGATTAATGGTTTTGGTATTTTTTTTTCTGTTCGCGCACTGGTTAAATTTCCTGTGTAGGTAGACCTCTGCCTGACATTGTTTTATTAAATTTTAAACGATATGTGTTTCCCCAGGTGCTCGAGGTCAGCGGCACCAAGGCCGTGGTCCAGGTGTTCGAGGGCACATCAGGTATCGACGCCAAGAACACTCTCTGTGAGTTCACCGGCGATATCCTGCGTACACCCGTGTCTGAAGATATGTTGGGTAAGTAGAAGATCAGCTACTTCATCTTAACGTGTCGATAGCAATCTAAATTGAGTCAGACCAGAATTTGACTACTAGTATGGCAACGGGTGCAGTTGCCCCCTCTTTTTTTTTTTGAGGATGGGAAATCATCAAATGACCACTCCCGCTCTGGGTGGAGCAGAAGGGAGTGTCAGACTCTTACTGACTAAAACCCACCCGTGTTCCTTCCTTAGACCTTTATGTTCCGGGGTAGCGGTAGCCCTTTCGGACAATCCTGCTTGCCCCCTGCCAAATGCCCCCTGGACTTTGATAAAAGTGTCTAAAACTGTATTTTTAGTTTTTGTTTTTTCAACTTCGATACAAAACATATCAGAAAAATCATGTTGAATAAACAATTTTTCGTAATGTATTTATTTCTGTTATTTTGAAATCAATTTCAAGAAATTTCAAATCCTTGAAATTAAATCAAAATGTTATTTTATGATAATACAATATCTTTATTAGGTAACTAAGTAAATCAAAAGCAAAATAAACTTTATTTTCGAGAGCGGTAAAGTGATGAAACTATCAACGGACACTAATGGTTTAGCACCACGAAAATTGTACCTCTACAGTCACATAGACATAATGTTTCAATTATTTCAAGCTTTCTCGCAATTAGATAAGAAATTGACAAAAGAGGTCTTCGTGCACGGAGCCTTAAAAAGTAATTGACATCAATACGTCATAGATTATGTACCGAGGTCGCTGGTTAAAAGTTTACTTTCGTCAATTATTAATATTGGCTCGTGGAATGCAGCATGCAATTTCATCTAGAAAACAATATCAAAAGTCATTTATTCAAATTAGGCTTAGAATCAATTTAGCACTTTTCGAACGTCAGAGCATAAAACAGTCCCCAAAAACGCCCGCCTTTCACCAATTCCTAGTGCTATAGTTGGGCAGAAGTGGCACACCAAACTCCCCAGCAGCACAGCTGTCTGTTCAGTTAGAAGAACTTCGTTCTATACAATATTAGGAATAAGAAATAACGAATCCAACATGCCTTTAATTCCTTCTTTTATAACCAATTCACAAAACAATTAATAAATGATCACACGTTATCAGATGATAGCTATCAAGCTGTTTGCTTACGTTACGTAATAACGTAACGTTATCGCTGCTATATGTACCTCTATCATAATATGTGACAATTTTATTTAATATCTATTCTCTAACTTAGCTCAATACCTACTTGACCAAAATGTATTAAACAGCTGATTTTTTTCGTGATTTCACACTTGGTCCCATAGTGAAAGTTGTTCAGTTCGATGGTCTAAAACACCTCTTATAGTTTGTTAGGTTTATTTTTTAACACTTTGTATAGTTCTTTCCTCAAAAGTCTCTCAGACATTAACCTGCATCATTAAAAAGCCTGATTTACGTCTGGACTTTAAGAGACTGACTTCTGAGTTTGTTTTGGGTCTTCTCAGAGTAGCCAGTTAACAAACACCCAACTCATCTAGTTTTAGAAACATAATTTAATTTTGACGTGTAAAAGTGTTTACATACCTAAATAAATTTTATTTACTTTACTATCATCATTTAAATGACATTTTTGTCACCAGGACGTGTATTCAACGGTTCCGGCAAGCCCATTGACAAGGGACCCCCCATCCTGGCTGAGGCCTTCTTAGACATCCAGGGACAGCCCATCAACCCCTGGACTCGTATCTACCCTGAGGAGATGATCCAGACTGGTAAGGATTCCATTTTATTGTAAAAGTGTTTGTACAAACCTACTTACAGAAATAAAATCATTTATCATTTATCATTTATTGCATTTTAGTTTGTTATATTATTTGTTTCAGTAAATAAAATAATGTGTTGTTTCCAGGTATCTCCGCTATCGACGTGATGAACTCCATCGCCCGTGGTCAGAAGATCCCAATCTTCTCAGCCGCCGGTTTGCCTCACAACGAAATTGCCGCCCAGATCTGTAGACAGGCCGGTCTTGTCAAGGTAAGAAGCGGCTTTCTTCTCCAAATGGTTTTTTTATTTGTTTGGTTTAATTCAATGATTAAAAGATTGATCTAATCAAAAACCGTTTAACGCTTTATAGGCAGACACGAAATTTGTAGTGGACTAGTCTTAACTTTAAGGTCGATTTTATTTACAATGAAAAAAATCGACCTTAAGCACCCCGGGGTAGGTAAACGTAAGAAAAATTTAATTTTGCTTTCAAAGTTTCTTACGTTTTAATGTGAGTGAAATATTTTTTTTCTCAGTAATTGCGCTTTTATTCTTTGTGGCGATGGATATCTCTTGAAAAAAGGAATTTTCCTGTGCTCGAAAACAAAAATCGGCTGAAAATGAATATTCCTGTCGAAAATTGCCCATAGCGAATATAAAATTCGGTCGGATTCTACAAATTACCTACCCCAATTAACCACAACCACTTTTTCTCCACCAGCAAACTGGCAAATCCGTAATGGATGACCACGAGGACAACTTCGCCATAGTATTCGCCGCCATGGGTGTGAACATGGAAACCGCTCGGTTCTTCAAACAGGACTTCGAGGAGAACGGTTCCATGGAGAACGTGTGCCTGTTCTTAAACTTGGCTAACGACCCTACCATTGAAAGAATTATCACACCCCGTCTGGCTTTGACTGCCGCCGAGTTCTTGGCTTATCAGTGTGAGGTAAGATATCTATTATATCGACACCTCCATGCAATAACATCGTAACTCACTTTTTTCAAAAAATTGAGTTACAATGGCATTGTTATGTAAAAAAAAAATGCATTTTTTCTGTACTATCATTGTAATTCTATTCCCTTTCGTTTCTAAAAATATGTAACTTAACACCTTGGAGTTACAATTATCTGACCACAAAAATAAATTAAACTACAAAAAAAACTAAATTGTAACTCAGACATACAATGTTTGTCCTCGTAACTTATATGTCATTTCACTGTTTTGTTTTTCATGTAAGTCATGAAAACCCATGAAAACAATTTTTCTTTTACAACTTAACCATACCTATTTATAGTCCGCCTAAACTATATATTAAATAGAGCCAGCTTCAAAAATTGTACGGGGTGTTTTGAGATTGCTATAATTTTTCAAACTTTAAAATCACTCTCTTGTAAAATCACAAAAAGTGAGTTACGATGTTATTGCATGGAGGTATCGATATACTCATTCCATTCTATGTTAACCATTAGGCCATATTAGCCAGAGAACCAATGACCATTGAGTTAGACGTGTTTCTATGTGGACACTGCTAACAATTGCTAAGTGTGAAATCCTAGGATCGAGTCTCTGGTCAGGTAAAGTGTTATTGGGTTTTGTCATCAGGAATTTCTCTGAAGCAGTTTTTAGTGTGGATTTGTACACGGTAGATGACAATAGACTGGCCCCCTATTGGGTGTACTACAGGTGCACCTCTGTCTTACAAAACAGTCTGTCGCAGAAAACAGGAAAATATCACTTAATTTACAGTTATGTTATAGGAATTCATGAATGCACTAGTCATCATCTGCCTAGCCTTTTCCCAATTATGTTGGGGTCGGCTTCCAGTCTAACCGGATGCAGCTGAATATCAGTATTTTACATGGAGCGACTGCCTATCTCTCCTCCACAACCCAGTTATTGGGTAATACTGGTTGTCAGACTTTCCGGCTTCTGACTACCTGTAACAACTGTCAAAGATCTATGAATGACAGCCGGGACCAGCGGCTTAACGTGCATTCCTAGTCTGGAAAAAAAATTATGTACAGAGTCCCATATAGTGCCCAGTTAAAGGCAACATGCTCACCTCCTATAACGTAACTTTTACTGCTGTACAGGGTTATTGGAAAAACATTAACAACCTCTTAAGAGGTCATTGTACTCATCATTATGAACAACTTTTACTATGGGACTAAAACAGAAATCGCGAAAAAAAAAATCTGCTGTTCTCTACTGATTTTTTTTTCGCGATTTCAGTTTTGGTCCCATAGTAAAAGTTGTTCATAATGATGAGTACAATGACCTCTTAAGAGGTTATTAATGTTTTTCCAATAACCCAGTATAAGTACATCAATAATAACACTAGCCAACTTATACTGGTTTCGTTACCACAGACGCGTGGCTTACCGTCTTGTGCTAACCCCTTGAAGGAATATAGGAATGATGATATGTAATGTTTGTACAGAAACACGTGCTGGTCATCCTGACCGATATGTCCTCATACGCCGAGGCTCTGCGTGAGGTGTCAGCCGCCCGTGAGGAGGTACCCGGCCGTCGTGGTTTCCCAGGTTTGTCTCTAAACATTTATGGCTTAGCTTTTGTCATTTACTATCACATCTCTGTTAAAGAATAGTCAGTGTTCGGGCTTGTGAATATTTAATTACACTTCACTTACGAAAGTAATAGACATCAATACATCTTTGATAAAATATGTACTGAAGTTGCTGGAAAAGCTTACACTGGAGTCAAACATTCATATTTAAGGTGATTGCGCAGTGATTACCGCGAAATTAAAATTTTCTTACGTTTTTTGCAATAAGCAGGTCAGTGTCAGGTTGTATCTTGATCAAAATATGATTCGCGACTATAACAGGTACTTATTCACAAAATTATAGTCATTAGAATCATTAATACATCTTCCTAAGTTAGATTTGTACCACAAGAAGAAATCTCCTAGTGAAAAGTGTTTAAGGTACAAATCTCACTTATGAAGATGTATGAATGTTTCTTATGATTATAATTCTGTAAATACGTACCTGTTATAGTCGCGAATCAAATTTTGATCAAGATACAACCTGACACTGACTTGCAAATTGCAAAAAACTTAAGAAAATTTGAATTTCGCGATCTACCACTTCCCATTCACCTTAATATTGGCTCATAAAATGCCCTTCCAATTTCATCAAGAAATATCAAATCTAACATGCCTTTGAAAACTCCTTAATACTATTATAACCAATTGGCTTTCGCTCGCGGCTTCGCCCTCGTGGGTAATAATCATACAAGAACGCACTACCGGGATGAAAAGTATCCTTTGCCCAAACCCAGGACGTGTGTACCAAATTTCATCCAAATCCGTTCAGCCGTTAAGGCGTGGAAAAGTAACAGAAAGATAGTTGCGTTCGTATTTATAATACAAGTGTTTTTGAAAAAGTTACTGCCCTGAGACCCTCAGCGATAAAGGAGGTTCGGATCTCCTGTTACAAATACTGTACCACCTAGTGCTTTGCTTTATATTAAAATGTATTTCTCCCCAGGTTACATGTACACCGATTTGGCCACGATCTACGAGCGCGCCGGGCGTGTAGAAGGCAGGAACGGCTCCATCACTCAGATCCCCATTCTTACTATGCCTAACGACGACATCACCCATCCTATTCCTGATTTGACAGGTTATATTACTGAGGGACAGGTGAGAGATATTTTTATTAATCATTATCATAATCTGCCTAGCCTTTTCCCAACTATGTTCGGTTATCTCACGAAGCGACGCGCGCTTTACTTGTGGTAACCAAGTGTACAAACACGCGGTGAATGTGTGCGTGAAGACGAGTAGCGTCAGCACTTAACACACACAGATTTCCGACTTCGCCATTGGCTCGGACGGTACCGAGAGCTTCTGCGCTTACATATACATTCACAGCGTGTTTCTACACTTGTAACCACAAGTGTCGACTCCGTAGTAGTCGGGTAGGAAATGACGACTCTCGGGGTGGTCAGGTATGAAATGTTAACTCCACCCATTTTTTTAAACGTGATTAAATGTGATTCGGGTATCCTATTTGCAGAATAAATAATTTCTGAAGAAGATCTAATCGAAAAACATTTTTCCTGCCACATTCAAAAACAAAGAATAAAAAAACTCTTTCAAACCATGCCTCATCTCCTCTACAGATCTACGTAGACCGTCAGCTCCACAACAGACAGATCTACCCTCCAGTCAACGTGCTGCCGTCTCTGTCCCGTCTCATGAAGTCCGCCATTGGTGAGGGCATGACCCGCAAGGACCACTCCGACGTCTCCAACCAGCTGGTAAGTTTGACTGTAACTCACACAGACATTTTACTTGGAGACTCATCATCTTCATCTTCCTAAACTAAAGCCTCGTATCCACTAGGCAACAATTGACGCGCAACACGTGGCGCTCAACATGTTCGGCAGCGTGCCTCGTATCCACTAGGCAACAATTGACGCGCAACACGTGGCGATCAACATGTTCGGCAGCGTGCCTCGTATCCATTAGGCAACAATTGACGCGCAACACGTGGCGCTCAACATGTTCGGCAGCGTTGCACAACAGCGCGCGAAGTTGCCAGCTAGCGCGCAATATGACACGCGGCTTGTTGTTTGTTTCCGCGCAACATGCAGTTAGCGCAGAAATGTCCGTGTGGTGTAACGAACGAGTGCTCATTCGGGTAAAATTCGTAAAAGGTCTTTAAATCACACGAAGGTCATTGAACACATTTTCTTTATTTTGTAAGTACTAATTTCTAACCCACCAACGTGGTTTTTTTTTTCTTTATGATGCATTTTTCGTTATAATTATAACCACCGCCGCTGAAATCAACACTACTTCCTCTGGCGACATGTTCTCGACATCTTATCATGCGTAGATAGACAACGTTGCTAAACAAAGGTTCCGCGTTAACTTTCAACATGTTGAGCAACATGTCGCGCGCCAAATGTTGCCTGGTGGATAAGAGGCTTTAAGCTTAACGTTTTTTTTTTTTACGAAAACCAGTTTTACATAACTGCGTTCCAAAACGGGGATTCTAGACGTACGCGTAGGCAAGAAGGCTGACACGTTGAAATGGGATTGGGTGGGTCACATCGGCCTCATTCAAAGTGACCGCTGGACAAAATCAATAGCGGGTTAATTGTGTAACACACTATCAGTAGCAATGGGTTTCATTTTGACAGTTCAACAACCGTGAAGAAAACCGCAAAGAAAAATGAAACCCGTATCCCAGCAATTATTTTTGCTCATAGTTGATGAGTTTGATGTAAAGAATGCGTAGTTGACGGCTATGTGAATAGGTCTTGTGACATCCTGTACATTATGTTTGTTGTTGTTAATACTAACGTGTTATTTCCCTTTCAGTATGCTTGCTACGCCATCGGTAAGGACGTGCAGGCGATGAAGGCTGTCGTAGGAGAGGAGGCGCTCACACCAGACGATCTGCTGTACCTCGAGTTCCTCGTCAAGTTCGAGAAGAACTTCATCTCGCAGGTATGTCCAATCACTACATAGTATAAAACAAAGTCGCTTTCTCTGTCCCTATGTATGCTTAAATCTTTAAAACTACGCAAAGGATTTTCATGCGGTTTTTTTTTAATAGATAGAGTGATTGAAGAGTAAGGTTTATATGTATAATGTAGTGTATTTAGTATCAGCATTGCACCCGTGCCGGTGCGAAGCCGGGGCAGTATCTATATAAAATAAACAAATTCTGGTTTAGTTTACACCATTTATAACTCAAGAACGACTAGACCGATTTTTATGATCTTGTTTGATTTTTGTCTCCGCCCCGAATAGCAGAATAACTGCTAAAACATGGGAAAAATTCACGAAAAAAATATTGATGATAATTAATTAATTTTCTCATACATTTTTTTGTATTGATTCTGAGGCGATACGAAGTTCGCTGGGACAGCAAGTATTGTTATAATTATTATTTTCGTGATGGCCCAGTATTTAAGAGCTCACCTCTCATGCACGTGGTTTTGGGTTCGAATTTGGGCAAGTACCAATGTGACTTGGTCAATTCTTATATACTTTCTAAGTTTATCTTGGACGTTACTGATATCCGTATAGGAAAACAGCATGAGGAAACCTGGACTTACAGTTAAGTCTGGAATCGCCAACCCATCTTGAGCAACGTCACTTTAATTTTTTTTTTGTGATTTTTTTCTTTGATCACTATGCCAAATGTCTGAAACAAAAACAAAAATTATTCATAGGGTAGTTTTGGACTTCTTTAATTTCAGAAGATGGTGTCAAAAAACGAAAATGCGGAACCAACGACACCGACTTCCGAATTACAGTTATTTTTCACTTTGTGGTGTTTTTTTTTTTTGTAAAAAAAAAATATTAACATTTACACATAAATTTTTATCATCTCCAGGGTAACTACGAGAACCGCACTGTGTTCGAGTCCCTGGATATCGGCTGGCAGCTGCTGCGTATCTTCCCCAAGGAGATGTTGAAGCGTATCCCCGCGTCCGTACTCGCAGAGTTCTACCCACGAGACTCACGTCACTAAGCGATCCTGCCGCCTGCTGGGTACCGTGGTCGGCAGCGGCGTGGTCGGTACTAGCTTCACGATTAGAAGCGATTATACAAGCAACTTCGGGCAATTTTTGGCAATTATGGGCAATATTGGTCATGAGCTACCACATCAAGTATTACATTGGCTAATTTGGTCGCTTCTGAGCAATATTGGTCAAATGTGACTTCATAACATCAAGGAATTTACTCCAATGCCACCATATTGTTGAAAGATATGGAGCAAGTACATAAACTAATTCAAAATGCATGGAGTAATTAGAGGCAATAAAAACTAGATTGCTCCAGTGCCTCCAGCATCTGTTGTAGGGCAATAATTGCTAAAAAAAGTGCCCATGTAAGCGTAGCTACACACGATCATCATGCCAGAAACATCTAAGGATTGGAACCCCAGGTTAGCACTCCGACCATGATATTCTTGTAAGATAAAATACTGTTTAATAGTAAGTTGTTAATAGTTTATTATAATGTATTACATACATGTATTATGATCATGTGCAAAATTATATAAACGCGTTTAAATCGTAAGTAGCAGCCATCGTAATGCTGAGAACGACCGACTTGTGTATATATTTTCATCATTAATATTCTAGAATGTATTTGAGCGGTTAAATTATTATATTTTTGAATAGATGCCATTTATTTGAATTTATTTTTCTTTTTTTGGTGCTTCGGACACAGTATAAACAATATTTAAAAGCTAAAAGTTATTTTGTGTGCACAAATTGTTGACATGTGTTCAAATTATATGTAATAATAATCAAAATCTGTTATAAATCAAGATGTTGCTATTTATTATGGTGATATCGCTTGCACTTCCGTTTGAGATGTCAGTGATGTGACAGATATTTATATGTAAATAAAAAATATCCCAGTAACGACACGTTACATTCCAAATTAAGTTTCCCTGTTCACTCCAGCTAGATATTGTATTCAGCTAATTAAAGTGAATTAGGATACTGTTGTTTTCAATGGAAATAAAAATATAGAAAGGTTAAATTGTTTGTTTCTCTTACGTATTATAATTATGTCTCATTAGAGTCAGCGGAATTAGGTAGAAAACAGTGGTGGCCCAGTGGTAACTGCCGCGACTTACGAGTTATCGTTGGTCGTAGGTTCGAAACCAGATAGGCACTTTGTGTAAATCATTTCATCACCACTGCTCTCAAAACGGTGAAAGAAAACATCTTGAGGGAACCGGCATGTCCTAGTGTAGGAACATTATAGGCTGATTGTGCTTCACGGGACGATCCAGTGCGCTCCGATCGGGCGATCTGCTGATGCAAATTTGGATCGTTCGCTGTGGACCCAGCTAATCTTTATACAGCAATTCAGTGAACTAGCTACGCCGGCTAGCATGGGTGGTGTCACCCGGTGTGATCGTCGTGGTGTCATCCCGACACAGAAAGCTCTGTGAACATAAGACGCGGTGGCCGAGTGGTAAGAGCGTCCGACTTTGAGCTGGAGGTTCGGGGCTCGATCATCAGGAGATTCGAATTTTCTCATGTGACACACCACACCATTTTCGAGATATTTTAAGCAAAAGAAAAAAAAAACCGGTCAAGAGCGAGTCGGACTCGGCGTAATAATATTTCAGTTTTAGGTCAGCGCCATCTCTTGACCGGTAGTGAAACTAATATAATTTTTAATGATTTCTGAAAAAGTGTGCTATCAAGAAATCGTTTTATTTTTCCTGTAATCTTTACATAAACTTCTATCACATAAAACAGTTTCAGATTTTTCTCTATGCAAACTTCGGAGATACTATGCCGTATGTAGTTAAAGTGTGTCGCTGTAGTCAACTTCAGAATGGGAAATCGTCGTTTGACAGGAATACACTAAAGTATTTGTGACGAGAGTATCGGCATCAATAGCATACTACAAAGTATCGATAAGTACCTAAGCGAGATGTTAAGTTGCTAGATCCCTAATTCCGATTTAAATCAAATATTTTGTTAGGTATTTATTATAAATACCTATCGTATTTTTACGAAACCTGATATTAAATAGAATCGATAAGCGACGTTCTATACTGCTACATAGTACATAACTGGCCGAGTGGCCGCACACGCCATTGTCATTTATGTATAACTAGCGGCCCGCCCCAGCTTCGCAAGGGTGCATTTTTTTTTTCAAATTTCCGAAATTTTCTTTCATACAAACCTTGTCCTGGCAATATTCGCATTAGAATAATATTGCGATTATAAATTGAGATATAAACTACTTATCCCATCTTTCAAGTTGGATGAAACTGCACACAGTGTGCAAAATTTTATTAAAATCGGTTCAGTAGTTTAGGTGTCCATTGCGGACAAACAACGTGACACGTGATTTATATATATTAAGAAGATATCAAGACAGCAGATCGAGAATACTGCTGTACCTACCATGATGTAATTTTGTTTCATAATGTCTGCTTTTATTTATTTTAGGATCTCCAACAAAAGATATACACTATATAGTTAAGGGACGACAAAGTATTTTGCACATTTTTATACTCTGTAAATGCCGTGTAATGTTTACTTTAATGGGAATTTGTGCGAGGTTAAATAAAAGTATCAATGTCATGAGTACTGTTTATTCGATTACAGACAAAAATGTTATAATAATATTGTTTATCGATAAAGTTTTGGACCACTATTCTTTTTGTAGGTATTTGCGGTGAAATTGTGGCTTGTCGTAAAGTTAGACGAAGTATAAATAATACCAATTTCTTGAAGTACAGACGCTAGCACACCATGCTACCAGTGGCGTGCACAGAGATTTTAAACAGGGTATGCACAAAAAAATTACCAGTTAGTTAGATTACTTTCTATAAGTTAAAATCGACGCGCCTATCTGACTAAAAGTTCTTTTTCGATTATAATCATAGATAAATCTGTAAGTCTGTTTTTGCCCTGTGTGTTTCGTAAATATGTATGAATTCAAGTACCTACTCTTTGATGAATTCTTTTTAGACTAGAAAAAACTTTTTACAAAAAAAAAACAACCCACTTCCAAAAAATACTACAAAGTGAAAAATAACTTTAATTTCGGAACTCGGTGTCGTTGGTTCCGCATTTTCTTTTAATTGACACCGACTTCCCAAATTAAAGTTATTTTTCACTTTGTAGTGTTTTTTGGAAGTCGGTTGCTTTTTTATTTTTCACTTTTTAGGGGGCCAGTTTCTAACTTATCTAAGTTACAATAGCCTAATGTCAACTGCTCATAACCTTTTACAAAATATCGCTTTTCCCGATGCAGGGATGTTAATTGTTGAGGAGTTCTCCTTGTAAGAACCAGGAAAACTGGAGCTGATTGAGAAGTCACCATCAGCTGCACTTCACGATACGCGTTGTGCTTAGCAACCACATTAAAGTACCTAATCGAATCGCAACCCGTGAAATATTTATTATTGAGTAGTTCCGATGGCCATCTGTGGTCTTCATCGTCAGTTTCATTTCACCGAATGCTGCTGTTCTCAAACAGCAAATGCACGAGTTACTATAAAAAATACCCAAATCGCTATAGGTGTGCCTACAAAATTTGAGGGTTTCCCTCGATTTCCATGGGATCCCCTCATCAGATTCCGATTTGGTGACAATGGGACCTTCTCGGGAGCATACACATTCAATTAAAAAAAATATTTTGAAAATCGGTCCACAATTGGCGGAGTAATCGCGTAACAAACACTCAAAAAAAAAAAAAAAAACACCGTTGAATTGAGAACCTCCTCCTTTTTTGAAGTCGGTTAAAAATGATCGTTCGGTCGATGCGCTGAGTAGAATCGTAACTATTAATTTTCCTAATTTGTAAACAGAAAATATGGAAGTCTGATTTGAACATAAATTTTGAATGAGATCGAATATGTATAATTATCCATTTTTTACAATAAACTTACTAAATAATTACTTGACAGGCAATCACTTGCGCCAGGAAAAACAATAAAAGGCGAAAAAATTTTGCAATTTTAGATACGAACTAATACAAACGAATGAATTACTCGGGTCATTTGGTCAATCCGACTAAAAAAAGTCGACCCTTTGCAAACAACAATTAAGCGGTGCTTTTACGGGTTCTCAATTTGGCCGGCTTGCAATGTAAGCTATGCTTCTAAAACTCCAACACGCGCGCACATTTTCACGCACACACTCACACTTTTACTGTGTACTACACGAGATGCGTTCTATGAAGAATAAGCAAGGCGTAGTGTTGCTTTTGCTCACGGGAGCGCTGCCTGCGCGTTGAGCGGCGGCGGGTGTTCGCCGCTCCAGCGAGTTAGTTCCAAAAAATGTAATAGATGGCGCGTTAGCATATTACCATGATTTTTTATTACTTATTTAACATTTAGAGGGGCATGTATGTATGGGACTACAGGGTATGCAGAGCTTATTTGCATGTATGGAGTGCACGCCACTGCATGCTACTACAGTCTTTCAAATTTCTTTAATAGATTTTCAACTTTATCGCTAAAGCATATGGTTCAAAGTTGACTGGGAAAATTTCACAGTTTCGGGTAGCTTGATGTGCTGGCGTCTGTACAGACTATTCTAATTATACAAAAATATAAAATGCGAGTGACTTTCATGACTTTGATCATATGAAAATGCAACTTACATATAAACTAAAATATATGACAAAAAGAATATTACAAGAAAATAAAAAAAGGAGTGTACCTATAGAAAAACTAGTAGAAGAACATAATACCTAATCATTAATTTAATCGACTAGCAAACATTTAAAATCTAAGTATATCTAATCTAATCAGTATCTGAGAAAGTATAAACCGCTAAAGGTTCAAATAAACTACCTGTGCCCTGTAAGCTGTCTGTTTGACCGCTTAACAATTAATTTCAGCTTCTTTTTTTCCGGTTCAATTTTTTTCAAGTTTACTTTAAGTTCCTCTTCAGAAAGAAACTTCTTAATGCTATCATCACTTTCAAAGTTTACCTTATTCTCACACTTAATCCTATCTAACCGGCCCACATACTTTTTACTCACTTTAATAAAGTCTTTGACACTCACACCTTTGATGACGCTCTCGTAATTCACAAATGCTTCCTCAATATCTTTATTAACATCCATTGGGAAGATGGTCACTAAATCATCCTTGAATTTTTTCTTATTCAAAATGTACTCTCTATATTCGTTCAATGTAGGGAATTTATCGTTCTCCATAACACAATGTAGATACAAATTATAAAAAGACAAAATTTTACTGAATTCCAGCTGGTTAATTGGTTCATAAGTCAACACAGTCTCGTTTTCAATATTCTGGACTACGACTTGATTCGCACTCTTGTACAATTTGCTATAGAAAGATTCATGTTGGTCAATCATAAAAAAGGGACGGTATGTTTTCTCGCAAATATGAACCTCTGGAGCACCAGACCGATGTAGGAAGTGAACGTAATCTTCCAATTTGACTTCCTCCGTGATGACATCGTCTCTCAGCATTTCTTTATGTTTCCTTTTCAAGTAATTAAGCTTTTTCACATTCGCCTGATTTTCAATTTCACTGACTAGAAAACCATTAGCGGTTTTGAAAATCTTCTGTACCATATAAAAAACTTTATCCCTCCTCGTTGGAATTTTCTTCAGAATAACGATATGCCTCATTAAATCCTTTCGTTTATTGATGGCCTCCAAGTCTAATTTGTAGTTTAAATAGATCAGGATTTCGACCATAGCATGTGCGACGCCGCAGTACATCCGCATACGTTCGTGTGCAAAACGTTCCGGGTCGTCTTTGAAGATGATGGTGGACATTTCAACGCAGTACCACAGAGCAGTCGATAGCGAAGAATTCACTTGAGGATCTAGTGGCAATGATGACAGTCCAATCTTACACTTCGTTGTACTGATACGCCGCAACGCGTACTTTTTGAACTGTGCAACTACGTTTTCGTCCATCCACTGTTTCTTCTCACAAATTTTCCATAGCACGAAGTAGAACAAACCGATGTTGTATTTCACTTTTTTGAAGTTGAAGTACGTAGCAGACAGAATGTAGTCGTTATATCTGTCGAAGTCATCGGTATCCACCAGCACCAGACCGCCGTGGAAAGGTCGCCGTGAGCGAGGCTCGAATTTTGGCTGCTCTAATAACAGTTTGTAGACATTTAAGGTATAGAAATACCCCATTGAGTCATTGAGATCAGGATCTTTCAACAAAAACAACGGACATTCCATCATGGCATTGAATTTTGAGAAACTTCCTGTCGATTCCGAGTTTTGGAAAATAAGTTTTTCCAGCAGATTCAATTCTGTGCATAAGATCACAGGAATTCCTGTCTCGTTAGCCAAAATGATGTCCGGAAACTTGATTTCTTGGTCAGCTGTAAAATTGATATCCTGAATCGGTTCTTCGGGAACTTCATTGTTGAATGTGTTTTCGAACTTTAAGTTGTCAAACCCATATGATTTATTTTCACTGACGATGTAATTAATTAATGTAGTAATGGATCTCTCAATGTCTACTTTCAAATCGTATGATGGATTGCTGAAACTCTTGTACCAGTTTGTATTCTTGAATTCACGTAAAAATGTATCTTTATCCATCGTGTCTGGAAAGTATTCTGTCGCCACACTGTTCAATCTATTCTTCAACTTTTTCAGCTTATCAATTTCTTCGAGAGATTTTTCATTATTTTTCCTTGAAGCTAGGAATTTGAATTTAATGTAAGACTTCAGACTTTCTTTTTCGGTAGCAAAGTTGTCGGCAGTTATTTTATCGTAGTCAAACTCCTTGGAAATATCAGTTTCATCGAACAGTTCATTGTTCCGGTAAATAGTACATTGGCTTTTAATAAATGACGCGGTGACCGATAAATCGATACATCTCAAGTCTTCACTTAGCGCATGAAAAACCACCTTTTCATAGTTAATATTTTCATTAAGGGCCAAACATTTGTCGAAGCTGCTCTGGTTGATCTGACCGTCGGTGATGATGTACAACAGTTTAATTTTGTCGCTGCTATCTATATTTTCCTTTACCCACTTGATAATAGTTTCCGGCAATGTATTAGTCCCTCTGCCATCCTGCTCCATAAAAGCCTTACGAGCTTCAGTTTCTTTGACTTCCTCGCACTTGTTTCCCCAATGTAAATAAATAATTTTTGATTCTTCATCTGATAGAGCACTATTAATTTGGTTCACGTCACTTTTAAATTGTTCGAGAGTTGTTAGTCCATTCTTGTGATAATACATCACTCCCTCAGTCGAGATGGAGTAATCCTTCGCGTAAATGTAATAATTAACCATTTTGAAGTGTAAATAACTTGGGCCACAGTTAATGAAATATTATATTGAGTAAACAATAAACTTGACCCGGAGCTTTGGCAAGAGGAGTGAACTGTACACTCGTCGATCGACGACTGATAAATATTTCGCCGTTCGTGAACTCCGGTTTTAATCGCACCGTGTGTGGGAGTACCTAACGGGATAAGGCTGCCGGCTTGCTGGCAGTTTGTTGGCTTGATCGCATGCGAAATTGATATTTCATGGAATATTCGTTCAACAGGGTTATATGCACCTAGAGGGCACGGCTGTATTGAGCAATTTTCCGACAACTTAGCAAAAATATTCCAGCTAGACATGTACAGCGGCCAGCACATCGAGCTACTACATCTGTCAAATTTCTTTAATAGATTTTCAACTTTATCGCTAAAGTATAAGGTTCAAAGTTGATTGGGAAAATTTGACAGTTTCGGGTAGCTTTATGTGTTGGCGTCTGTACGTTTGTTAAAGAATTTCTCAGAATCGATTGAAATATTTTTTAATCGACATAATAATTTAAGTACCTATCTTTCAACTTGTCATCATTTTCGACTCACTTTACCGGGTAGAGCCCTCTTTTCCCTTGTGCCGTTTTCCCCTGTCTTGGGCTAATCTTGCTTACGTATGACCCTGCTTTAACCTAGGAAACAATAAACATTTATCATCGAACGACCAAACTGTTAAAATTATGAAGTTTGAACATATCGAAAGAGTTGATTCCGTCTTTCCTATTTAGGCGTTTCTTCTTCATTCTTTCGGCTTGGCTTGCTTTCTTTTTGCTTTTTTTCTGCATTTCATTCATTCTGCTGACTTATAAGTTTCTTAGGAAACCGCATTTAAGAAAATTAGAAGACAAGACAGCACTTTAAAATATGTTGGTCCGGTCCAGATTACAGCCGCAGAAGTAGCTAGAAAAACCATAAAAAACACTTTTTGTCGGGCTGCTACGCGAAAAATTAACAATTTTGCCGGCCTTCATTTTTTTCGCTTTGGGCATTTGCCCGGTTTGCCCCCCTTTAGATCGAGCCCTGACTGTCAGTCCATCCCACCACGTCCATCCGGTCAGTACAGTACCTACTTAGGTATACCGATCGTATTGTATACCTAGCTTCAGTCACGCGCGTCATGCGCGTAGTCCTTGAGGCAAGAACAACTTCACTCAAGGTACTTATTAATTTTTTAAAGGTGAGGTAGAACTGACAGTAAAACTGATCATGTATTGATGTTTATGGGAAATAACGCTCGCGCCGATTATTAAGATAAAACTAACTCTAACTACAGTTGGTGAGTCACCGAAACTGTTTGCGGTCTACGGTTTGTGATGCAACACAACAGTTGTTTGATAACGCTGCAATATTTTTATCTTTCAAACTAACAAAGTTGAGATAAAAAAATACAACAAAGTAGAACCAATAAAACAAAGTAGTAACCTAAGTTTCATAATTTTATAAAATTGTCGAGATTCTTTGATCAAAATAATATGGTGTAACTGTAGGGTTTTATTGCATCATATTATTTCACAGTTGTTTTTGTTTAGCTCTTTCACAACTCTGTCATCATAATTTGCAATTTGTTGCAACCTATCGTAACTAATATTATAAAATAATGCGAAAGTAAGTTTGTTTGTTCCGCTTTCACGCTAAAACGGCTGAACGGATTTGGATGAAATTTAGCACGTGAATAGAATATGACGACCGCAGACGAAGTCTCGGGCAACAGCTAGTAACAGTACTTATATTTCATCATCTGCCTAGCCTTTTCCCAACTGTTGGGATCGGCTTCCAGTCTAACCGGATGCAAGTATTTTACACGGAGCGACTGTCCATCTGACCTCCACCACCCAGTTACTGGGTAATACGAAAGCCCATAGTAAGACTGGTTGTCAGACTTTTGGGCTTCTGACTACCCGTAACGACTGTCAAAGATCCACGAACAACAACAACAAACAGAAATGTCTTGGTTTTGAATCGTTTTTAATTAGATCGTGGTAGGCCACCACTCACCAGTAATAACTGCAGTAACAGTGTATCCTACTAATATTATAAATGCGAAAGTTTGTATGTATGGATGTATGGATGTTTGTTACTCTTTCACGCGAAAACTACTGAACGGATTTTGATGAAACTTTACAGTAATATAGCTTATACATCAGAATAACACATAGGATACTTTTTATCCCGATATTCCCACGGGATCAAAACTTACGCGGGTGAAACCGCGGGGCGCAGCTAGTATTTAATATTTATGGATCAAAAAAAAAACGAGAGATGTGTTATCTTTACCAAAACATCGCATGCCTTTATATAGAGATTTCTTTATTTTATGTACAGAGGCCAGCACATCAAGCTACCCCAATCTGTCAAATTTTTCCATTTGAATATGAACCTTATTCCTTTGAAGTAAAGTTGAAAATCTACCAAAGAAATTTGACAGTTTAGGGTAGCTTGATGTGCTGGCCTCTGTATCACGCTATCTGCTCATAAATGATGTAACAGTGGGCTATATTAGGTGGTACGCACGGCTACACATCAAGCTATACATATTACAAACCAAGCTATATGTACTAAAAACCTATACAATGCGAGGTCAGCTAAAACTGGAAATGTATATCTTGATGTATAGCCGTGTGTACCTACTCAACTCATGACCGGCCGTCTTGCGGAGTTATTTTATAACTATGATATCTCATATTAATTGAAATCAAATTATGTCAAGGGAAATTTTGTTCAACATTAAATACTTGTGATGAGTAACGTATTTATTTGGATAAGGATTCATATCATGTTTATAAAAACACCTTCGCAAGTAGTGCATTAATTTAGAGCAAATTTGATTAGGTATCATAAAAAACTAGGTTATTAGGTGAGTCAACCTTAAAAGATAGACATAATGCTGTCGCGTACTTTTTTTTTGAACAAAAGTTCTAAAAAAGAGTCTGCGACAGCATGTGTCGATCTTTTGACGGAAATACGGAATTGTTCCCCTTTAAAAAAAAGGGGAACAATTCCGTATTTCCGTCATGCAAAAAGACATTAAATTATGCATTTACTTAGCGTACCTACGCACCGGAAGCTCTCAAAAGGAGTAATTTTTCCCGTTATTACCACATTTTTCATCGATGCTCCGCTCCTATTGGTCGTAGCGTGATGTTATATAAACTGTAGCCTTCCTCTATAAATAGACCATCTATAACAAAAATAACTGTTAACAAAAATAAAAGTTCCTGAGATTAGCGCGTTCAACCAACCAAAGAAACAAACTCTTCAGCTTCATCATAATATTACTAGCAGTGCCCAGTGGTTTCAATTGCATTAATTTGAGGAAAAACCTAGGTACTAAAATATATTCGATTACTCTAGGAAGCTATTTTAGGTACCTATGTAAATAATTGTAATTGGGGAAAAACGTCGGTATGATATTATAAATATAGGCTATCCACAGTCGGTGAGTTAGGGACAAGGTCAACGCTCAACGATTTCTGGGGAGCTATTCTCTAAGCATACAGCCTTGCGGGCAGCGCTGTATCCTTAGAGAATAGCATGGCTGCATGGCTGATGTAGGTAGGTAACAGAACAGAGGGCTTTGCAATCAATCAGTATATTGTTTGTTAACGCTGCAACTTCATCTTTCAAACTAAAGTCCGCGCGGAACTAGCTGGACGCTGAGGTGGGGAAAGGGGTGAGGCGGCGCGGTTCGCAACGCACGCACTGAGCAGTGTGACCATTTGTGGCAGATTTCGCTCCTAAATTTTGTCCGTGGCAGATCATGCTGACGATTTACAAAAGTGGCAGATTTCGGCAGATTTAAAAGATTGCAAGAAAATCCACACTAATTAATTAGAATATTTAGAATTTTCAATTAATTCATCTTTTTATTCAAAGTAATTACATCAGGTTTTATAAAAAATTAGATTACAAATGATTTATCGAACTGGCAACTTCTGTTTTATGGCCACATTAAACGGGGATTTCTCAGGTGAATTTAAAATTTTAAACAAAACAAAAATAAGGAATAGGTTCTTAATTTTAAACAAAAATAAAGATAGGTTCTTAATTTTTGGGTAACAAAAGAGGGGTTAAAGAAATTTCATTGAATTCGTTGTGTATTTTGTAATTTGTGGCGCCAAGTGTGGCAGATTTAGGCAGATTTTTTGCCCAGTCTGTGGCAGATTCGCCATTTATAAGATGGTCATACTGAACCGACCTGAGTAATGCGCCCCCGCCCCTCCGTCCCACCGCTCACATACCTAAGGCGCGGCCAACTAGTTCCGCGCGGGCTATAAGACTATGCCGACCGCACAGTGGCGCCCTCATCGTTTGTTTGGTTATTTCATACAATTTAGAATGAAAATGCAGAAAATAAGCACGTTAAGTTGTGCTTCACAAGATTATCCTACTTCCTACTAATATTATAAATGCGAAAGTTTGTGAGGATGGATGGATGTTTGTTACTCTTTCACGCAAAAACTACTGAACGGATTTGGATGAAACTTTACAGTAATATATATTTTATCTTTCTTATACTTACTAACTTTGTTATGACTATGGCGACCGCACAGTGGCGACCTCATCGTTTGTATGGTTATATTTTCATATTTAGAATGAAAATGCAGAAAATAAGTTAGATTTGTACCACAAGAAGAAATCTCGTATGGAAAAGTGTTTTTGGTACAAATCTCACTTTGAAAGATGTATTGATGTTTCTAATGATTAGAATTCTGTAAAGACGTACCTGTTATAGTCGCGAATCAAATTTTGATCAAGATACAACCTGACGATGACCTGCAAATTGCAAAAAACGTAAGAAAATTTGAATTTCGCTGTCTACCACTTCGCATTCACCTTAAGTTGTGCTTCTCAAGATTATACGATAGTATTATTAGAAACGGTAGTTTTACATTGTTTAGTTTTATTATACCTAATCCTTAAAACGGAATATAGTGGCCACTGTTATACGTTTTAAGGATTATAATAAAACTAAACAATATAAAACTACCGCGTCTAATAATATTAACGTACTAGCAGCGCCCCGCGGTTTCACCCGCATAAGTGTCGATCCCGTGGGAATATCGGGATAAAAAGTATCCTATGTGTTATTCCTGATTATAAACTATCTGTGTGCCAAATTTCATCCAAATATATTCAGTCGTTTGTGCGTGATTGAGTAACAGATATCCAAACAAACTTTCACATTTATAATATTAGTAGGATTACTTATTACTTAGTAGGTACGCACGGCTACACATCAACTATACATAACCGGTATAAGCTGACTTCTGATTGTACGAAAAACCTTAATATACTGTATAATCTATGGGTTTCATTTCATCTCGATGGGTCTCTTGAACGCAAAGAATGTGGCAGTTTTGCGGTAGACATCAGAAAGAATTTCCTGCCCTCTGGTGTGAACGCTGGTGATGGCGCTAAACAAGTAGGTAGCTGTCTGGGCCGAGACCATTTAGATGGCTATCGACACGCTAAGAAGAAGAATAACAGCCCTGCGGTATTTATTTTTTAATATCGCAGCACTATGCTCAGCTATGAGTCTTTTTGGCCCTGCACGATTTTTTTTCAAAAGTGGCCGCCATTTTGTTTTTATGACGTGCAAGTGACATTCAACATTGGGATAGTAAAGAAATTACGTGGTTGATATGCAGCAATGTACAAGTAGGAAATAATGACTAGCACACTGTTGTCAGTGTGTTCATCACAAAACATCGGAATCTCTAGGATCATTTAGTTACTAAATAAAAACACCAATAACTGTAGTTTATCATATTTATTAGAATTGTATCTGACACTATGTACATGCTCCGCGTGGTCATGTAAACAACTTTATATACGTTTTCAGATGTTAACTGGAATGAAGAAAATTAATTTTCTACAAATAGATACGAAAATTTCCCACGAAACTCGAATTCCGCCGGGCGTTGAGTAATAAATACTAGTTTATAAAATACTCCAGCTTATACCTATGCGCATGGATTGCACTGTGTATTAATTACTAACATTTATATGAATATTGTTTAAAAAAAACTGCATTACTACCTTTCCGGATCATCCCTGCTGATATTTAATATCCGCAACTGTAATTTTGCTACGACAAATGCATTTTTTATATGTAACCTTATAAGTAAATTACCCAGCGATACCGACGATGGCTTCAGAGGCGAAGTATTTCACGTCAACATCAGGATCTACGTTTAATTTCTCAAGTACAGGCTTGACTTGCGGTTGAATGACCGCGGGGTCCAAGAAAGGTGCCATTTTTTGCAAAGTCTTGGCAACATTGAATCTCACATTGGCAACATTGTCGTCTGCCATCGACAAGACAGTGGGCAGAAGTACTCTGGTGGTGATATCCTTGCCGCACACTTCGGAGAGTACATTGATGCAGAACAGGTAGGTCATTCTGTGGAGATAGTTCTGTTCACGTGACATGGCGAGTACTTTGGGGATGACGTTGGTTTCGGCCCACTGCGATCCGTATTGTTCGACTAATTTCTTGAGGTTGAGGGTGGCTGCCTCGCGGATGGCGTACACATGGTCGATGAGCCAGGACATACAGAGACCGGTCAGTTTCTCATCGAAGAACTCTTGTCCAAGTTGTCCGGCGAGGAGGGGCATGTGTTCGATGATGGCGAGACGCACGCGCCATTTTGTGTCTTCAGCTAATTCTACGATGGCGGGAAGCAAGGATTGCACGAGCTGCTGGATTCCGATGACTTCATTGACGCACTCGAGGTTGGAGATGATGTTGAGCCTGACCTCAGGGCACTCATCCTTGAGCTGGGTCAGGAATAGAGGGAGTAGGTGTTCGATGGTGTTCTGGCGGCCGACGATGGGGCTGAAAAGAGAATAGAAACCTCTTTAAATACATCATATCTATTACAGACACACATAAATAACATCACGGCAGTATTTTCCGAAGGGTTACAAAGAGGTGTACAATACGCACACATTTCGCCAGTTTTGTTTAAGTCATAACAGGGGCTAGCCTATTGCCATCAACCAGACATGATATCCAAGCTCTTGGCTGCTGCTGAGAAATATCAGACAGAAAAACCCAATAACACTTTCCCCAGCCCAGGAATCGATCCTCAGTCCTGCCTCATGCTCCACAGTAGCGTTTGCTACCAGTAAACTAACGAGGCAGTCCACTCGTTATTATGTTTATCATATAAATAATAGATGTAGAAAAGGACTTTGATGGTCCGTGGCATACCTGTCCGCCATTTTAATTTTTTTCAAAATGGCGGTCACACATGGAACCTATATAAAACGATAGCTGACATCAATGCAAACAGAGAATATAATAATACCATACGATACCATAATATGCGTGACTGCATTTTGAGAAAAAACAAACCATATGGCGGACAGGTCATATGCCAGGTTCCATATAATAATAATAATATTTAATCCCCTTTACGTCAAGTGAGACAATGGGCGGTCTTATCGTTAAAAGCGATATTTTTAAGACAACGTTTTAGTACCTGAGGCCCATGATGACGGAGGCGAGCGCTGACTTCACGTGCTGGTTGGCGTCGCACACCAGATCCTTGATCTGTGGCAGGATCATTGTCATGATGATGTGCTCCTGGTGAGCCTTGTCTAAGTTCATGCAGAAGTCCTTTACCTAGAGGAATGAGGGAAATTACATTAAAATTTTGCATTTACCCCAAAAAATTATCGTGGCGGCGCTCAGAGGGGCAATTCTCAGCCGAGATGAGACTGTGACTAGATTTTGAATGTTTTTTATTACGAGAATTGGCCTTCAGGTCACTTTATACTTAAAACGATTTAAAGAAATGACAATCTCATCTCAGCGATAACAATCAATGTCAAAAATTTGTCAAAATATTGTAGAAAAACAGAGGTTATTACCGATGGAGCCAGAACCTTAAAAAATAGAATACAGGTTTTTTTTTTCCCATTTTCACGACTTCATTTCAAATTGTACAGACGCCAGCAGGTCAACCTACCCCAATCTGTCAAATTTCTTTGATAGATTTTCAACTTTAGCACAAAGGAATAAGGTTCCTATTCAATTGGGAAAATCTGACAGATTGGGGTAGCTTGATGTGCTGGCCTCTGTACAATGTTTATATTTATTTGCCAGTAAAACTGTTGCTCTATTACAGGCGCGGAGCACAAAACCAGTGGAGAGCGCATGTGGAGGCTACCGCGCTCACTAAACATATGCTATATCAATCCTATGCGTCGGAATTTTGGTCAGTCGCAGCAATTGTAGGCTTACGTACGAACGTCACGCGCTCCCGTTTATAAAGCAAATAAAACGAAAATTAATGCCTAGTTGTGAAATTAAATGGTGTGGAAAGTGTAGTACTACTTCAAGTTACACAAAAGATGGGATAACATTTCACAGGATAACATTTTACTCCATTTATTCAATTTTATAAAAAAAAAAATACAATCAAATATTTTAAGTTCTGGAATGTTCACGTTGCTGTCTCTTTCTGATACACTAATTTGCACATTAGCAGTTGTCTCTTTTTTTCTCGATATCGATATAATCGTCGTGATGCTGCGAACAGCAGCATCACGACGATTATATCGATATACTCTATACCTACAAATAAATAAAATTGTGGTGTCTGTTTGTAATGTAAAAATAATAGATTTTTACTAAATGAATATGAAACAACAAATTAGTACAACTCACTTGAATTCGCTACAATTTCGTGGAATACGGTCATAAAATCTTACGTCATAGTGAATTTGATAATGGTTTTTTTAATTATTTTTTTTATTTATTTATAATACTTCAGTTTACAAAAAGGGGTGTAGTGTTTGGAGCCTCCTTTTAAGCAAACAATGTTGTGTTAGGAGACTCCGCTCTTCCATAGTACAGCATTTTTACTTATTCTAGTTAACAAAACCGTATAGGTACTTAAAATATTGAGTAACAGATTAAAATTAAATTAAAATTTATGGATGTTAGTGAGAATATGTTTCGAGTGTGAACATCTGTGCGTATTGTGTTTGTCTTTGAGAGTGTATGTGAGAGTATATGTGACTTGTGTGAGAGTGTATGTGTGTTTGAGAGAGTATGTGCGAGTGTTTGTGAGGGTGTATCTACTACTTTATGTGCTCCAAAAGTGCTTCCGTGTCATCATATGTAAGTGTCTTTATCCAATCGGTTATTATTTTCTTACATTCATAACTTCTTTTTGTGTATATGTAAATAATTTTGTTATATAGTTGAGCAGACCGTTTATTCAGTTGCCTACTGGCAAACATGGTTTTAGTCTGTGGAATTTGTGCAACAATGTCATTTCTCCTTTTCCGATAATGGTGCCGATTCTCTTGTCACAAATGCCTCTAAACTAAACTAAAAATCACCACAATTTAGTTTATTCCTGTAAAACGACGATTTCCCATTCTGAAATTGACTAAAGTGACACAACTTAAGTATATTTTAGTTTCACAGCACTAAGATGGCACTGAGTTAGTAATCTATTGAAAATGGCAAATTTGCAATTCTAAATTTAACCTTTTTAGCCTAAAATTTTATTGTCAAACTAAATCTGACTATTTTTAATCGCGATTAAAAAGGTGTGGAATAAAATTAGAAATATGTAGACGCTCGTTTATCATTTTTTACAAAGACCAATCAGGACCCTAAAACTTTAATTCGAAAAACATATACCAAATTAATTCATTAAAAACCAATAATAACATGTTTTTTTTTTTTTTTATAAGTAATCGATTTTGATTAAATATTATTTGTATGAATTTAATTGAGTATTTTTCATAGTGTTAAAATCCATTTTATCGATATCGACTATTTTCCCTTAATGAAGTAGAGCAGCCCTAAGGATAGGCGTACCTAAGCAACTTGACCTTGAACTGACCAATCGCAGCCGCGCGTTCTTCCTCGTCCCCCGGACCGCGGTAGTGAGTCGTGTGCTTTGAAGAAATCGGCCTACGCGCTCTGTAGTGGTTATATTTCTATGATTACAGGTCAACGCCAGCTCTGAGTCTTAGCGTGAAGACCGCTTGGATCCTGCCAGGGTCGCGGGTTGTTCGAGAGAGATACCGTGGCCCTTGGCACAGGCAACTGAAGGAACACGGGTGGGTTTTAGTCAGTGAAAGTCTGACACGCCCTCCCGCTCCGCCCAGAGCGGGAGAAGTTATTTGATAATTTCCCCACCCTCAAAAAAAAAACGACCGCTTGGATATAAGACTGCAAGTGTTAAGATTGTGGACTTTGAGGTTAAGGTCATGTACTGACCTTGCCAGCGGCTGCAGCACGGACCTCAGCCTCCGTGTCCTTGAGCAGAGCTTGGAAGATCTGCGCGAGATCTGAACGAGCCAGCTCGGGTCCAACGGCTTGCTGTAACTCGACGAACCTGTAACAGAAATTATGATGGCTAATGCTGTGCAATTTACAAGTACCGCATCGGGCGACAGCGGATCGTATTATAATACAAAAAGCGGCCAAGTGCGAATCGGACTCGCACACGAAGGGTTCCGTACCACAAAGCAAAAGCCGCTGAAAAAATACGTTTCTTGTATGAAGACCCCCCTTTATTTTAATTATTTGTTGTTATTGCAGCAATAGAAGTAAAACATTTAGTTAATTTCTATTTATTTCGGTTCATGGATACATTTCGCTGATGATGATGATGATGATGGGACTCCCTTTTCCGCACTTACTCTCTTTCGGCCCGTTGTGCGTGGGGATTCTGGCTAACAGAGCCAGCCTAACTCCGCCCAGAAGCACATAAGCTTCCTGGGAGCTTCACAGGCTTCGCGGAGTGACCTCACTGTTCCGAGGATTTCTGCGCGTTGAGAAGCCAGTACATAAATCTCGCTGACAGGGAGACAAACGAACACATGGGCGGACAGCAGAGGTTTAGTAATAGGTTCCCGTTGGCATCCTTTGGGTACGGAATCCTAAAAAGCACGGTGCGGCACGCCTGTAGTGTTCGATGGTTTATACAAATTGTACGAAAGTGATGTAGCAGGATTTTTGCAATGGGCACTCACTTGTCGGCGACCATGTAGCGGACCCTCCACGAGGTGTCTCCAGCTCGGGCGCGCACTGTGGGCATCACCAGCTGTTCCATGTCTTCGGGAGGTAAAAGAGCCGCTACTGCCGCACAGGCTTCTGCAGCTAGCAGACGCACTGAATCTTGCTCGTCCTGGATTAGGAAGATGTTGAATATGAAATAAATTAAGCCAGATTTTGACAGTGCGGTTTAATTTCCTGTAGCATACCATAAGTTGAAGCAACAGTTAAAGTTGCATCTTCTAAAAAGTGAAAAAATTAAATGACACACTTGCATCATGTAATCAACTGTACCAGTATTGATGTTAAAGTGACATTGCAAAATCTTATTGGTTTCTTGATCAGACCTCATGTTGGTCTGCTATAAAGTCTTTGGTGTTGTAATTGGTTAGACAAAAATTAGCAAGCAATCAAGCAAGTAAAAGTTTTGAACTCCACTAACTGCTGAATTGCAGGCTTTATTTCCTTGGAGAGGAAGGTAATTTGAGTTCCACAAAGGAAATATTATTTTTTAGCTGAATATAGGCACCTACATCGAAACCAAAACAATCAACAACCAAAAAAAAATTACAAACATATCCTAAGACTTTTACAAATAAAAATAATAAGAGTGTCCATGGACTTTCCTGCCTGCCCCTCTCCTTAGAAACCTAGTATGCTTTGGAATGGATATCTATCCGACTGACCGACGATTTTGACAATTCAAAGATGCCTGTAAATGGATTAATTAAAATGAATTCAAACTCAAAGCATTTATTTCAAATAAACCAATTACAGGCACTTTTGAATTGTCAAGGTGTCGGTCAGTCAGAAAGATGAAGCTAGTTGCCCATTCCAAAGCATAGGTACCTATGGAGAAGAACGGACAAGAAACTCCATAGACTGAATGTGATTAGTTTTTGATTTGTAACATACCTGAGCCAGCGTTACGAACATAGGGATGAGGTCACTCTTCACGTACTCGACCTCGACCACCCTGGCGAACTCGCCCAGCTTGTAGGCAGCCGCGCGTCGCACCATCGGTGTGTCGTCCTGGCACAGCGAGCGGAAGTGCTGGCGGAGCTCGGCCTTCACTGGGGCGGAGACTCGCGGGTAGCACACACTGAAAGTAAGAATGGATATTGGTTTAGCTTTTATATTTTATTTATAGACAAAAAACAGAATACGTTTAAAAATATAGCATCCCTAGCGGGAGGTAAGCTGTCATAATGACTTTACTAAGAGAATGTAACAGCGAGTGAAGCAAGCTTGAAAATGGAGCATCCTGAATCCTGCAATTAAGGCTAAATCTTGAGTATGGGACCGCGCCTGTAGTATGAATCATTTGTAAGCCAAATTACGTAAATTTACATTTTCTTTAAATATTCATAAATGTACAGAGGCCAGCACATCAAGCTATCAATCTGTCAGATTTTCCCAATTGAATATGAACCTTATTTCTCTGTGCTAAAGTTGAAAATCTATCAAACAAATTTGACAGATTGGGGTAGGTTGACCTGCTGGCGTCTGTACAAGCATGAGAAACGGGGTGTAAAGTTCACTCATCTTCCATAGAAAAGGGAGGATCCTCAGACCAGATGGGAATTGTCCGGTGGGCTACTGCCCGACGGTTGATGTTGGGACGTTGTACAGACACCAGCACATCAAGCTACTATAATAGGAATAACAATTCTCTCTCACACACACACACACACACACACACCCTCATACCCTCACATACACACCCTCACACACACCTTCACACACCACTACACGCACCACTCTTTTTCCTTTCCTAATTAATTTATATGTTTGTTTACCTTTACCATATAATGAACCAGTCGCATGATTGTAAAATGGCATGTATGTACTTAAATGCAATTAAGAAACATCCAATAAAGGGTCGGGCCCAGCATCTTTAACACAAGTTGTCTTGGCAACTTAGCAAGGGTGCTGGTGTCGCCACACTATTGTATAATTTACTTTAAACTGTTATGTACTGCCATGTGTTTAATTGTAAAAATGTAAAACTTGATGCAAATAAAAAATTATTATTATTATTATTATTATAATCTGTCAATTTTCTTTAATAGATTTTCAACTTTATCGCTAAAACATAAGGTCCAAAGTTGATTGTGAAAAACTGACAGTTTTGGGTAGCTTAATGTGCTGGCGTCTGTCCATTATATGCTAGTCGCGCGATAAACTTCGCTTGCGCGATGCAGCCTATCGATTCTGTAAACATCTCACCGTGATAACATAGGTGAAGTGAACTATCAATGGAGGCAATCCAAGGCATCAGGTGGAATGACAGCTCACTTCACCTTAGTTTTCACGGTGAGTTTTTTACAGAATAGTGCTGCTGGATTTTGTGTGACGTGAGTGATGCGTAGTTAGCATGTGGCGTTGTAGATGTCGCTACATACATTACGGGCCGTAACATACATTACGGGCCTTTTATCAATAAGAATTTGAGGTTTTGGTTTATATTTTAGGAATGTTTGCTCACAATTACATACGTGGGGGCCGTATCATTGATACAGCAGATACGGAGGCAGCTACGCCACTGGCGAAAGTAATTCTGTCTGCCTGACCATTAACTTTTCAGCTAAACGGATTTGGATGAAATTGGGCACAGTGAATAAACCATGACTTTTGTAAGGACAGGATACTTTCTATAGGTAGTGATCCACGAAGACGCGCCCCACTCTTCTTCCGAATCGTTAGTGGTTATCGCTAGTTAATTCCAATAGTGTTTCAGTTTCTTCGATACACACTAATTAATTACCCACTAAAATTAGTGTGTATCAACAAAACTAAAACACTAGCAGAATGTTGCATACTTGTTTTGTAAGCATTAGGAAAAAGAGTGGGGCTCCTCTTCGTGGATTGCACATGCACGCACTACCTATATCCAGGATGTTCCCGTGGGAGAATTTCCAACCAATATGCGCGCGAAGCCACGGGCAAAAGCTAGTTTAAAATAAAATAAATAGTACATGCAACTGGCATTGGAAATCATTTACAAGGATTTTCAACATTTCCTTAGTTGCAGTTGCAATGCATACTTTGTTAATTTCACAAATAACAAGGTCTGCATTTCTGAATACTTCCAAGTAAGCAAATGGAAATATATAGGTATTTAGAAATAGCTGTGCCCGCGAATTCGCTCGCGTGCAAGTCTGTAGAAGCAAATGTTCTTAAAAATACAGTTCAAATAGACTCCCCAATAAATAAAATGTTTCATCTAGTGGGACTCAAGCCTCCCTCTTTGAGAGAGTGGGCTGTAATCTACCACGCGGGCGAGATTTCACATGTCTTGTCAATAGATTTCACATGACTTTTTTTTTGGTTCTAGGACACGTCATACTGGCGTGTCCTAGAACCAAAAAAAACCTCACGATGTTTTCCTTCACCGTTTTGAGAGCAGTGGTGGCGAAATAATTTACACAAAGTAAAGCGGCTGTCTGGCGCTAAACAAAGAGTTCTCCCAGAACGTAAACATGTCACTAAACAGTCTTCAATATTTACCTGAACAACCCGCAAGCAGATGCACGAGATGTGAACCAGTCACCGCCAGCAAGGCGTTGGACTAGCGGTACAAAGTGCTGCTCCAAGGCTTGAGGAGTGTGATGAGCAGCTACAGCACGGAGTGAAGCAACGGCCTTGTCACGCACTACGGTCTCTTCTACGGTGGCCAGAGATTCCAGCGGTGGGAGGAGGCAGTGAGCGAATTCACCACCACCAACCAAGTTGATGAAATTTCCTGAAAGATTTTTTTTGTACAGGTTATTCATTAAATGATATGATACTCACATTCCCATTTATGAGTTTTAATAACATAGAAAAACATAAAAAAGAATCAATTTTTTAAAATAAAATAAATAAATAAATACCTATATGTATAAGTTCACCCACATAAATACACATATTGAGACATGTCACTACTACAACCGAGGCTGAGCGGACTTCGTGAGATAGATCATCTATACTAAAGAGAATAATAATACATTGCTCATTCAACTGTATTCAGGAGGTTTCCACTTTATGTCTCACCACTCTGTTCAAAAATTATTGTGTTTAAAGAAATAAACTTAATAGTCAAATGAAAGACATCTTTAGGGTATTGTGAATTTACCTGAACCTAAATTTATAATTTCAGGTTTAAGTATGCAAAATATCAACTCAATTTGTATTGTAAGTGGCATTCAAAGTACCTTCCACAGGCATGTTTTCTTACTCATTTACATTTTCATCAAATTGTTTTGGAACAGAGTATAAATAAATACCTTTTTTAACTGAAGAAGGATACAATTAGCAATTTCAAGGTAAATCAAGACCTACCTTGAGTTCTATTGAGTGAAGTTTGCAGAATAATGTTATAATGTATTAGAATATTGGTGTTAGATGTATCAAAAGTTAAAATATTATACACATTGCCTGTAAGGTCAATTTAAAAATTTTATAATTATAAAAGTAGGTACTACCTATTGTGATTGCAAGTGTTACACAATATTAGGATAGACTTTATTTTCATTACTGCCCAATTTAAACTTTTTGGTGGCTGTGAACTGTGCACATGTTAATATTCATACACACATAATTTTGAAGTTCAAAAAGTGCTGATTCTCAGCAGTTTGAATAAATGACTTTTGTTATTATTTTAACAGGCTGAATAGTGTATTTGGCCTACAATTTACTATAGCCATGTGTATTCCTACTCAATTGAATTATAAATTCTGATTATCCTTAATATCGGAATTTCCTCCTCCCAACAATCATTTCTATATTATTTAGTTTTCTTCTCAGCTTTAGTACTATGATTCTTCATCGTAGCTTTGGGGAATTTAAAAATAGCAAACAGGTTTTCATAACAGAGGCAGTTTTTAGTGGTTGTGTATGACATTTTACATATCTACATTGATAATTTAGTATCACAGCAATATGATACTAACATACGCGAAAAACATGTTTATCTTTCAATCAAGGCATTGTCTACTATTTTTTTTTGTGTTAGTACGTATTGATAACCAAAAACATAGACGATATATGATGGGGAAGCTTTGTATATGGAAACAGGATGAAAAACAACAATAAATAGGTTATCAAAACATACAATGCCGAGTTACAGATAGTCTTCTGTCGATAATTTTATTATAACATTTGCAATGTAGGTACTAACCCAGTTGTTCGGCAAGGGCGAGTAAAACTTCGTCTTCATCGTAAATGGTTTCCGTCAGGAAGGGGATTAGCTCAGACCTGGTTCTCTCCACGCCCAGGGCCAAAGCGATGGTCGATAATTTCTTGATAGAATTCAAACGAAGCTGCACATCCTCGTTTTTCAACTCGTCTATGAGCACCGCAATAGGATACAGTGACTCATCTGTCCCAGAGTCGCTCGCTGCCATTTTTGTGTTTGTTGCACTGCTTTGATTTCAAATTTCACGAACTATTTATGATTTTCAACAGATTTACGAAATTATTGCGAGTAATAGCATAAAAATCTAACGCTATTGAACTCAAATGCAGCAAAATGGCAGCTTGTATTTTCTTTTTAATTTTCAACCTCCCAAAGAGTCCCAAAGTCGATATTTTCAAGCACAGAAACAAGGCTATACAGCCAATAGCCATAGACAATAATAATAGTGATTGTGTGTATCTTTAAAGTAATAAAACAACTGGTTTAAATTCATTATTATTACTAATTAAGAACAATATAGGTATAGATGTGCAATTTTTATAATATAAAAGGAATCAGTAAAGTGCCAAAAAAGAACAACCGTTTGTAGCGCCATCTTGTTTACAAACTAAACACTAATTACTAATAACTTCCACGCTGGTAAAATAAGTGATTTATTTAATTGACTTATTTAAATACACAAGGTCGAATAAGCGTTTAAATGAGAGATAATGATGATAAAAGTACCTAACAGTACCTAACAGTTTTTGCTGTTGTGTAAAGAAAAATTGCTGGAGCAGTATCAGTGCAGAATATCCGTTATTTTTAATTAAGGTTCAATCCTAAATTCCTAATCCATTCATTTGAGCAAATTCCACAAGTAATTTCTTTTTACGAATGTATTTTTTTTTAATTAGTCACACCTCGATGACACTTGACAATAATTTTTTCTACTCTTAATAATGTCATGGGGTGTAAATTTTTGATTTTATGTGTGTTTAACAATATTTAGTGATTAAGGTAGTGTACAAATGCTATGGGAGGCGATGGCGACAACCTTAATGTATCTATCGCACACCTCGCACTGTGCTGCGTGGCCGGGCGCGGGATCAGTCGGATGAGCAGCGCCAGTTACACACATCCTGGAATGCATGCAAATTTCTTTATACACGGATTAGTTGGATTCTTACATTTCCAAAGTAGGTATAATGGTGCACAGTAGACAATGTCAGCAGCAGAACTTATGTCAAAAATTTCGAATTCAGATTTGCGATAGACTCGATTTAGCATAGGAATCGACAATCAGGAGCTCGGAAAATTAGTTTTCGGTAAGGTCTCAACGTGCATCGGCCTATAATGTTCTCACTCCAATGGGACACAAGCTTCTTCTATAAGAGAGAGAGAGTGGGCCAGAATCAACCACGCGGGCCTAGTGCGGGTTGGTGGGTGTCTGCGAATATCTGGTTCTAAGACGTGCCGGTTTTCTCACGATGTTTTCCTTCACCGTTTTGGGAGCAGTGGTGATGAAATTAAATACTTAAACAAGTGAAGTGCCTGCCTGGGTCGAACTCACGACCTACAACTTGTAAGTCGGGGCTCGGGGCTGATCCACTGGGCCACCAGTGCTCAAATGTAAGGTACAGAGGCCAGCACATCAAGCTACCCAAATCTGTCAAATTTCTTTGATAGATTTTCAACTTTACTACAAAGGAATAAGGTTTATATTCAATTGGGAAAATATGACAGATTGGGGTAGCTTCATGTGCTGGCCTCTGTACATAATAGCTAAAGTAGTTTTAATTGAAGTTTTCCAATATGTTTTTTGTGTCAGTATAAATGTCCATGGATTCATAAGTGTCTTAACTTTTCCTTTATCATTTTTCTCCAGGCGGAATTTTGGGCGACGATATCAACGCAATCTACACGATTAGCTTGAAAGCTGCACAGTACCTGGCCTTGCCATGTTTGAATGCGGACCTCCGGCGAACTGATCAGACCATCTCCCTGCTCCACTTGCTCTCGGGAGTGATTCCCTTCGCCATTTCCCTCGCTGGCCAGGACAATGTCCCTCTAGGGAATTTGGCGATTGCCCTGAACATTATTTCTTTGTGCCATTACTCGCACCTCAACAACCGCGAGTTCGGTTGGTATACTGCGGGTGCTGCTTGTCTGGCGTACTTCGTCATCCCGCAGACGAACCAAAAGTTTATTTTCCCTCTGGCCTTGGCACTTATGGAGTATTTCGCGTACAGGGTCTACCACGTTCACTACGACCGACCACCTGGTCCACCTGGAAGGTGCTGAATGGTTATATTGTATTTGTTTTTTTTTGTAATACATTTTTTTTGAGCGTTGTTGTTTTATTTTTCTGCCCGCGACTTTAACTGTGTTTAAGTCAAGTATACCGTAAAACATACCCGAGATAATAGACGTAGAGGAAGTGCGGCACATTTGAAATACACGGATGTCTCAATCAATGTAAACGCCATCTGTGTTTTTTTGCGGTTATCATAACGTCACATGACATACGATGTCAATGAGTAGGTATTGGACGCATCTTGACATTTCTGCTGACAGCCACTTCAGCCACACAGGAACGAAATTACGAAACGTCAAGTTTGAAAACTTTTTCGTTAAGAACAGGTAAGAATGCGATTCTTGATAATCATTTATGTACTAGTATATGCAAAATCTTCATTGTAATTGTTATTGTTTAAACTGTTATGTAGACCTTATTAGTTTTAGTTTTTGTTTCGATTTTGTGAATAAGTATTTCTAGAATAAAAAAAAGTGAAATGGAGTTACAGGTTAAGGTTATTAAGGTTGCATAACATGCTTACAATGTGCGACCTCTTCGATAAAAAACAAAATGTTACTGACATGTGTCGTGTGGTTTAAAAAATGGCTTTTATATAAAGTGTCTTTGTGTAAAACAACTAATCAGTTTTATTTTTAGTTAAATTGTAATAGCTGTAACAGGTTATGGGCCCAGATATCCAGAATGGAGTTGTCAAAGATTCAGATTGCTAAACTTGAGGGTACAAATTGGATACAATGGAAGTACCGGATGTCTGCATTGTTAAGAGGCATAGATGGCCTAATAGACATTGTAGAGGGCAAGATAAAGAGACCGGTTAAACCTGCATGTGAGGCTGGCGCTACAGCTGCAGCAGATTTGGCTCTATATAATGACAATTTAATAAAATACAACAGGCTGGATAATACGGCTTTGTTACTTATAACAAACAATATTTCTGATGACTCGTTAGATAAGGTTATAAGATTCTCAACGTCCAGAGAAGTATGGGATGAACTACATAGACTATATGAAGGCGTGAGTGAAGATCGCTTATATGATTTATGTTTGCAGTTCTTCAGTTACAAAAAAGATACTGTTGATGATATTGCAACGCATATCTCGAAGCTGAAAAATGTCTAGTACAGGTTAAGGCAAGAATTAATGAAAGAAGAAGACTGTAAGGAACTTCCAGATATTTTATTAATTTGCAAAATCTTGGACACATTACCAGAAAATTATTTTTCATTTAAATCGAGCTGGTTGCTGATGTCTAAAAAGGATCGGAGCATTGAGAATATAACAAGTCAGTTATGTGCACATGAAAAGGCACTCTGCAACAACGGTAAAGACTGTGAGTCTAGTTGTGATGCCCTTGCGGTTAATACATGGAAGAAATGTATTAAAAAGGTTGATGAGGAAACTCCAGGGACAAGTAAGAAGAAAATAAAGAAAGTAAGATGCTACAACTGCAAAGAAGTTGGTCACCTTAAGAAAGACTGCCATAAGAGGAATGTATCTCGTCAAGTTGTGGATGACAACAAAGGAGTTAACATGGTATTACTGTCTGTGAATTCAGCTGAATCTGATACTGATTGTGACAAATGGTATGTGGATAACGGTGCTACAAATCATGTTACGATGCGGTTGGATTTGTATCAAGATTTTAAATTGTTTGATGTTGATCACACTGTAACAACAGCTGATGGAAATGTGATTAAGGCTATTGGCCAAGGATCGCTAAGCATTGAAGCTGAGGTTAACAAGAAGGTTGTCAAGGCAACATTGAGGGATGTTTGGTATGTTCCCCAGATTAGCAGAAATTTATTTTCGGTCCTGTCGACACAAGATAAAAATCCAGGGAGTTTGTTTGAGTCGCGCGTCACTTCTTGTTCAATGAAGATTGATGGACAAATTGCTATTACAGGACAAAGAGAAAGGTACGGAGGTCTGTACAGGCTTAACTGTAGGATTGTACCACCATCTAAAGTAATTGTCAATTTGGTACAAAAAGTTGATATGCTGCAACTCTACCATGAACGGATGGCTCATCAGAATAAAAGGCATGTGAGAAGTCTAATCGAGAGGGAACTCGGTATTAAAACCAAGGAAACTGGAGAGTTATGCGAAGGCTGTATATTTGGAAAGTCCCACAGACAGAAGTTTGTTGTACGGGAAAAGGCCACTCAGCCTGGAGAACGCATACACACTGATGTGTGTGGTCCATTCCCTCTGTCCATATCCAAGTATCGCTACTTTGTACTGTTCAAAGATGAATTCACGCGATACAGATTTGTGTACTTTCTTCGAGAGAAGTCGGAGGTACATGAAAAGCTGAAGGAGATGTTGGCATCTGCCAAAGTATCTGGTCATACTGTTAAAGAAGTATTGAGTGATAATGGCGGAGAATTTAACAATCAGAAGATACTAAAAGTATTGATGGACAAAAGCATAAAGCAACGATTTGTTATGCCATACACGCCAGAACAAAACGGCTGTAGTGAAAGGGACAATCGCACGATTGTTGAGGCAGCGAGGTCTATGATGCATGCGCATGAGGAATTGCCTCAGATATTGTGGGCTGAGTTGGTGAATACTGCCGTCTATATCTTAAACAGGACAGGTCCAACAACAGTAGAAAACAAGTCTCCATTTGAGCTTTGGGTTGGTAAGAAGCCTCAAATTAAGCACTTGAGGATTATCGGATAACCTTGTTATGTGCATGTGCCAAAGCAAACCAGGAAGAAGCTGCACAAGAAAGCAGTGAAATGTATATTAGTGGGATATGATAATGACGATGGGTATAGGCCAGAGCCTATACCCATTATTCTGTTTGTTCCAGAGAACAAACAGAATAATTCGCTGGTGAGATCAAGGGATGTCTCCTTCGATGAAAAGCCCTTGAGTGCAGAAGCTCCAGTGAAAGCTTCTACAGAAGCTGAATTTGAAATACCTTTAGAATTGCCACAGTTGCATGGTAATGAGAATGATGCATTGAATCCAGTGTGTCAACGACAAGTTACTCAGAATGCAGAAAATTCAGACAGTGATAGAACTATCAACAATAATGATAATGTCAATGAAGGTGTTGGTACTGAAATTGGGGACACTGAGTTCATTGGTAGAGAAGATGTTCTAGTTGAAAATTTGGATGATTTTGATGACGCTAGGAGTTATGTTTCTGAACAAAGTTTTGAGTTAGGGGGAGAGATAAGGGAAGTAAATGAAGATGAGACAGAAATTCATACCAGAGATGTAATGCCTGAACAGGAAATCAAGGAACATGGTGGAAGGATTCTCAGAGATAGATCATTACTTCGTCCACCTATTAAACTCAAAGACTATGTTTTAAACATGGCTAGCTGTCTCCAAGAACCTAGTTGTTATAGAGAAAAAAAAAAAAGCTCTGAACGGAATCTTTGGGAAAAAGCAATGGACTGCGAGATGAATTCATTGAAGGAGAATAAGACTTGGGTCCTTGTGTCTCTTCCTAATAACAGGAAGGTTATACCATGCAAATGGGTATACAAAGTGAAATTGAATGCTGATGGTTCGGTAGACAAGTATAAAGCTAGATTTGTTGTAAAGGGGTTTAGTCAAAAGAAAGGGGTTGATTATGATCAAACTTTCAGTCCCGTGGCTAAAATGGCAACAGTCAGGAGTGCATTGGCTGTAGCAGCCAATGAGAACATGTTAATGATACAATTCGACGTTTCAACAGCTTTTCTCTATGGGTCACTTGATGAAGAAATTTTCATGAAACAGGCTGAAGGCTATGACGACGGCTCTGGTCGCATCTGTTTGTTAAAGAAAAGCTTTTATGGTTTAAAACAGGCACCAAGGTGTTGGAATAAGCGGATTTTGGACTATTTCAAAGAGATTGAATTCGAAGTTAGTGACTCAGATCCTTGTTTATTCATAAGGAAGACGCCGTCTGGAGGTAAACTGATAGTTGTTCTATATGTTGATGATGGTTTGGTGGCTGCAACGAGCCAGGACCTAATAAACGAGTTCATAGTACAGATGAAAACTAAGTTTAAAATAACGACAAAGACAAAGACAAAGACATTTATTCGTAGGATATGGTAGGTACAAAGTTGGTTGGTATAAATAGATAAGTTCGACACATCCGCCGCTAAAAGCGGCATACGAATATTTACAATGCACAATGTGAACCTAATGTGCACGTGGGTAGGTATAAAACCTAACTTGTGTACTACTTAAACTCTAATAAACAATAGGTACAAAACACTTATACGAAACACTTATTTTATACTCTAATATATAATAACAAATAAAAATACAGCAATAACATTTCTATTATACAACTAAATAAATCTATCTACCTATCTCATTACATAAAAAAAAAAAATATATATATATCTATATATATGTATTATTTACCCTTATAATCAAAAAATTCTTTTAAACTGTAAAAAATATTTTCGAGTAGCCAATTTTTTAGATTTTTTTTATAAAAATTAAATGGTAGCTCTCTTATCGCTTTTGGAATATGGTTATATATTTTAATGGACATAAGGTAGCTGTTTCTGTAGTGGAGAGTACTATTACAAAATTGGTTTTTTAACTTGGTGGGGTCCCTTTTTGTAAACCTATTGTTTTCGGCTACTGTGGAGAAGAAGTGAGAGTATTTCTTGACAAATATGCCTATTTCAAAAATGTAAGTAGAAGATAGAGTTAACACCTTTAGCTTTTTAAAAATTGGTCTACAGCTCTCGTATGGAGCCGCCCCAGTTATTGCTCGCAAACATTTTTTTTGCGCTATGAATGCTCTTTGTATGTGAGATGAGTTACCCCATAGGAGTAAGCCGTACCTCAATACAGACGCTACGTAGCCGTGATAGGCGTTGAGTGCAGCTTCTTCATTCGCTGATTTACGTAGTTCTCTTAGTGCGTATACAAATCTGTTTATTTTTTTACATAGATTTTCAATGTGTATTCCCCAATTACAATTTTCATCTAGTGTTAGACCTAAAAATTTTATAGTATTTTCTTTATTAATTATTTGGTTATTATGATTTAAGATAATTTTTGGTGGGTTTTGTTTGTAGTTTGCAAATTGAATGAATTTTGTTTTAGATAAATTTATTTTTAAGTTGTTTTCATTTACCCAATTAATTATATCGTTGATGGTTTGATTTACTTCTTCTTGATGTAATGTTTTGTTAGTTTCCGGTATTATTACTGACACGTCATCTGCAAATAGTACGCACTTATGGTTTGTTATATTTGGTAAGTCGTTAATGTATAACAGGAAGAGAAGAGGCCCAAGGATGCTTCCTTGAGGACGACGAAGGCAGCAACATATTTCCTTGGAATTGAAATAGAGAAGACTGATGATGGAATCAAAATATCTCAGGGATCTTACGCAAAGAGAGTGCTTAAAAGATTTGGCATGGAACATTGCAGACCTGTAATGACACCAGTTGTAAAAGAGGATCAATGTCAGGGTCAAGACTCATGCGATGTGAGCAATTTTTTGAATAACTACAGACAAGTGGTTGGTGCATTGGCATATTTAATGATTGGAACTAGGCCAGACATTGCATATGCAGTCAGCGTCGTTTCGAGGAGCCTCGAAAATCCTAAAAAACGGGATTGTGTCAAACTGAAGAGAATACTACGGTATTTGCAGTATGCTCTTGAAAAAGGGATACTCTACAAAAGAGATTTCAAGACAGGTATTCTTGAGAGCTACAGTGATGCAGATCATGGCGGTGACTTGAACACAGGACGTTCAACCACTGGTGTATTGTGCATGTATACTGGAGGTGCCGTGTCATGGATAAGCCAACGCCAGACAAGCGTGGCTATATCTACAACTGAAGCAGAGGTCGTTGCTGCCAGTGAAGGCGCTCGGGAATCAATTTGGCTGTCCAGAGTCATTGGAGATATGACAATACTGAAGGGTGTGCCTATCCTGAGAGTAGATAATGAAGCTGGGATCAAGCTAGCTGAAAATCCGGAGTACCACAAACGTACTAAGCATATCCGGATTAGACACTTCTTTGTCAGGGAGATGGTAACAAGTGGAGAGCTAAAAGTAAGCAAGATCACAACAGAAAATCAACTTGCAGATACTTTTACAAAGGCATTAGCTAGACCAAGGCTATTGAAGCTTTTGAAATTAATAGGTCTTCATTGAGAGAAGATATTAAGGTTGCATAACATGCTTACAATGTGCGACCTCTTCGATAAAAAACAAATGTTACTGACATGTGTCGTGTGGTTTGAAAAATGGCTTTTATATAAAGTGTCTTTGTGTAAAACAACTAATCAGTTTTATTTTTAGTTAAATTGTAATAGCTGTAACAAGGATGTCATGTTGTTAATTAATTTGGAATACCGAAAGCTAGTCTGTGACCGAAAGTGAACATAATATTAATATTGTAGGCTATTTTTTCTAAAAATATTTAAGTTTTAGATTTATAAATATTGATTACCTACCTACAAAAAGACTGTAATACTGTAACAAAGATAATTATGATTTATTCGTTTCTAAGACAAAAACTGTAAGCATCGTCAAAGAAAAAAAAGGTGAATATAATTTGTAATACTATATTCCAAATGACGTGCAACCTATGTAAAATCACACTTATGGAGATTTATAGATTGATTGAAATTTTGAGAAGATTCCTAGTTTTTGTTTTGTTTTATTGTTTGTATTAAGTATTAAAGTTAAATAGGTAATTTTCCTTAATAATCTAATGCATTTTTTATAAGCTAACCCGTTTCCTTTTCTAGATAGTCCCAAAAAACAAACTGGTATTCCAAATACGCTGCATTTACTCTACTAAGTACCTCTAAGACAAAGAATCTAAACATGCCCACGGCAGAAGTTATTGACAGTGAATGAGTTTTCGAAATCGGATCAGCCTATCGATTCTGTAAAAATCTCACCGTGATAACTTAGGTGAAGTGAGCGTGAAGTGAGCTATCAATAATAGAGGCAATCCCGAAGATCAGCCGATCGATTCTGTAAAAATCTCACCGTGAAAAGTTAGGTGAAGTGAGCTTAGAGTGAGCTGTCAAGAGTATCAATCCCTAATATCAAGATGACACTGACAGCTCACTCCATGCTCACTTCACCTAAGTTTTCACGGTGAGATGTTTACAGAATCGCACTGCTGGTGGAATGACAGTTCACTTCACCTTATTTTTCACGGTGAGATTTTTACAGAATAGCACTGCAGTATTTCCAGAGATTCCTAAATATAGAGCTAATCGTTAATCAAATAATTTTGTATCTTGCGCCACAAGAGTTAGAAGTAAACCTAGAATTCAACCTTTAATATTAAACCCTCAAAAAAGGTCGTGTCCACAACCGTGGATCCGCGCTTGAACTCTGAGCTATTTATGTTAAAATAAATTGACGTTATGAGGTAGGTACCTGATAACCCTTTTGTATTTTATATTGTTAGCCGCTGTAGTTACTATTTTATTGATATCTATAATAACCTCGTCCGTCCTCCACCTACCACCTACCTTCTTATAACAGATACCTACCCGTGTTACGTCGCCCGTAGCAACAAGAAAAAAAGCAATTCCTTTGTCTTCCCCATAAGGGGGGTAACAAACCGTGCTGGTACTAAAAGGATGCCTAATGCATGCCTGCTGGCTCATCGTGGAGCTCCCGCGGAGACAACGTATTAGAAATTAGAACGTATCGTACAGTCACGAGCATAATAAATATAGTGCAATCCACGAAGACGCGCCCCACTCTTCTTCATAATCGTTAGCGGTTATCGCTAATCAATTTCGCTAAAGTTTTCGTTTTTTCGATACACACTAACTAGCCACTAGTAATAATTAGTGTGTATCGACATAACTAAAACACTAGTGGAATGTTGCTCACTTGTGCTGTAAGCATTAGGAAAAAGAGTGGGGCGCGTCTTGCACTATCTGTAAATAACATAACATAACTTTTGTTTCATTTTTCACATACTTAGGCCTTTCCCAACAATCGCCACTTCGACCGGTTCTTAACTTATTGCATTCAGCTTACTCTTGCAGACTTCCTCAAGGTCAATCCCCGTAATTAAAAACGTTCAAAATCTAGTTTTGCAATCTCATCTCAGAGACAATCAATGTCAAAAACGTCAAAAATGTCGAGAAATCGAGGTATTTTTGACAGATTGATACTGAGCACTGCATATCGGAAGACGTAGAGTTAGAAAGCCTCCCACAAGGTGGACCGATGACCTAAGTAAGGGACAATTCTCGTAATTTTAAGAACGTTCACGGTCTGTGGGGTAATTGTGTAACACACTATTAGTAGCAATGGTTTTCATTTTGACAGATCAACACCGTTCATTGCGTGTTTTACATTGTTGACAGACACATTTTTCGAACATATGAAGCAATGGATTAGCAATATGCTTCAAAATGATTCAAATTGAGATCGATATTGTGTTTCGCAACTAGGATGCTGACTTGGTTTCCGACGGAAGCCAAGTAAGGTTTATTAAAACTTTCCGTACGCACTTTTCGGGTGACCACTGAAAATCAGCGCAGTGTGCTCCCCCATAAGGGAGCAACATCGCTTTTCAATATTGCGTGATTTATGCTCATGACTGTACATGTTAGGTACCTATATATTATTGTACATACATTTATATTTGTAAGTATTTATTTTTACTTGGTAAAGGAAATTATAACAAAGGAATCTGATAAAGATTTCATTTCGGGAGAAAAGATGATAACGCATACTAGAGAAACTGGAAAGTAAGTAATATCTTTCCATTTTGTTTTGGCACTCTGCCTTGCCAGTGACCAGCACCCTAATTGCGTAACACACTATCAATCGGAATCTGAATCATTTTGAAGCAAAGTGCTAATCCATTGGTTCTTAAGTTCAAAAAACTTGTCTGCTCAACACGTAAATAACGCAATGAATGTTGTTGAACTGTCAAAATGAAAACGATTCCGATTGATAATGTGTTACGCAATTGCCCCGCAGTGCGTGTTGCCAATGATGACATGGCACTGAAACGTGGTCGCTCACAATGGGCCTTATTAGAAGGCTGATGGTCACCCAAAGGGCAATGGAGAGGGCTATATTTGGAGTATCCCTGCGTGATCGAATCAGAAAGGAAGAGATCCGCAGTAGAACCAAGGTAACCGACATAGCCCGAAGAATTGCCAAACTTAAGTGGTTGAACATTGCTCGCAGAACAGATGGCCGATGGGGCCGAAAGGTTCTGGAGTGGCGACAGAGTACCGCGTACTGCACCGTTGGAAGGCCTCCCACAAGGTGGACCGTCGACCTTGTGAAGGTCGCAGGAACCCGTTGGATGCGAGAAGCACAAAACTGGTCGAAGTGGACGTGCTTGGGGGAGGCCTATGTCCAGCAGTGGACATCTTTCGGCTGAAATGCTGATGATGACTCTGTCTTGCAAGTCAGTGCATCCCGCACTAAGATAGCCCGCGAAATTGCATTGCAGGAAATCAAGAACAACTTAGAGAGCTGTATTGATGGTTCTAATGATTATAATTTCGTAAATACCTATATATTTGTTTCGGTCGCGAATCATATTCCGATCAAACAAAGTTGAAGGAACATTTTCTTATTAGAAAGTATTATAATTATGTTACCTACCTAAGACTTCTATAAATGTAAGGCAGTACACCAAAATAAAGATGAAAGTGTAAATGGATACTGAAAGCACTCAAAACGTGTTTCTATTTTGAGTGAAACTTACTCCCGTGAGTTTTAATTACTCTGATATGTAACAGACGATGGTTATTTTTGCGCGGATTACTTACCTACATTTATTTTTAATGTATTTTTTAACTCTTGATATTAATACAGTGTGGAACTCGTTGGCGTTTGCCCAACTATTTTCCAAATAAGAAATTTTTTTTTTCCTCCAAAAAAAAAACCGAGGGTTCTGTACGGTACAGAACCCTCGGTGTGCGAATCCGACTCGCTCTTGACCGGTTTTTTGAATTTATTCTCCCAAAACCAATTGGGTTTTATTCACTTGAATTATCGTCGTCGTTTTAGATGATGCTCAAGGAACTTATACTCTCTATGATAATATTTTGGAAAATAACATTTTTTATAGCCAATGAAAACAACCGCTGCAAGTTTTTTGACAGTTGTTTTTTTTTTCAGAAAGGCAGACTAAAAATTGTGATAAAAATCTTATTTGTTAACAATAAACGCATTTTTTTTTAGTAAAATTTGATGTTTTTGAAAATAAAACGTTTTTGTATTATTAAAGATATAATTGATATAAATAGGATTTCAAAAAAGTGGTGGGTTTGGTGTACAGACGCCAGCACATCAAGCTACCCGAAACTGTAAAAATTTCCCAATCAAAATCAACTTTGAATCTAATGCTTTAGCAATAAAGTTGAAAATCTATTAAAGAAATTTGACAAAAACTACATAAATTTCTATGTGATAGAAGTTTATGTAAAGATTACAGGAAAAATAAAACGATGTCTCTAAATAGCACACTTTTTCAGAAATCAACATAAATTACATTAGTTCCACTATCGGTCGACAGATGGCGCTGACCTAAAACGGAAATATTCTACACCGCAGTATTAAAATTTTCTGACGAATATAGGCCTCGCCGATGAAAATTTAAAAACATTTCACGTTTACGGAACCCTCGGTGCGCGAGTCTGATTCGCTATTGACCGGTTTTTATTTATCTTTACATGAGTCGTAGTATCTTTAGGCTGCTTAGCTTCAGGGAGTTTAGATAGCAGCTTTGGACAAGCGTTCACAGTTTTAGTACCTAGAATAAAGTTTTCAATATATTTTATTTCCTCTCCTCTAGATAAAAGAGGGTGTGTGCTTATGAAGACACGATAAAAGTGAAAACTTCCGACTGGAGCCTGTGTTATTCAGCGTCATCGACCGCTGGAGCCGAGTGTACTGGATTCAGCGTCATTAACTCTCGCGTGATGGTTCAGTTTCGTACACTGTTCACAAAGAGCGTGTTTTCACTTCATAAATATTATTGCAAAGCAAAAAGCTTTGAAATTAAAGCCAACCCCAAAAACAATTCTTCATTTAATCATCAAGTTAAAAAAAGTTTCACAAAATACATTAAGCTTATAGTTCGCCTGCTTCGACGGTAATTTCATACAGTTGACTAAAATATCGGTATCAACACATGTTGCCTTTCCCTCGCCCATTAGACTGAAACTGATATTATAGGAGAAACAATCAACACAATGGTTACTAGCGAAGCATTGTCGGTGCCAAAATAATTTAGTAAAGCCATAGAGCGACGTCACGGTAATATTATATACAGTATTGTAACTCGGCCGTATCATAAAATTAAATGGTTAAATGGTAGTTGGAATACTGTATATAATATACCGTGCCGTGTACCGTACTGTATATTACCGTGGCGGCGTGTTCCTAGAAGAGTAAGCTAAGTGTTGTGCACACCTTTCATTAACAAGTTTGTAGTAATTATACAGGGTCAAGTTAAATTAGCTAGCGAAACTACGCTGACTTAATGGGTATCGTATCCATATCTAAACATGGTAAAATGAAAATTATTTTTAATTTTTTCTGGTGTCAACGACAGTATGTGTTGTAGTGTACCTAGTTGATGTATGATAGAAAATCAGTTTTTTTTGTGCAAAATTAACATACGTCATGGCTATCAATATCAAAACACGATACAACATAAAAAAAAAACAGATTTTCTAAAGTCATGCTTCAAGTAACCCCCAAAAAATTATAATTTTCTTCTTTTTTTCATGTTTAAATATCGGTACCCATCACGTCTGTGGAGTTTCGCTAGCTAATTTAATTTGACCTTGTATAATAAGACTAAGTTCTCTGTTAATGTTCTTGTGAATTAGTCATTGGAGTGCCATAATAAATAAATAAGAAAACAAACATAAGTATAAAATATCACAGTCTCACAGGCAGTTCTTATTAACCTTAAATATCCATTTTATCATTGATATTATAAAACACAAATCAGAAGTTAATCACACAAAAGAAAATCATGACAGTCTTCCTCAAAGAACATTCACCGTTTTAATCAAACGCAAAATTAAATAAAATACTATAGGTTTGAATCGTTCCTGACAAGGAAGATCTAATGGTAGTCTAATTAATAAAGAAGAATCAGCATTAGCCAATTAGTCCGGATTCCGGAATCTGAGCGAATTAGGGCGATGCATACGTGACCGGAAGTCATGACTTTTCTATCATTTTATAAATTAGTATTGCACAATTTATGAAAAAAGTTTCGTAATATCATATTAAGTATATTAAAATACTCCCGCCGGTTTTGAGAATGGATGTCAGTCTAGTGCGGTGCCTTTAAATTAAGGTGTCCCTCAAGGTTCAACTCTGGGACTACTATTATTGTATCTAATGATAAGTATTCATAAAAGGGAACTCCATTAAAATTAACATTTATTTACTTAGATCGGACTGAAGGGTTCCTAGAAAGGTTTTGTAGGTACCGTAATAACTTCTCGTTATTGTAGCACCGGGACGTTGATTAATAAAATACTATTTACTTATATATCGTACTTATTAGGATTTTTAAATTCATTGATACATTATATTTTTTTGAAACTGACTCTGAAACTCCGCAGACGTGATGGTTATCGATATCTAAACATGATCAAACAAAAATAAATTAATTTGATGAGTTTTTTTTTGTTTGGGATCATCAACTACACGTAGCATAGTCACTTGAAATATCCGTGTAAAAATCGGTTTTCTTTGTGTAACTTCGCAAACGTGATGGATATCGATATCAAAACATGAAAATACACAAAAAAAAAAACAGATTTGCTCAACTCATAATTCAAGTAATAACACAAACAACGACCGTTGACCCCAAAAAACATTATCACCATACTACACCATAGTTGTACGCACGGCTACACATCAAGCTATACAGAACCAGTATAAGCTGATTTCTGATTGTACGAAAAACCTATACAATGCGAGGTCAGCTAAAACTGGAAATGTATAGCTTGATGTGTCGCCGTGTGTACTAGCTTGTGCACGCAGCTTCTTCCGCGTGAAGGTTAGAAATTATTCCATGGGAACATATTATACTATCCTACTACAAGTTTTGGGGTTTTGGTATCGCTATCCGTGTACCAATTGTGAAAAGGTAACAGTCCGACAGAGTTACTAGCTTGCAGAGAAAGTAAACTGAAGTGGCAGTGAGCTGGCCATGTTTTTCGAAGGACCGATGGCCGTTGGAGCAGACGAGTCCTGGAGTGGAGACCGCGTCTCGGCAAGCGTAGTGTGGGACGCCCCCCCGCTAGATAGACCGAAGAACTTAAGAAGGTGGCTGGGACGAACTAGATGCGGAAGGCGGAAAACAGGGTGTTGTGGCGCAGCCGCGGAGAGGCCTTTGTCCAGCAGTAGACTGCGATATGCTGAGTTGAGTGATTGAGATGTGACGTAGCCCCAATACCTGAAAAAAAAACACTTGAAGATACCTAGACGACACAAGTCAACAACGAAGTCGTAGTAAACTAAAAATAAAATAATACTCGTTCTAATTGATAAATGTCACATAGACGTCAAAACTATTGAAACCGCTGTCGACTGTCCCAAATTATGCACAAGACCACCGAATGTCCCGAATTAACGTAAATGCTCCTATTACCGCCAGTTTTAGCTGTCTTAGGATTCACTTTAAAAAAATAGATATAAGCTGATATGTTAGGAAAGATGTTATAATTTATAATTAATCTCAACGAAGTATTCTTTGCAATTCAGTACTTAAATTCAATATTCAATAACACAATAGTTACTAAACAATCATTTAATCCAAAAGAGTAGTTGGTTCTATTACCGACCCATAGAATGCGGCAAGATTCTATTACCGATTTTTCTACTTCTTTTACCGACCGCTACGAAGTTGTCACTTCTTCTATACTATTAAATAAAATAAAAAATCGTTTTTAAGGTATTTATTATACAATAACAAGAGTTATGAGATCAACATTATTACAATATGAACGTAATTATTTATTGCAATACTTAGAGCAATTAGTTTTTGTTATTTTAATTAATAAAAAATATAATCAGTCTCAGAAAACAGTCTTCAAATAATTAAATGCTTCCTTAAATTTACAGCTTCTAGTTGAGCAGAGGCGTACTGCTTGCGCTTCTGCGGCTCCATGATTCTATAAAAGAACACAATCTTTAAAGAGATATAGAATAAGCTTTAAAAAGTTACATGGCCCCCATTCCGTCCCGCCATTTTTATTTGATTTGAAAACATATGAAATATAGCCAATGCCATGAAGTCATGAATGAAACTGGATGTCAAATATTATTTTACATTAATATATGTACTGTGACAAAATCTCTTAAAACGTATGCAAGAAATAAGCCAATTTGTTCAAAAATATACATTTTGTTTTGATGTACTGTAATATTACCAAAAATATCGTCCCAACAGCTATGAGTCGGTAATAGAATCAAGTATGAAGGTAACAATATTCTATTAGCGACCAATAAAATTAATAATAAACAGATAAAATATCCGCTTTATGGAATGCTGTTAAATTCGATCTTTTTGCTATATTATTTCTTTTAATGTCACTTAGTCTTTAATTCAGATAATAAAGGTTATTTACAGTATAATATCATTATAATAATAGGGATATTGTCTAACGTTGAATCGAGTTTTACACAAAAACTTTAAGAAATAGCTTTGTCGTTAATAGATCTAACGAAGTCAAATAAATTTAAGAATTGAACAAGAAAAAAATAAAATCAAATGAAGTAGTTTCTAGATATTAGTTATTATAAAATACTAAATATTCTCAAAATTTAACAACGCCATGGGTCGTTATTAGAATCAAGTTTTGAAATTTGGATTCTATTACCGCCTTAAATTAAAACATGATTTTATAACACAAAAACCAATAAAAAGTATTATATTAAGAGTTAGTTTAGAAAAATAATATATACGTTACAGTTGTAATGTGATAGCAAGAAGACAAACCCATTTTTAGTGTGTTATTTTCCTTAAGTAATATTTAGGTGTACTTACGTGGCTGGAGACGCGACACTATGAAAAGTGCGTCCGCTACGGGCTCGTCCCACTCTCTTTCAAGTTATTTCTTTTACTGGCTATTTAAATTCACAAACTTTACTCTTTTTGTTGTCAAACAAAAATACGTAACAAATTTTTAAGGTATGACTTTTCTGAAACCCTATAATATGTCTAATGTGAGTGATTTAAAAATTAGATCGTTAATAGAGTACACATTTTAGGGGGTCGTTAATAGGAGCTTTTACGTTATGACATGCTTGTGTAACTCTTTGTCCTAAATTGTAGTGAGCTTAGGGCTACCCCTTTCATTCTGTGTTAATCCTACGAGGATACGTTATTCGATCAGGTACGAGTATAGGTACTACGGAAACGTGACACTTTACATGGTTTGGACTCATTATGTTTCTGTTTGCATTGATGTTGGCTATCGATTTAAATTGGTAACAAGCGTGGCCGCCAGTATGAAAAAAAAAACAAAATGGCGGTCTGGTACGTATGCCACGGATCTTCAAACCACTTTAAATTTCGCGGGCTACCTTAGCGTATCCCCCTTCATAACTTACTTTAGGTTAAGGCCTCCCTATTATACTCTCTTTCAACCGCTCTCTGCCAAGGGCCAATCTTTATCAAAGGAGTCCAGCTAATCCCGCCATCTCCATCTAGGCCTGTCACGATGTCGTTTGTTATTATCAATAAGCGGGACCCATTTGGTCGTAAGTTTGGCCCACTGATCGTCTGACATGCGGCAGATGTGTCCAGCCCAATTCCATTTAACCGTGGCAGCTTTCCGAGTGACATAAGCAGTGGTCGGAGTAGGTAGAGCTGTTTTTGCTACTTGCAACATGCGGACATAACATGGATATGCCAAATATTCCCCGGAATCCCGGGAATTCTCGGAATTAAAAAAACATTGTTTAAGTAGTTTTTATAGGAGTTTTAGTATTGTTTCTAACAGTTTTACTTAATTAATTCATGTTTCACGAAGCTACCTCTAACAACATTCCAGGATCCCTGTGTGTGTATATAAATAAGTATATGTGTTGGGGAGCTCACCTAGTACCTGCTCATAACTGCCCACTTACCCATATCAACTCACTTAAATCAATCGACAATTTCAAAATCCCGGGATTTCAGAGGCATATCCATGTTAACATCAATGTTTGTGATCATTCACCCCAAACAGCTCTACCTACTCCGACCACTGGACATCAGTTATTTTGTGATGGAACGGATTGTTGTATTCTTAACCCGCACCCTAATTGCGTAACGCACGATTAATCATAATCTGAATCATTTTGAAACAGATTGCTAATCCATTGCTGCATATGTTCGGAAAATTTCTGCTCAACAACGTAAGTAACGCAATGAATGTTCTTGAACTGTCAAACTGAAACAGATTGTGATTGATCGTGTGTTTCGCAATTAGGATGCCGGTCCACAGGTTTAATACCCAGAATGTGTATAAAACGGTATGGTAATGGAATGTAAATGTAATGTATGTAATGTATGATTTCCTTTTTGTTTGTTTTTATTAGCTTTAAGTCCTCCATGTACTAAAATAAATAAATAAATACTCCGTTCCATAGCTCTCTGGCAAACCTCGAACGTGGATCTCTGCTGAATTTTCAAAGACGATGTTTGAGAACCATACGTAAGAATGGGATGAATACAAATATCGATGAGTCTTCTCTTCTTCTTCTTTGGTTAGGTTTGCCTATACTATAATAGTAGTTACTTAGGTGGTAGGTACTTTGATAGTAGGTGGTGTGGAAAATACAATAATATATTCTATCTATAAAAATGTTTAAATCCTAATGTTTTTTAAAAACCTCAACCCTGTGTCATTTTTAGATTAAAGACGTTAATGCGCTAATGGTACATAAAGCATATGGAACCGTCGTTCATAGTCATAAAGTGGAATTAATTACAAATTAACGATCTTTGTTGAATATTACACCTATTCTAAACAGCTGCTGTCCTGAATTATAAGTACCTAGTGGTATCCTTTGTGTGAGTTGCATCGCTTTTTCAGCGGGTTCGTTAAGAATACAATAGAATATAATAATAGAGTTACTACCGAACCGCCAATACTTACGCACGGTCTCCACGACTTGATAAAACTACAACATAAGTTTAATATTAATGTATTGTAGGTACAGTCCGCGAGGTCTAAGCTGAGCTGTGCATTTATGCGAGTGCGCCTCAGGCCAATTGCCAAAAAGCAGTGTAAACCGGTTTAAGCCAAGCAAAGGACACGTCGTGCTCTAGGCCGACGTCACACCTACACTATCTATATATGCACTCACACAAATGCAAAGCTCAGCTTAGGCCCCGCGGACTGTATAGGTATACACGTAAACCTTCTGGTATAAATTTTCTAAACGACGGTCAAAACTGCATCAAAATCTGTTGTACAGTTTAGAAGATGAACCCAATCACACAGACAGACACAAAAAGCAACTATACTTTTTAATATGTAGGTAGGTACAGATCGTTATTGTAGGTCGCTTACAACATTATGCAAGAGCACTCTATTTTTAATTTAGAACACTCTGCATTGTTTTTGCCTTTACTCCAGTTGACTAAAATGACTTGACTAAAAACAGTTTTGCGATAAACACTTCCGTACTTCGGTAACGATCCGTTAATTAAACATTTAATATAGGATAATTTATCCTAAACATTCAGTTGTTTCTTATTTCCTCTGATTCATCATCATCAATCTATTGTCTTCCACAGAAGCTTGGGGCTGACGTCAGACGAAGCATAATCACACCACTCCTAATCTAATGTGACTCACTAATCACGCTAAATGATGGAAGCATGCGAAATACGTATCTATACTTATAATAAATCTGTAGAGAGGTCAATTCTGTACATGAAATATATTTCCAAAATAACTATCAGCGGGTGATTAGTGATCGATACTGACGCCAAAAATGCAATCAGTAAAATTTTTGTCTGTCTGTCTGTCTGTCTGTCTGTCTGTATGTTCTTTATAGAAACAAAAACTACTCGACGGATTTCAACGAAACTTGGTACAATTGTTCTTCATACTCCTGGTCAGGTTATAGTATACTTTTCATCACGCTACAATCAATAGGAGCAGAGCAGTGAAGGGAAATGTTGGGAAAACAGGAGAACTTACTCCATTTTTTAAGCTTCCGTCGCGTGTGCAGCCTTAATGGTTAAAGCTACACAGAAATCATGTATGACGGAAATTAATCCAAACCCAAATTATGAGGGCTCAAAAAAAACGACGAAGCGCTTCGAGAAAATTTAGGAGTGCCCTTGCGCTTCGCTTGGCTCGTCTTGGCGGGGGTATAACCGTGCCCCCAGATAGACAATGCACTTGGAATAAAAAAACACTTTCATTTTTTTGGCCTTACAGACAGTACCCACATTAATACAACCCATACTATCGTAAACTAGATACATTAATTTGTATATAACATAACATAAACAGCCTATAATGTTCCCACTGATGGGACACAGGCCTCCTCTCTATGAGAGGGAGTGGGCCGTAATCCACCACGCGGGCCCAGTGCGGGTTGGTAGATGTCACATGTCTTACAATTTTTAGTTCTAGGACATGCCGGTTTCCTCACGATGTTTTCCTTCACCGTTTTAAGAGCAATGGTTATGAAATAATTTACACAATGTAAAGCGCCTTTGTGTAAATTATTTCATCACCATTCGACGGGGTTCGAACCTACGACCTACAACTCGTCAGTCGCGGCCGTTACCACACGCTGCTCTCAATTTGTATATTCCACCCTATTTCATTTCTGTACAGCGTAGGTATAGTTTTCACACAATGGTGCCCAATGATCTTTACCTCCTAGTACCTGTACAACTAACTACTATTTGACAAAAAAAAAGATCTGTATTGAAAATTCTCAGAACGTATGGAGATTTTGATATACGAAAATTATGAGAAATTAAGAATAGTTAAGACTATGCCGACCGCACAGTGGCGCCCTCATCGTTTGTTTGGTTATTTCATACAATTTAGAATGAAAATGCAGAAAATAAGCACGTTAAGTTGTGCTTCACAAGATTATACGTTAATATTATTAGAAGCGGTAGTTTTATATTGTTCAGTTTTATTATAATCCTTAAAACGGAATATAGTGGCCACCAATATCCGTTTCTGATCTGTATGAAAACCAAGCGTGCCATTTTTTTGGTTACCTACTATGACGTCACAAGCACTCTTTCTCACTCACGCTCACCCAGCCAGCAGTACACAGGACTGAGCGCGAAAGTGGCGGCTTACGATTTTTGAACGTAAGTTGGTGCGATTTTTGGCACGCGAAGTAGTTGCTCTTGCGTTATCTAGGTGTATCATAAGTTAAACCTAATGCCATCAACAGGACACGAATCCACACTCCGGGATGCTACTGCGAAATCCTAGAGGGAAAAATCCCAAAAACATTTTAACTGACCTTGGAATCGAACCCAGGGCATCAACAGAAGCACTTGCGACCCCTAGACGAACGAAGCAAAAGAGAAAACTTATTTCATTCATCATAATTCATAATAGTTTGTCTAGTGCAATTAGCAAGTCTTAAGAGACACTATCCAAGGATTAGTTATCTTAGCCAGTAGTTAATTACTTAAACAGACATACTACTATCTTCACTGGTTTAGCTTGAACGAAAAAGAAAGAAGAAAAATAAGAAAGAAATTGACCCTGGTTATGTTTTTCTCCAAGAAATCTACGTTTTGGAATGGGCAACTAGCTTCAACTTTCTGACTAACTGACCGACTAGTTAATTTTAACAATTCAAAAGTGCCTGTAAATGGTTTAATTGAAATAAATGCTTTGAGTTTGAGTTTGTTTTTGCACACAATAGTCACACAAAAACAAAAAAAAAAAACAGAAAGAAGTCTTAAAATACGGAAGGGAATTGAGAATTGGGTAGTTACTTATTATTGTTTTTGCTTCTTCCGTTATTGTGGATTATTGCATGAATCTGGAAGCTACTCCGTTTAAAAACTCACTTACCTTCACTACATAGTATAAAACAAAGTCGCTTTCTCTGTCCCTATGTATGCTTAAATCTTTAAAACTACGCAACGGATTTTGATGCGGATTTTTTAATAGATAGAGTGATTGAAGAGGAAGGTTTATATGTATATTGTACTTAGTGTATTTAGTATCAGCATTGCACCCGTGCGAAGCCGGGGCGAGTCGCTAGTTACTAATAAACGTTGTATAGCGTCTGTATAGTTACAGAACGCTCTGTTTTCTTCTTTCAAAAGTCAAATTACTGACAACTGAAAGAGAAATCGGTGTGTTACTAAGTTTTCATCTGATATAATACGTTTATTAGTAAGGGGGTCAGATTTTTGTTATGGTACAGGTTCAAATTAAATTAGCGAAACTCTGCAGTCGTCATGAGTATTGATATCTAATTATTATAAAATAAAAATGAAAACGTTTTTTTTTTTGGGTCAGGGACCGCTGGTAGTGTTATTATTTGAAGTATAAGTTAAGAAAATCTGTTTTCTTGTGGTTTTAAGGTGCAGCACAGACGACAGACTATCCGTGACGCACTTTTTAGTCTGTGAAAATAGAACCTATGCAATTATATGCAGTAACGCACACGACGCGCAAAAAGTCCGGCGCACAAAAAATCCGTGTAATTCGGGCACTTCGGGACACTATGATACTTCTAAGGCAGAATATCATGATAGACATTTAAAAAGACAGACAGCTCTGCCGACAGAATGATCGAAGATGTGCGTCGTGTGCGTTGAGTCTGTGAAAAATCCGCGACCGACTTTTTGCGCGCCATACAAACTTTTTGTGCGCCGCAGACTCGATCGCACAAAAAGTGTGCCGTCTGCGCTGCACCTAAACGTCAATAATCATAAGGACTTTTAAAGTTTACAAAAAAAAAAAATGAATTTAGGTATTAAGTCACCGTAAAATCGAATCAATTGTCTATCCTCAGACGCGAACTTTATGTCAAAGTTGTAGCTGGGTTGAAGTTACCAAACATATTATGTAGTAGATACATGGAAATCTGTTTTCACTCCGTTTAAGGACCAAGAAACAAACAAAACACAGCCCTCGGAACTCAGAAAGCAATAAACTATTAAAACATAAATAAAGCTAAACCATGTTTCGCGCCAATTGTTACCCAAGATGGTGGATCATGTGTCACTCTTGTCGCTATTCGATCATTTGTTACAATATGGCAGCCTATTACATGGCTGTCGTGAGGTCTTTAAGCTACATTTATCATCGCCATCGGCAGATGTTTAGTGATTATTGTACCTAATAGTCTATAAATTACGAGATGATTTGGCAATATCGTTACGAAAGATTTTCGGGGATAGATTAATTGATTTATTTTTCTGTTGTGTTTTCTTTATTTCTATCTAGATTCAATGCATAGCAATGCAGGCACTTGAGAAAAATCTGAATGTGGAATGTGCACGGTTCCAATTTGTCGTTTCTTTTCAATTTTTCCTTCAGCAAGATCTGAAACCATTTGTAACTTCTCGGGCGTAAAGATCGCCAATCGTTTTCGCAACAAACTGTTCACCTGTCACAAAGGACCCAAACTAAAGTTGTTTTATTATAGTCCTATTAAGATTAACGGCTTCTCAGTGTAATTACTCGTCCATCGTGCGAAGTAGTTAAAGGTGCGTTTTCATTAGTTGGATAGAGCGAATACAACGGCGATAACAGAAAATAAATGTCAATTTTAATTAGTAAAAACGCTAATAGCTAAAAACTACATGTACCTACATGATATAAAGAGTCTGAAAAGTTGATGAATAGTTTCAAATTCAAACCATTTATTTTAATTAAACCATTTACAGGCAGTTTTGAACTGTCAAGCAGTCGGTCAGTCAGAAAATATGAAGCTAGTTACCCATTCCAAAGCGTAGTAGGTACCGAAATAGAAGAACGGGAAAGAAACTCCATGGACACTCTTTTAAATTATATTGTTACAAAAATATTAGTTACTAGCTGCTGCCCGCGACGTCGTCTGCGTGAAGGCTCTACAGCACCAAAAATACCTAAGATGCCAGTGTCGCTATAGCATTATAAGTACACAACTTTTAAGATAGCATTAAAATATAAGTTTTTTTTGCAAGCGAAGCAAGTGAAGAGAGTTATATGGGAATCCTGCTGAGTTCAGTCATAAGATGTGACTGAAGGAAATAGAGAAAATAATGCAGGAATACATTCTAGGACACAAAAGAGTAAAAATACGTACAAAGGTATAATACCTTACAACACTTCTCTATATACTACGTTGGCAGTTATGCTGCCAGGAGCCAAAATGTAAAGAGAGTCAGGACTGGTGACGCGGGAGCAAGCGACGTACAGTTGCCCTTGTGAGAAGCAACTCGTCCTGAGGTCGACACCCTCTGCCCTCAGTATCTGCCCCTGCGACTTATTGATGGTCATCGCGAAGCAAACACTCTCGGGGAACTGTACGCGCTTGAACTGGAATGGAAAATTATGAGGTATGAGGGGAATGCGTGGTATAAATACTGCCTCGCCGACGCCACAACCCGTAAGAATTTCCGCCTCAATGGTGTGTTTGTGGAGCGAGATGACATTAAGGCGGGTTATACAACTTCGGAGGAGATAGGTTCCGAAGAAGCATAATCGGAACACCGACCTTCAGCTTGATGGTATGCGCTGGAAGTCCACTTGCTGACAGGGAGCTCAGAAATTCCACAGGAAAATTGTGGCGTCATCTTGCTCGACAACAGTGTTTATCGAGGTGTAGACCACTTTATTCCCCTCAATTTCCGAGAGAATGCATTCGTTAATTGCTGCAGCCTGATCATTTTTGGGCATCAAAATGGCCCACTCACACACCCAAGAATTCTGCTGGTGCGGTATACGACTGATGTCCCCGTACACATGCACAGCGAATTAGTTCTTCTAAGCTGGATACCACTCTACCGAGAGACTCTGGAAGCACCACCTGTCCACCTATCTCTTCTGGTAGAGTGCCTTCGCCAAGACTTAGAAGGAAATCGGAGAATTCTTGAGCACGTGCATTGCCGCCGAGCCGAGCTCTCATATTAATGGTCAAGCGCAGCGTACGAACTCGTGACCACAACGAAGATCGTTTCAACGAAGCATTCACCTCGTCAGCCCTCGAGCCCCGCGTCACCACGGGAAGCGTTTGCCGAAAATCACCACTGAACAGAACTGTGACACCACCCATCAAATGTTCGTTCCTGCGGATATCCTGCAGGATTCTGTCCACGGCCTCAACTGCCTTTCTATTGGCAATCGTACACTCATCCCATACGATCAGAATAGCAATTTTGCCTTGCCTCCTGACCTCTGCAAGTATGCCAGTGGTAACAAATGTTTTTCCTGTTCCACCAGGAGCATCCAAGAAAAACATTTTACCCTGGTTTTGCCCAACGCTTTCAAGGACGGTGTCATAAAGTTTTGCTCTGAAGAGAACAAAGCGACATGGCCATTTCGTATAGTGGTCATTTCGCCCGGATCGTAATTTGTCTCAGCGTTATACTCCCGTTTTCCACGGTGATGATTGGGGAGCTGGTAACCCATATTCGATCAGTGGATTGCCGCCGATAGAAATGACCACATCTTGAAGTGAACTGAGACAGGTGTTCAGCTCGCGTTCATCAGTTACTTCGACTTTCGTCTCCAGTAGCACGCCTCAAAGCTCGTAGAAAATCTCCAGACAGATGATGGCGATACTTCTCCCACAAAGCTACCGGGTTCGCGATTCCACAAAACACCAAGATGACGGCAAACAGATGACGCATGCGGCTGGGACTGTTACTGACGCTCGCCTCCGCGAGGGTGTCATAAAATGAAATGATCATCATCAATGAACATAACTTTTTTGTAATACTTAACACCGCATTTTTTTAAAATTGTCTTCCTCAACTCTGATCAAGATTTTGAGGGTTTTGTAGGAACTTGAATTTGTCAAAACGAACTATACGATAGAAGAAAATGCACATCACCATCTATGAATTTTAAGAATAACTAACTACTTACCTCGCCAACATGATCAAATTTAAATTATTAATTTCCAAAAAATGTTAAGATGTAACTTGATGTGATTTTTATGAAATCTCATAGATGGCGCTGTTTTAAAATTGTCTTTATACTACTAACATTCATTAAACTATATTTCTCTGCCCAAGTTACTTAAATGGCGTAGTTTTTATAGTGTAAAGCTAGATAATATCATGGCTTACTCAAAAACAACATTTAAATATGCGTCGTTAGATTACACGCTGTCACAGAATGCGTAAGAAAAATAAAGATTCACAGCTCCTCCCCCGTAGGTGATAGCGTGATAATATGTAGCCTATATGTTGACCCAAACTCTTACTAATATTCATGCAAAATTTGAAGTAAATCCATGCAGTACTTTTTGAGTTTATCCCGGACAGACAAACAGACAAACAGACAAACAGACAAACAGACAAACAGACAAACAGACAAAAATTCTAAAAACTATATTTTTGGCTTCGATATCGATTGTAGATCACGCCCCAAGTATTCTTTTTAAAAAATATTCAATGTACAGTTTTGACTTTCCTACGATTTTATTATATGTATAGATATCATTAATCTTGCAATTACAATTAGGTATAAGTGAAAGAACGATGTTTAAAAAGATGTTAAAAAGACGTACACGTTAAAAGCGTCCAGAGTACAGCAAATAGTAACAAAACAAACAAACCAAAAATAAAATAATTAAAAATGACCTGAGTTTTTCCCCATAAAGTTCATAGCCAGCATGCAAACTCTGTGATGAAAACGCATTTTAACTTCAAACAAGAACAATTTCAAAATTAGAACAAAAGTCATGATACAAAGTTGTGTTGTTTAGTTTTTTTTTCAGTGGCCACACTGGTAATTGTCACAAAATAAACTATAGCAGTAAAACCTCTTTAGTAAGACAGGCACGTCATTCAATGTCGTTAAGCGAGGTAATGGCGCGTTAACTTCTGACCCGATTGCTGTGCGTATTACTATTGTCTGGCCACTACCCTATTTTAAGGGCATATTCATACAAAGTAGGGACTTACCATTCATGAAAACTTAATAGTTGAAAACCCTTTATTTTTATATAGCCTTGTCGTTTATAAACATAAATTACATAGATAGCGGAAGAGTTAGACAGATGTGTACATCCGTATAGTGCACCCGCTACGCTAAAAGAAGTTACGCTTCAAATCAAATCATAAGTTTATTTGCTAGAAATACATTGTTTTGGTAAAGGTAAAGTCTTATAACCTAAGTTAAAGTTAAGTAGTTCATTAAGGCACCTGTCCTCGTGTTTGAGACCAAGGGCACCTAGGCACATTAATTGTACCACGATTCCGAAGCAAAATTTAGCACCTCGCATAGGTTAGGTTTCATTTGACTCTTCATACAGTAAAAGAAATAAGAGTTACTTAGATGCAATAGCGAGCGACGCGAGTCCGAAAATTTTAAGCACGCCTTCTCGGATCAATTTCTTTTTACTTCTAACCAAATGAATTCGACTTATGCAGAAAAGCTGACGAAATAAGAGAAGTGATGATTTTTAGCATACCGCCTCGGAGAGGTTAGATTTTTGGAACGAAGTTCTTCATCGGAGCTTTCGGTAGGAGTAAAGTGGGAGAAATCGTCACGTAACGAAAAAGCGTTATGCGACTTTTTATTACATATAATAGAGAGAGTCAGAGAGAGAGATAGTTATCATGGTTTTCGAGGGTGCTAAAGCCGATAGTGAGGTCAAAATGAAACTCCAAGATGGCGGCTGCGAGTATTTTAAAAATTTCGCAGCCGATATTGATAGATATTTATTTATTTTTTAATAATATTTAGTTGGACTTAAGAGTGTTTATTAGGTATTCATATTCATATATTTATTTGCACTTTTGCATTCCCTAATGTTGTACAGATGTTACAATAGCTTAAAGCTAAAGTACCAATTATGAACCCTGTAGGGCACAGCAAAAAGTATAAAATTAATTCTTAAAATAAAAATAAATTTAGGACACAAATTAAAAATAAGCAATTTTTAAAATTTTTGTTATTAACATTGAATAAGTAAATATAACATTTTATTTTTGTGAAATCAGTCTGTTAAAGGTCGTACATAATAATTATTTGGTAAGGTGCCATAATATGAGCGCGGAGCACCCCAAACCGCGGGGCTTGTAACATTTGTTACACCTGCTTACATTGTTAATCCGGCCTGGAAGGCAATTCTCGCGTTTACACTCGTAGTATAGCGCAATCGTCATTGCCGCTCGTTTCCTATGTCGCTTATAAAATGGTGACATTGGCCCCGATTCTGTTATTCACAAACTAAACTAAATTTAAGTTCTGTGCATCTTTTTCTTTCTATTTCACTAAGAAAAGGACAGAAGATAAATGTTAGTTTAGTCCTGTCAAATTAGTCAGCGCCTGACGTAAATTTTAGTAGCCAATTTTTTAATCACGTCTAAACTTGTCTGTGGATGAATGAATTTGACAGGACTAAATTAATATTTATCTTCTGTCCTTTTCATAATGAAATAGAAAGAAAAAGATGCACTGAACTTAAATTTAATTTAGATTGGGAACGACATAATCGGGGCCATTATCCAGAATCATGTATCCTCAGTACAAGTCAACCGTAAGTCAAGAGTCTAGCTGGTGACAAAAATGTTGCCAATAAGCGTCGCACGAACGAATGTATAACGATGATATTTTTTGTGTCAAAAACATGTTTTGAGCAGCATTTTATAAGCATTTCATCATCATCATTATTGATTTTGTAACACCATTTTAGTTAGCCTTATCCTATTCTGTTTTTCTCTATGGAAATGGTGCCGATTTTTGCAATTTGCCTAAGATCCTATTATAATCTGTTTGATTCATATTTCATGAAATAAGTAGTCATTCGATGGAATATACGGACTTAGAGGGTTGTATTGATGATTTTAATGATTAGAATTCTGTAAATACGTACTTGTTATGCTCGTGAATCATATTTTGTTCAGTATACAACCCGACACTGACCTGAAATCTGCAAAAAACGTAAAGAAATTGAATTTCGCGGACTACCCTGACGCTACCCCCTTAAGTTAGGATAAAATGTTGTTATTTTTATTCATTTATTAGGTAATCGTTTTTTTTAGTAGATAGGCAGTCGCTAGAGGCTAAAGGCTAGGCAGATGATGATGTACTTAAATAACAACTACATATTACCTAATTCATCATCTGCCTAGCCTTTTCCCAACTATGTTGGGGTTGGCTTCCAGTCTAACCGGATCCAGCTGAATACCAGTATTTTATATGGAGCGACTGCCTATCTGCCCTCCACAACACAGTTACTGGGTAATACGACACCCCTTGGTAAGACTGGTTGTCAGACTTTCGGGCTTCTGACTGCCGTGGCACGTTACGTCGTCGTAACGTGTTTATGTGTTTGAGCCCTTAACTCTAGCGGGTTGTACTGCTTGCTATAAAAACGTTTACGAGATCATCAAAAGGCCAGTGGCTAGAAATTAACAATAATCTGTGATAGCAACTACAACTGTCACACAATTGATTGTTTATGTGTTAATTCGGCGACATGGCTGAGGCACCTGTTCCACCGCCAGTGATTAACAAGAAGTTTATAGAGCTAGCAACTAAAAACGAGCTGCGAGTGCGCGAGCGATTACTCGCTGGTACAGATACCTAGTGCAATCCACGAAGACACGCCCCACTATTTTTCCTAATGCTTACAGCAGAAGTGTGCAACATCCCGCTAGTGTTTTAGTTTTGTAAATACACACTAATTTTTATTAGTGGGTAATTAGTGTGTATCGAAAGAACTAAAACACTAATTGAAATAACTAGCGATAACCACTATAGATAGTGCAATCTACGAAGACGCGCCCCACTCTTTTTCCTAATGCTTATAGCACAAGTCTTCTACATTCCGCTAGTGTTTTAGTTTTGTAAATACACATTAATTATTATTAGTGGGTAATTAGTGTGTATCGAAAGAACTAAAACACTAATGGAATTAACTAGCGATAAACACTAAAGATTCGGAAGAAGAGTGGGGCGCGTCTTCGTGGATTGCACTATCTGTATGCGTAAGTATGGACAGGATTGTTGCGAATATCAGCATCAGTATCCGCGGACTATCAGCATCACCAGCATCAAAATCAGCAACAATCGATGCTGATTTTTAATGCTGACATTCAAGTCGTAACGTGTTAGTTGAAGGGGTGAAGGTGGGACATAGTGAAAGCACCGTGGAGTTTTAACCATAGAAAGTTATACAAAAAAAGCTGTCGACTGATGACTAGGCAGCATGGTCCCTGACCTTAGCCTGGTCCACTAGGACCAAAGAAAAAAAAAAAGCTGTCAGTTGTTCCCTCATTCGATTATTTTGTGCTGCGTGCTGGAAAACGGGCTATAAACCCAGTTCAGCAGACAGAATTGTAACTAATTTACTCTTAAGCTTAATTAAGTTTATGTAGCTACGACAAATTGTGTAACTTATTTATTCTTTTGGTCTAATAAATATATTATTATTATTTGTCAACATAAATTGGTTGGACGCTAGTGAATTATTGTGTGACGTGTCACGTGCGTAGTGTAATAATAACAAATAAGTAATCTATAAACTATATTCAAATTAATAATAACTCCTCACTAAAAAGTGCAAATGTGATAATTATATTTATCATATTTGCTAACATTATAGTATAATTTAAAAATAACAGAGCATTCAGGATCATCAAAAGTTACAACACAAAACAGTGGCAGTGCCCTAACTTGATCTCCTTAAAAGTTATGACAATTTGAGTGCTTACAGTAAGGTTCTAAAGTTCCAAATAATTTTTCGTGAGACTTAAAAGATATTGAAAAAAGTGCCAATACTGATAAACCATGGTACCCACTATCATAAAAGCACTTTTATAGTGATGATGCTTTTTTTCATAAAAAAAAAATACTGTAAATAACCCCAGCTATCGCCCTGTTTCGTTTGATCCACGATTTTTTGCACATCCTGTATATATCACTCACACTCAAGTTCAAATAATAATTATTATTAATAACTCGTTTTGCTGCCATTACACTCTCATACAAAATCAGAAAATTCACTACAAAACTGCACCCTAATTGCGTAACACACTATCAGTCTGAATCTGAATAATTTTGAAGGATATTCCTAATCCATTGCTTCAAATGTTCGAAAAACGTGTCTGCTCAACAACGTAAATACCGCAATGAATATTGTTGAACTGTCAAAACGAAACCCATTGCTACTGATAGTGTGTTACGCAATTACCCCTCTGAACATAATGCTCTCGTATGAAAGGGTTGTTCCACCGCGCTCCAGGAATGCATTCCAAAGCGCTCCAAGTTTTTATTACCTACATATATTATTACAAAAATTATAAGTACCAAAATGGTTCCACAGCGCCAGCGCCCCAAAATAAAATAAGTAATAATAATAGCCTCCCCGACCGATTTCGGTCACGGTGGCCAATCTCAACGGAGATTAGCCAGGTACGCAGGAGATATTATAGTGCACAAGTGTGCGCGCAGACACAGGTGCACTCCCTCTTACCTCACTCTCATAGTCCGATGGGACGGCCATCCGACACGACCGGAGAGATCAGGCGCAGGACCAACGTGCAACGGCTTAAAATAAGTAGAGTCAGCATAAAGACAAACCATAAGTTGTTTGTTATACACAAATATAAATATCGGTAGTATTTTTTTACCGTGGATTCACCTCGTGTGTCAAATGCTTTTTATTTTTTTGCAACATATTATAGAGTATACTTACGTTGGTATTTGTGTTGTAGTCTTAAGAAATCTTTCTAATCTGAAGCTGTGATTTTTTTCTTTGTTGTTTACCTACTTTATTTTTAAGAATAGCGTATTGTTAGATGTGACGTTGTGATTATGACTGAATCGGTACATGATTTAAATGAAACATTTAAAATATGTTGTGATTTGTATTCTAATTTAAGATTTTTTGTATTTTTTTTAAATTTTTTTTTGCTGTGATTTTTTTCGTTGTTTTTAAGAAAATAATATTTTTAGATGTGTCGTTGTGATTATTACTGAATAAACATATTTGATACGCATTTATTTCTTTTTTTATGATATTTAATAAATTATGTAATATGTTTCATGCAAAATTTTTTTTGCTAACTCTACTCAAAATTTCTTGGCTCGAGCGCGGTGGAGCTAAAATATTGAAATATTTTATTGCTAAAAATTCTTGGAGTGCAATGGAATTAATGAATGAACATTAAAATTATGAGAACAATGGGTTTTGGAGCGCGTTGGAACAAACCTATGAAACACGGAAAGTTTTCCAATGCCGCCGCTGTTATCCGTAAATAATATTATGTTCGGTGACATTTGCAAGAACAAGAAAACAAGAAATATCAAACTTGTATGTTTTCGCGACATTTTCATTTTTAAAGTTTATTTCCAGATGTTGTATGAGTTTCAAAGTGTGTTAAATCCAGTTGGAAGCATTATTTCATTATCAAACCATTTATCACAACTGAACCATTTATAGGAAATTTTGACAATATCAAGCTAGTTGCCCATTCCAAAGCGTAGTAGGTACTAGGTATCTATGGAGAAGAATGGGCAAGAAACTCCATGGACATTATTTTAAATCTTGAATTTATAGTTATATTTAAGAACGATGTACAGACGCCAGCACATCAATCTACCCGAAACTGTAAAATTTTCCCAATCAACTTTGAAACTAATCGTGAAAAAAAGCAGTTCCCTACATTTATGTTCGCATAACTCGTCAAAATGCAGGGAACAGCTGATTTTTTTTTCGTGATTTCAGGTTTGGTTCCCGAGTTCATAATGATGAGTACAATGACCCCTTAAGAGCAAAACAGTGATTAAAATTTCAACCTGTATTCGCTGAAATACAGAAGGCGTCCATCAAGAGTCTTTGGTCTAGCTAGCATGTGTGAAGAATCGCTATATCTTTATACCTCGGCCCCGACTGTTGTGAAGCCCCGTGAGTTCGAACCCAGGCACTTAATACTCGGTGTAATATTTCAATCACCATTGGTCTCAAAACAGTGAAGGAAATATCGTGAGGAAATCGGCATGTCCTAGAACCAAAAAATTCGAAGACATTTGTCATCCACCAACCCGCATTTGGCCCGCGTGGTAGATTATGGCCCACTCCTTCTGACAGAGAGGAGGCCTGTGTCCCGCAGTGAGAATATTATAAGCTGATTATGCTTATACTGCTCGACTTAGTAACACTAGATAAACTAAACAGGTATACAGATATAGCAGTCGTTAGTGTTACAATCGCAACGAAATGTATAAATCAGGAAGTTATTTCCCGACTAAAATAAACTTCAACAAAAATCGTTGTTCAAATTACAGACGTTGAGACAAAGGGGGTTAAGAAAGACACAGACAAAAGAGACGGAGGTTTTCTTTTATTTCGACTTTCGAAAGATAACAATGCAGTTAAAGCTAAGCTGAAAGAATTCGCTTCACTAGTTGGCTAATGCAATGATATTTTATAGTGGCACAGTGAGTATTATATTGGCCATCTATGTTAGCCTGGTATTTTGGTTCGAGAATATGTTTTCAAAGTCATTAATTTGCAGTAAATGTGGTACAAAAGATGGTAAGTATATACACATAATATTCTAAGTGCAATGACATATATCGTCATAGATTGATACCTATGCAAATATTTAAACCGGACCGGACCGGGGAAACACGGTTAAAAAAAAAGTAGCCTTTTCACTCTCCATCCCTTCAACTATCTCCACTTAAAAAATCACGTTAATCGTCGCTCCGTTTTGTCGTGAAAGACGGACAAACAAACAGACACGCACATACACTTTCACATTTATAATATTAGTATGAATTAAAATACGAATGATAAAGAATGTTGTTCAGCATTTAACATTAGCCTAGCTTCATCATGTCATTAACAGCATTTTCAAACCTATTATAAACAAAACCTTACTAACAGCGCACTATCAGTGGACCTAGTACGCACGGCTACACATCAAGCTATACATAACCAGTATAAGTTGACTTCTGATTGTACGAAAAACCTTTACAATGCGAGGTCAGCTAAAATTGGAAATGTATAGCTTGATGTGTAGCCGTGTGTCCAAACGCACGGAGTAAACGTACGTAACGTAAATTCGAACGATTTTAAAACTAGTTTCACACTTTTTTTTATTAGCTTACGCTGTCCCGCTCCTCGGCTGGCGTTCCTCCACTCCTTCCATCTTTTGCGAGCCCGTGCGTCCTCCTTCCAGATTTGACAGAACCTATCCAAAATTAATATGCTGTTGTATTTGCGATTCAAATAATAATTGTTCGAATTTACGGGGACTCCGCGCGTTCTGGCTGGGCCTCTGGCTATTCTGCTTCTCAACTACCCAATTTAGTCAACAATCATGAAGTTATCGTAAAAAAAAAACGCTCCATGTAAAATACTGGTATTCAGCTTCTGGTTAGATTGAAAACCGATCCCAACAACGCTAGGCAGATGATGATGATGTTAGCCAAGCAGGTTTGCGTCTAAAGAACTTCAGAGGGGCAATTCTCGTAATTTTAAGAACGCGAACGTTCACAATCTGACCTCAGTCTCAATCTGTCAAAAATATCTAATTTCCCTACATTTTTGACATTGATTGTCGCTGAGATGAAGTTGCGACTAGATTTTGAACGTTTTTAATTACGGGAACCGGCCTTCTGATGTTGCTGCGACCCATCCCTGGCCTGCAGAGTAGTTGCGTAACACATTAATAATTGCAATGTCTTTCGTTTTGAAAACTCGTGAGCTTCGACCACATTCAATGCGTTAAGCACGTTGTCCGGCAGACGAATTTTTCAAACATAATGAAGTAATGTATTAGAAATTTCTTTCATACCGCTTTTGATAGTGAAAGAAAGTGTGTTACACAATTGGGGTGCTTGTCTGTCCAGTCTAAAATTTCCTGCATGCCTTGCAATCACAATACTCTATCAACCATCAAACCCACGGTTTATTCACAGAAAAACAAAAGAAATTCGAACTCCATTGACATTAGTGCTTACGTCAGCTGTCAGGGAGAGAAAATAATGGCACGACGTAACTTTTCCAATGTATGTGGGGCACAGCGCACAAACTACTTGAATGGAAATATGTGCACGCCACTGCAAAGTTGCTGTTTACGTTAGTACCTATGACGTCGTAATTTTACTGCTTTCTTTGAATAATTTGTTTGAGTAATTTGTAAAGGAAGGAATGTAGATGTTGAAATGCATACTTTTGGAACGGAAATACACTTAATAAAAACGGCTTTGATAATGTTAAAATGAAATACTTTGAGTGCAAGTTTGGTGTTTGAATAGAATCCAATTAGATGTACTGGCCCCGATTCTGTTGTTACAGGACTAAACTAATATTTTATCTTCTGTCCTTTTCGTAATGAAATAGAAAGAAAAAGATGCACTGAACTTAAGTTTAGTTTAGTTTGTGACCAACAGAATCGGGGCCACTGTCTTGGATTGTTCGCCTGAAAAGGATTGACAGTCAAAAAATATATGGAAAAGTCAACAGAAAAGGACTTCAGGAGAGGTTTCAGTACAAATTGAAGTTTAATTTCGAATATATAATTATATAAAAATCACACTAGGCCCTCTGCTATCACCACGTTATTTTTAAAGCCCAAGACATATTCAGGCACTTTTGGTTTGAGAATAGGTAGCCTTTGAAATCAAAGAGCCAGAGAGCCATTCCATGCTGGGCATAAGCACGGCACGGGCAGTTTCTGGGTTAACTGCATGCGGAGGGCACTAGATGCTCTGCATGTGCAATATAATATTGGTTTCAGGGTGTTGTTGAGGTTGCTCCGATTCTGCAGCGCGTCTGGCATGCTTGCTGTAGTGTGAACCGACGACTTCTATGCCATTCTGAGGAAAAAGACCGCATTTTTAATAAGCAGAATGAGGATTGGCACCAGCATTTTCAAAACCCTAACCGAAAAATACGATGCATTATTACTTAAACACTCCGTCCGGTTCCTCGTGCGGCTGGGATGAATATTACTAACCCTTAGTTGATAAGTTGTTGTTATACAGAAGCCAGCACATCAAGCTACCCCAATCTGTCAAATTTTCCCAATTGAATATGAACGCTATTCCTTTTTAGTAAAGTTGAAAATCATCAAAGAAATTTGACAGATTGGGGTAGGTTATGTGCTGGCCTCTGTACTACCACGGGACCAAAATTGTCAAACTAAATAAAATAATAATTATTTTAAGGCTTATAGACCGAGTCCCAAAACTATTTTTTTGCCGTCGACACGCTAAGAAGACTCTTACATCTAACAATGATCATTAAATGTTTTCGAACGTCCACCAATCATACCGTATCTGTATTCCGTGTGTGTCCATTGAGTGTTTGTAAGCTCAGTTGACTGACGTTGATTGATTGAGCCGTTCGATGGATCGCGTTTTTGGTAGTTCTATCGTTAATTGGATAGACGCTTGAGTTAATACGGAGAAATTTGATTGACATTATATTAAAATGGGATATATTTTCATCAGATAGTGGCCCCGATTCTGTTGTTCACAAACTAAACAAAATTTAAGTTCAGTGCATCTTTTTCTTTTTATTTCAATAAGAAAAGGACAGACGATAAATATTAGTTTAGTCCTGTCAAATTAGTCAGCGCCTGACGTAAATTAACGTATTTTAGTAGCCAATTTTTTAATCACGTCTTAACTTGTAACTTGATTATCTAATTTGACAGGACTAAACTAATATTTATCTTCTGTCCTTTTCTTATTGAAATAGAAAGAAAAAGATGCAGTGAACTTAAATATAGTTTAGTTTGTGAACAACAGAATCGGGCCCAGTATAAACTTATTTATAGACTAACTAGCGACCCGGCCCGGCTTCGCACGGGTGCAATGCTGATACTAAATACACTACATTTAGACCTTCCTCTTCAATCACTCTATCTTTAAAAAAAACCACATCAAAATCCGTTGCGTAGTTTTAAAGATTTAAGCATTCAAAGGGACAAAGAAAGCGACTTTGTTTTATACTATGTAGTGATAAGAAAGTTAATCCCATAGGATTATTTATTAATATCCTAGTAGATTTTGTCAATCGATCACTAAACTCAGCTTATTACTGTGCACTTCTGGATAGTAGATATAAGCTTCTCATAGTTGCCCCATAACGCGTAACACACTATCAGTAGCAATGAATTTCATTTTGACAGTTCAACAACATTCATTGCGTTATTTACGTTGTTGAGCAGACAATGTTTTCGAACACTTAAAGCAATGGAGTTGCAATATCCTTCAAAATTATTCAGATTGCAATTCAAAGTGTGTTACGCAATGATATTATCTTCTATAGATACTTATAATAAATCTGTAGAGAGGTCAATTCTGTACATGAAATATATTTCCAAAATAACTATCAGCGGGTGATTAGTGATCGATACTGACGCCAAAAATGCAATCAGTAAATTTTTTGTCTGTCTGTCTGTCTGTCTGTCTGTCTGTCTGTATGTTCGTTATGGAAACAAAAACCACTGGGCGGATTTCAACGAAACTTGGTACAATTGTTCTTCATATTCCTGGGCAGGTTATAGTATACTTTTCATCACGCTATGATCAATAGGAGCAGAGCAGTGAAGTGAAATGTTGGGAAAACAGGAGAACTTACTCCATTTTTTAAGCTTCCGTCGCGTGTGCAGCCTTAATGGTTAAAGCTACACAGAAATCATGTATGACGGAAATGTTCTCCTTAAAATTATATAAAAAATATTCCGCGACAGCAAATGTCTATCTTTTATGGTTGACTCACAATAACACGTGTAACTCCCGATAGCTTAGCAGTTCGAAGCTTTCTGATTATATTTGTCTACTCTTACGTTTATAACACTCTCACTCATCCCTAATTAAAACATTTTAACATTATTACCTATTTAATAAAAAAAGTAATCATAGAAATCGGTACAGAAACACCAAAGTTATACATGAAATACGCTAATAAGCCATCGCGCGTGAATACTGAATCATGCTATAAGGATTATTTTTGTGTAACGGTCGCCGCGCTCGACGCGGCTCGCGGCGGGAGCTATAAAAGGGCGGGGGATCCAAACGCGAACTTTATACAATATTCCAATTTAAAAGAACGCAATTCCCAGTATCGGTGTGTTATGCAATGACAATTAATAAGGCTCAAGGGCAGACTTTTCGTGTTGCTGGAGTAGATCTCAGTGTCAGTTGTTTCTCGCATGGTCAGCTGTACGTCGGTCTTTCCCGGGTTAGCAGTTCTAGAAATCTTTATGTTCACGTGCCGGACGGGTCGACTTTCAACATAGTTTACCCGGAAGCTTTGGGCTGAGTAATTTTCGTTGTATAGGTACTTAAGCCTCATGTGAACGTGATCTAAACAATATTACCAATACATTAACTTAATAACACACAAGGAATTACACACTGACGGAGTTGCGGGCACAGCTATCTATATCTATATAAATATAAAACTCTTCCGTTACTGAGTGACTGACAGAGAACGCACAGCCGAAACTACTGGCAGTAGAGAGTTGAAATTTGGCATGTGTGTTAGTTGGGAGGAGTAGGCTACCACTAAGAGAGGATTTTTGGAAATTCCCTCCCAACGGGGAGAAAAGGGGGATAAATTGTTTTTTTTTCGGAAGTCATTATTCCACGCAGACGAAGTCGCGGGCAAAAGCTAGTATACAATAAAGAGGTAGATAAAGCACTAGCGCGCGCAAATTATTGCAGTCAAATTCAGACAATTGTTGTAATTTCGTTTAGTCGAAATACTTCAAGCGCAACACACTACTGATAGCTATCTCTTTCTATGTCATACGTTCCGTATTATGTCGCAGTTGTAGTTGAAAACCACTATCCCAACAACACAAAACGGCGCTCAGTATGAACGTAGCATATCTTTCCTTTATAATAATAATAGCCTCCCCGACCGATTTCGGTCACGGTGGCCAATCTCAACGGAGATTAGCCAGGTACGCAGGAGATATTATAGTGCACAAGTGTGCGCGCAGACACAGGTGCACTCCCTCTTCCCTCACTCTCATAGTCCGATGGGACGGCAATCCGACACGACCGGAGAGAGATCAGGCGCAGAACCAACGGCTTTACGTGCTTTCCGAGGCACGGGGTTATTAAACCGCCAACTTCCAAACTCCGGACTGTTACTAAGAAATTCCAAATGGAAAAACTCAATAACACTTTGTCCGACCCGGGAATCGAACTCAGGACCCCACGCTCAGCAGTCGCGCTTGCAACCACGGGACCAACGGGCCTTTATAATATCATTAGTGTTACGCAATTAGGCCGTCCCAACCGAATATTTAACATCCGTCTAGTGATTGGCTTCTGTGATTCTTTCATCATCATCCACCTAGCCTTTTCTCAAATATGTTGGGGTCGGCTTCCAGTCTAATCGGATGTAGCTGAATACCAGTATTTTACATGGAGCGACTGCCTGTCTGACCTCCACCACCCAGTTACTGAGTAATATGGTACTCTTTGGTAAGTAATTGTCTTCTGTAGCTATAAAAATCTATTTTACCAACTTCTCTCTTATCAGCACTAGATGAAAAGCCAATATTATGTGGCATCAAAAGGTGTCAAACCTCTCCGTCTAGTCAGTCACGTCTAGCCCTTCCACCATCTTCCATGAAAGAGTGCTTCAGAACAATGATGCCGTATCAAAATGGACAGCCGTCTGTAAATGATGACCTCGTCGTCACTGCCATAATGTATGATAGTGTGAGAAGGTTCACCTTTCACTGGAGTCGCCATTAGAAGAATGAAAAAGAAAGAAAAATTGTTTATTCTACACAAACAAAACACACATTACAAATAAAAAATAAAATAAAAAAGACAAAATATACACAATATATAGGGTGACTGGTAATTAGTGACCGATACTTAAACACGTGCTTGTACTCATGATAACAAACAACTTTTACTATGGGACCAAACCTGAAATCGCGAAAAAAAAATCAGCTGTTCCCTACATTTATCTTCGTCTATCTCGTCAAAATGTAGGGAACAGCTGATTCTTTTTTCGCGAATTCAGGTTTGGTCCCATAGTAAAAGTTGTTTGTTATCATGAGTACAATCACGTGTTTAGGTATCGGTCACTAATTACCAGTCACCCTATAGATACACATAGGTACAATGTGATCAAAAGCCTCGTACTCAAGCATAAAAAATGTTGACAATATTGTCCATTGCTCTTAGAAGGGTCTTCATCATATAAACACAATTACACAAGGACCCAGTTGCTGACGTCAAATCATTGAAGGAATAATAGAGGTAAGAGATTGAGGTTCACAATGGTTTTATAGGTATTAAATAGCTTTTGTTTCGGCTTCGCCATCGTGGTAGTTGGAATTTATACTATGAGAACGTATTACCGGTATAAAAATATTGTTATGTCTGAACCTAGGTCTACCTACAGTACATATGTTACAAAGGGGATTGAAGATTGTTTGATGGAGCCTGGCATACTGTCACCCCATTTTTTTTTTTTTTCAAAATGGCGGCCACTCTTAGCCCTTTCAGCCATAGGTTGATAATGTAACAGACAGATAGAGTTACTTTCACATTTCACATTTTCACAAGCATGGATTACTTATGTAACTATAATGTAGTAATTGCTAATTCTATGAGATTGTTATATCCATAGTGTAAGTACAGTCATATCCACCATGTTTAGTGGATCCAATTTCACAAAATCCTATTTTGAATAATTTTTGAGGATATCGTTATCTACCAGTGAGAAGATTGTCGCTTCTTGTGAAACATATTTAACTTGGAAAATGAATGCTAGACTATATTCATGGACTCTTCACAACTACACTTCTCTTGCTCCCTTACCTTGTGTCGCTGATTCTACATTTGTACAAGTTTCAGAGCTGGGAATATAATTTCCGTTTGTTTAAGCTTGCAGCTTCTTTGCTGATCGGCTTGCTTTACTTTTTTTCTTGGGAAATCGGCCATCTTTGCGGCCTGTGATATTTATTCAAGATTAGCTGCACCCCGCGGTTTAACCCGCATAAGTTTCGATCCCCTAGAAATATAGGGATAAAAAGTAGCCTATATGTTAATTCAGAGTGTCAGCTACCTCCATACAAAATTTTATCAAAATTGGTCCAGCCGTTTGAGTGTGAAGAAGAGACAAACACACACACACACAAACTTTCGCCTTTATAATATTATATTAGTGTGATTGTGAGATTTTTTGTTTTGCTATCTAATTTAATTTGACCCTGTAAATTAGCTGTCATTTTGGTCTAGCAATTTAAATCGACCATTAAAATGAGGGTTTAACGACATTTTTTTATCTAGCCATTTTCGTCCCTACCCAGATTTAACTACCTACACGGTCCATGGTCAAGCATATATTTCAAGTCCCCCATCAAGTAGACTCATAAAAAAGATTAATAAGTCCATCCGGTGTCCGGAGCTTACAAAGAATTTAATCAGAGTATAGGTTCACTTTTTATTCGTTCAAAGACCGCCACTTTCTTTGTTGTCAGCTTTATTGGCCATAAGTTAGGCGGTAAACTTGGTAATCAGCATTCGCGATTTATTTGCCAGAAATGTAAACAAACATGAGTTTATGGAAAATTAACTTTAATTACACTCTCAAATCAACACTCACACTCAAAAGAAAACCACTCACTCACTCTCACTCTGAAATCAACTTAATTTTCATTAAAATAATGTTGATATTTGTTTAACTTGAAATAACAGTAATTTGAAACAAATTTGAATAGACTATATATAGCCTAGTTTGTGAATATCGGCTAAAGGTGATATACAGGATGGCAGCTAGGTAACATCGACGCGCAACATCAAAAAATCAAACTTCTAAGTTAACGTATAAAAAAGATACGGCCGTTTATGCCGCAAAAAATGTATATTTCGACACTCTCAAGGTATTCAAAATTTATAGGGTACTTTCCGTTGGCCTAGAACTGTATTTGACAAGTAATAACGTCTACAAGTAAAGGAAAAAATCCGAAAACCGTAAATTTGTATATATTACAAAAAAAACCCTTGATGAACTTTTTACATACCTACAAACACGAATCCTCGGTGCACGAGTCCGACTCGCACTTGACAGGTTTTTAGCATTTGACTGTCCAATTCTTGAGGAAGATTCTGCTAACATTTCGCTACCACCTTTATGAGGCGAGCAAAAATAAAAAGATCAGAAAACGAAAACGAAGTAATACCGCGCGCGGGGTTTTAGTATATGGTGTTGTTATACCACGCGAACGAAGCTGCGGGCAGAAGCTATTGTGGACATATTGATTATAGAAAGTTAAGTTTTTATGGCTAGTTTGTATTGCTTGTATCCGCAAGAATAATCACCATCATCTGCCGGGTCTATTCCCAACATAGTTGGGGTTGGCTTCCAGTCTAACCGAATGCAGCTAAATACCAGTATTTAACAGTTACTGGATAATACGATACCTCTTAGTAAGACTGGTTGTCAGATTTTTGGGCTTCTGACGACCCGTAACGACTAGTAATATACTAGTATTACATGGAGCGACTGCCTATCTGACCTCCTCACAGTAATATACTCCTTAGTAAGTTTGGTTGTCAGACTTTCGGGCTTCTGACTACCCCTAACAACCGTCAAAGATCTACAAATGACTGCCGTAAGTATAATGTCAATCCTTATCTCTCTTTGATTATGTCACTTGCCTTTCAGATGACTTTTATAACAATTTCTGAATATAACATTAGCCCATTAACTTTTAGAGGTATGAAGAACAGGGTGTACTTCACTGTGTGAGTTCACTCATACTCTATAGTAAATGGAGGATCCTCCGACGATTGATTGGGACATTGTATATGCTATTTGCGCGGTAAACTCTGCTTGCGCGATGCAGGGGTTTAGGCACATTAGGGCTAATTCTCATTTTGGCAACCGACTCCCTAATGGACTACTTCTCATTATAGCCACTTCTCATTTTGGCTACTTGTGGTTAGGGCTACTTCATACGGATTTTGCGTGACGATTCAGTATGATGCGTAGTTTGCATGTGGGGCGGTGTAGATGCAGCTACAAACTAACCAAATTTTAAAAAGGACCATTTCTTACACCGTTAGATGGGCCTAAGGGAATATTGCCATTCTAAAAGCTTGGCAAGATTATAGTATCGATTCATCCATATCATAGGTCATATCAAGGACGTGTTTAAAGTCTGTTCAGGCGTTTAGATTTTCATCCTTAACTTTTCCAGCGTTGAAATAAGTTTACAGCTTTTTTCCTTGAGAGTCTTTCTAAAGTAAATCAAAGTTGCTCATGTTTCTGTTTTGTCAATAACGTTGTTGATTCGTTCAATGTCAGGACTTATTTATTTAGTTTTTGTTCAAATAACTTCGCGTCCCAGGGCGCAGGGGCCAAACGAAGTGACCCGGAAGTTTTTTTTGACAAGGGTAGTATTATAAACGTTTCACACCATTTCAGTAAGATAAAGAAAGCAATTATAGGTTCCATTCTTTTTTACACATAAACATAAACTCACAACACAACAACACTACTTTTACTACGGGACCAAACATGAATCGTGAAAAAAAAACCAGCTGATCCCTACAATTATGTCCGCATTTTCACGTCAAAATGTAGGAAACAGCTGATTTCTTTTTTCGCGATTTCAGGTTTGGTGCCATAGGAATAGTTGTACATAATGATAAGTACAACCCCCCCCCCCCCCCCCTAAGAGGTTATTCATTAATTACGTGACAACCTGTATATATCAGCGGGATTGTCCGAAAGGGTTACTGCTGCCCCGGAACATAAAGGACTAAGGAAGGAACACGGGTGGGTTTTAGTCAGTAAGAGTCTGACACTCCCTTCTGCTCCACCCTGAGCGGGAGGTGCATTTGATGATTTCTCATCCTCAAAAAAAAAAAACCCTGTATATGTGTAGATATGTAGGTATAGATATGTCCACATAGGGTGTCTCTTCCTGATGGCGTTTCCACTCACATTTGCCTTGTAACCTTTTGTTAGTCGCCTTTCATTCATCCTCTCTTCATGACGAAACCATCCAAGGACACGCTTTTAATTTTTTGTTACTACATCTTCTTCATGGGTCCCAATTTAATTGATACTATGATTTACACTAGACCAAACGGGGCATCTATCTACAGGTATCTATCATCAGATCTACAGGATTCTACATTACATAACAATATACTGATCTAATTTATTGACGCTAGCAAGAACGGCGCTGATCATTCAACAAAACTTTCTATTAGGTTAATTTACACCAAAAATAGAAGCAATGTAGCACAAAACTGGATCAGATACGTATCGAAAGTGACCCAACATTGGAATCTGAAACTGGGGGGATGAATGGACGGGAGGAGGGAGGATGAATAAAAGGGAGGAGGAATGAATGGAGTTTCATAGAATAAGTTAGGGAAGACGTTTAGAGTTGTAAGATGTATTCGTAAGTTCAGTTTGTGATTGAATTAATTTGTAGTTCGTTCAAAGTTGTGCTGGCTTTTATTTAAGTTTCTTCACAGTTTTCTGACAATGTTATTGTGTTTTTAGTTGGGTAATCTAGATTTGTTGACTATAGATTAAAAATAGTCATATAGACTTTCTTTTTTAAAGTTCTTTGACTTCGGAGAAGGAAAATATCATGAGGAAACCTGTACTTATAATCTACTAGCGGCTCGCCCCAACATCGCACGGGTGCAATTTTTTTTTGAATTTCCGAAATTGTCTTTCATACAAACCTTGTCCTTGCAAAGTCTACCGAACACAACAAAAAAAGAATTATCCATTTTGGTGCAGTCATTCGGAAGTTGTGCACGTACAGACATTTCGGCGACTGTGTTCTATACTACTATGTAAGGATACATCTAATACAAATAAATAAAATAGAAGTGTCTGTAATGTCAAAATAACTGCTTTATACTAATGGAAAGTATAAACAGTACCTAAAACAATAAAAAAAAAAATTGTTTCTTTTTCTCCTGTTTGTTCCGGCTAATTTCCGGCCTAATCTTGACGTGATTTTCACTGGAAGATGGCTGATGTTATAAGGAGTAAACATACCCTTTTTTGTCCGCTTATCACGTTTCCGTGGGATATTTATGACATCCACGCGGACGAAGCCGCGGGCAGAAGCTAGTTTTTAATATAGGTCTGAAATCGCTAACCCGCCTTGAGCAAGTGTGGTGATCAATGTTCACGGCTTTTCTGTATGAGAAGAGGCGTTTGCCATGCAGTGGGGCAATGAATAGGCTGGTAATAATATTGTCATTATTATTATGATTTCTTTATTGCTGAATGGGCCAGCTCTTAACCTCGATCACTCCTGATGGAAAGCGATGGATGAGGTCTATGATGGAACGAGCGTGCCCAGAATGCCTAAGGCACTGGAACTCCCACGCATCGACGAAACACAGCAGGCTGCTTGACGCCGGACTCCGGTGGGAGGGGGGATCGCAAACCAGGCGGGCGTAGCCCTACCACCGCAAAGGAAGAATTGGCCAGTCAAATAAGGTGTTGTCAAGGATGCGCCGAGCACTCGGTTCAGTTGAGTAACTGGCGGAACATACTGCGCTACGCGAGGAGGTTTCTGAATGCAACCCAAAATTAATAGTCCATTAATAGTCAAAGCAGTAATAAACAAGTCTTTTGTAGCTCCACTCCAGCACCCTAATTGTGTAACAAACTCAATTACAATTTAAATAATTTTAAAGGCTATTTCTAATCCATTGCTCGAAAAGAAATGAAACGTTTCAATATTTGTCTGCTCAACGATGTAAATAACGCAATGAATGTTGTTGAACTGTCAAAATGAAAGACATTGCTACTGATAGTGTGTTACGCAGCTACCCCACCGGTGCACTTTCATGTCAGTAGATTACGGAATGTCGACGCACAAAATATCGATGAATGCTAATACGATGCTACAAAATTGCGAAGCACGCTACTGCGAAAGACTGTTTCTGCGAAGCCACTACACTTCGATGCACGTTACCGCGATATATTTTCACTGGGATATTACTTAACTTCGATGCACGTTACCGCGAAAGACTTTCACTGCGATACTACTTGGCTTCGAAGCACGAACGCAACGAACGCAATAGGCGACGTAGGATGCTAGAGCGAGCGAAGGGCACCCCGAGGTTAGGTTTGGTTAGGTTACTTTAAACCCTTTATACAGAAATAGGAGCCCCGCAAAGCGGGCAACCGATGGATGCAAGTGGCGGATTGTCGTTCGGCGTGGTGGTCTAAGGGGGAGGCCTTTGTTCAGCAGTGTACGTCTTCCGGCTGATGATGATGAGTTAAAGAAAACTTTATAATGCAGTTTTGAAGTCAACATACTTGCCATCAATTTGGTGTCATTATTATTTGAAATTTGAATTAACGATCAATTAAAAAAGGTAATAGACCTGTCTACAAAAATATTTAGGAGTCTGGGAGTGCATTTATAGAACACAGTTACTTTACTAACCAAGTCTTCCACTATTTTCTAAATAACTTACAATCTCAAACGCAATGAGCCAGACAGTCCCCAGGGTGCAATAGCTTATCTTGAGCCCAAGCGGAATTAATCAGAAGAAATGTAGGAGGCGTAAGAAATAAAATGTGTTAGCGCCTTGCGTTGATAGAACAATATTGAGGTTCTAAAAGGCCCCAATTATATTGGGGTCGGCCTCCCAGTATAACCGGACCCAATTGATGATCGCATAACTCGTCAAAGTGTAGGGAACAGCTGATGTTTTTTTCGCGATTGCAGCTTTGGTCCCTTACTAAAAGTTGTTCATAGTGATGAGTACAATCTCCCATTTCGTTTTGTCGCATGTTTTCAATTTTAACACGTAGGTGAGTGAATAGAAAAAGTGTAATAGAAAAATGTCTTGATGGCCCCAGTTTTAAAGGTAAAGGCCTCACTTCAAATGCATGAGGTTGTGGGTTCAGTTACCAATATGACTTTTTCAGTTTATATTACTTTCCTAAATAAGAAGTCTCGTATGCATTTTTTAAATATAATTCTATTGATTTATTCGGCGAACGCCAATAAAGCTCCCAGTCGGCATTACTTTTTCCGACACCTTCAACAATTATCGTCATATTTCGGCTAATTTACACAAAACCGTAATTTATTACACACGTAAACCTTCCTTATGAATCACTCCGTCTATTTGTGAAAGCCGCATGAAATCCATTCGGTAGACATACAGACGCGTCACGAACTTTGTTTTAAATAATATGTAGTGATAGGCAAGTGGCAACCATCATCGTTTAAGCCGATGGTGGAATTAAAAGAGCTTTTCCAATAAAACCCCATTAAATGAATTATAAAAGTTAACGTATTAGATTAGATTATCAATAAAACTGTATAAAGATTAGCTTAAGTAAAACTTCTGTAGGTATGATATGATCTTCTTAGCGCGTCCAGTATTTGGTTCAGAACTTGGCAACGCTTACACCATTCACTGGCGCAGACAGTAGGTCCTCACGTATACGGCGCAAGATGCAAGGTGGGACATGGTCTGCGGGGAGACGCCGCATATACATTGAGGATCGGTACCATCCGGGAAACCCCACCTGTGAAGATTTTATGATACGAAGAAAATCGCACATTTTTTTTGGTCCTTCGAGCCGGATTAGTACTCAATGGGGACAGCCTTGAAACGATAAAAATATAAAATTATTGTGTGTGTGCATAACAACTTAGTTTAAGTAAAGACAGACACAGACACACTTAAATATTAAAGAGTATTCTATTCTAAAATTCTAAAGTACCAATTTAGTTCACAAACACATTAAGTGACCCCCGTCAGTCATTCAAACGTTCGTTTACCATTAAGTTAATGTAGGTAGGTAGGTACTACATAAGTAAAGTACTGCTTTTAACATAAATGTGCTAAAGTTTTGATGTTTCGAAACGAAACGCTAATGGTTTGTTTTGTCATTTTAACGATACATTTTAGTTGTTACGAAATATATATAGGTAGGTAGCTGTTTTGTTAAAAATTCTATAATTTTAGTCACCATCATCTGCTTAGCCTCTTCCCAAGTATGTAGGGGTTGGCTTCCAGTCTAACCAGCACCCTAATTGCTTAACACACTATCAATCGGAATCTGAATCATTTAGAAGCAAATTGCTAATCCATTGCTTCATTAGTTCGAAAAATTTGTTTGCTCAACACGTAAATAACGCATTGAATTTTGTTGAACTGTCAAAATGAAACCGATTCCCATTGATGATGTGTTACGCAATTGCCCCGCAGATGCGGCTGAATATACCACTCTACATGGATTGACTGCCTAGTGCCTACATAACCTCCACAATCCAGTTAAAAATTATGGAGTTTGGCCTGTTATTTTTGACTTATTCCCCTATTCCCCCTAGTCCAAAAATAAATGGGTAAGATTTCATTTCCACTCATAATCTGAGAAATTATAATTTTAAATTGTTTTAGGTTTACTGTTAATGATTATGAGAAACTATCGCCCTTCCTTATAAAGCAGTCTTTCAAAAGAATAATGAAAACCTTTAAATACTTAGCATAACCATTTGTAGTCCTTACTTGTCTCAATAGTGATCGAAGGGGCTTGTGGCTACCAGCCACACGGGTCGATCGATCAGGTTAAGCTACGCTTGCCGCGGTTGTTTCGTGGATGGTTGAACATCTTTACATACCAAGACGTCTTCGTGCTTTGGAAACCACGTTAAGCCGTTGGTCGCGGTGTCGTCATTCGTGGATCTTTGACGGGTCGTCAGAAGCCCGAAAGTCTGATAACCAGTCTTACCAAGGGGCATACTATTACACAGTAACTGGGTTGTAGAGGACAGATAGGCAGTCGCTCCATGTAAAATACCGGTACTCAGCTGAATCTCAATTCAAGCTCAATTACAATCTTTGTAAATATGTGAGCACCATGTATCTATCACATAATTGATTTACCAGTCTGTTATATTTTTAATGCTTTTTACCATTTGTGGTAGACTAAATTTTATTTTAGGTGCATCGTCTTCACATATAATTATATAATGAATGTATACAAAAACTTGTAAAACATTTTAAAAGAGTAACGGTGGAGTTTCTTGCCCATTCTTCTCCACACGCAAACTACATTTTGGAATGGGCGACTAGAATCAATTCTATTTTTTAATTTTTAATTTTGACGTTCAAAAGTGCCTTTTACGTGCCTATTTGAAATAAATGATTTGACTTTGACTTTGAATCCGGTTAGACTGGAAGCCGACCCCAACATAGTTGATAAAGGTTAGGCAGATGATGATGACCCAATAGTTATAAAACGAAATGCAAGCAAAAAAATTCTACTTTTCTTTCTAAAAATAACCTAGAGCTCCTTATATTCTTCTTCTAGCCATTCAAACGTCTCTGCTCCCCATTGATCTTTGGGCTGGACCAATAAACTATAATACGTTTATTGGCCCCATTATTACTATAGGGTTCCCTAATGCGACAAACACTCATACATCATACACGTTGGTCGGTGTTGAGTTAAAGCGGTATAAGGGTGGGCATACACTTGCGTTCCGTAGGTTTGATTGTCAAATGTCATTAATTCATACTAGGCTGAGAATCGCACTTTTCGAACGTCAAAATTACAAAAGACAGTCCCCCTAAAACGTCCGCCCTTCACCACTTCCTAGTGCTTTTGCTGGGGAGAAGAAGTTGCGCAACAAACTCCTCAGCGGCACATCAATACACAAGTTCGATTAGAAAATCTGTTAATCTCCTTTAATTTCAATAAATACGCAGGCTGTCGCTGAAAACCAGCGCTGGGGCTCTGTCTAGTATAGGGTCGTAGCATTATGCTGAGCGATGACCGTTTTGCGTGGATATGACGCACATTTGTTATTTTTGTGTTTGTGTTCTTTCTCTGCGTCATGTTAACCGCAAATAAACGTATTTTCTTTCTTTTTTTTTTACTATTAATCTCCTTTAATTTCGCCGTGTATGTGTTTAGTAAGTAAGCCTAGTAAATAAAATACATAAACCATTAAATTTTGATGGTCTCACGATGCGATTATAGACCAATCTCAAATGTGGGTCCGGCCTTAGAATCATTTCACTTTCGCTCGCTCAGATTAAACGACTATTTGTACCATAGAGAAATGGTTTTTCGGTTATTTTCGTCCTATTTGGGGCTATTCTGAGGGCCGACTTTGAAACGTTTTGTGTAGGTATTTGGTTCGATACTTGATCCTTTGTGTCTACTGAAAACAGAGAAAATATGCTTTTTAAGATTATGAACACAGACAGGATAAAATTAAATTACTTAGTAAAACTGTAATGGCTATCGTTATCTAAATCAATCTGTTTAGATTACGATACCCATCATGTTTGAGAGTTTACAAAAAAATAAACTGATATTTCAAGTAACTACTTATCATGCGGTTGTAGGTAAAAAAAACACCTGTTCCCTGCATTTTGACGAGTTATGCGAACATAAATGTAGGGAACAGCTGATAATTTTTTCACGATTTCAGGTTTGGTCCCATAGTAAAAGTTGTTCATAATGATGAGTACAATGACCCATTAAAAACAAAACGGTGATTGAAATTTCACCCTGTATAGGTACGTCATTTGTCTCGTAGTGAGAGTAAATGGTGACACTCTTAGTATGTAAAGAAAATGTTGACAATACCACCTGTAACCTCTGTAGACAAACAGCTATATCTGTTTTCAATAAGGTACCCTCTGGTAACTGTGATAGTTTCAATATCCCAAAAGTGGTCTCCTTGATGATATTTCGCGGAAAACCGATATCAATTTCATAAATTAAAAATCAAATAACGAACAACAAACGTTCGTGACCACTTCGTGCGACTCGGGCTCAAGATCGGAATGGAAATAAAATCTGTTGTATCCTCAATTTATTCATATTACGTCACTTGCACAACCTTTTGAACAAAGGTTCTTCACAACCATTAATTATGAAAGGTCCTTAGTTTATTACTAAAGACTTTGTAAAAGTTATTGCTTAGCCGTTCTTGATGACATACTAGCTTCTGCTTGCGACTTTGTTCGCGCGGAAGTTCCAAGATACACAATATACTAAAATAACAGACCCATTTATAGAAAACTTCCCGGCGCCCGACCCACCGCGTCGCATTGCATCGCCCGCCCGAGCTATTACTTTATTTTCTGTTATCGTTCTTTCTGAAGTTTTTTCTTTTTTATCGGCTCTTACGGGTCGTAGTGTGATGTGAACTGCTAAAACCTTGTTTTAGGCTATTCACTCTTCTTTTAGATAATTTTGAATTACGGGGGAGTTCGCCTTAAGTAATGCTAAAGTTGAGCTTAAGAAGATCCCAAATTCAAATCCTAAATTCAGAAACCGAGCTTTAAGTTATGAACTAAGCGTAATTATGATAATGCTATGAACTTCTAGGAGGTAGTGCAATGGGACTATGGGAGGCATGCAAACTCACGACCTCTCATTTGCCAAACCACTTTTAACTGTTTGACTATAGCCATTAAGACTGTGCCGACCGCACAGTGGCGCCCTCATCGTTTGTTTGGTTATTTCATACAATTTAGAATGAAAATGCAGAAAATAAGCACGTTAAGTTGTGCTTCACAAGATTATACGTTAATATTACTAGAAGCGCTAGTTTTATATTGTTTAGTTTTATTATAATCCTTAAAACGGAATATAGTGGCCACTGTTATCCGTTTTAAGGATTATAATGAAACTAAACAATACAAAACTAGTTTCTAATCTTGTGAAGCACTACTTAACGTGCTTATTTTCTGCATTTTCATTCTGAATTGTATGAAATAACCAAACAAACGATGAAGGCGCCACTGTACGTTCGGCACAGTCTTAATTGTGATAGTGTTCTATTTAGCTCTCTGTAATACACATGTCATATTTTAAGAGTGACGCCATGACACCTTAGAGAGTGATTATAAATTAAAAGTCTCTATAGCGAAAAGGATAACAAGGTCATTAAAATTTGAATTAGCTCGCCCTTATACCTGTTATATATCGGCGGCAACATTAGTCCCACTAAAATTCTAAGATTTGACAGCTGTCGGAGAACCATGTGTAAGACTAAGTCCCGTATTACAGAACGTCACTCAGTACTCAAGCATTACTTAAAACTAGTTTCAACCAATCAAATGGCTTGAATCTAGTTTTAAGTAATGCTTGAGTACTGAGGCCCGTATTACAGAACGTCACTCAATACTCAAGCATTACTTAAAACTAGATTCAAGCCATTTGATTGGTTGAAACTAGTTTTAAGTAATGCTTGAGTACTGAGTGACGTTCTTTAATACGGGACTGAGTGATGTTCTGTAATACAGGACTTAGTGGAAAAGGCAAAAATAAAACGAAATTACAAGCAGTAAATGGAGTATTATTTACCGAAATACAATAACACCTAATCACTTAACTTTTTTATGTTCTTGACGCCGATTTCCTGAAGGAGTGAAGAACCTTATACTGATATAGTCAAGATGGTTTTCTAAACCTAACCTACTAAGGTCACAAGTCCAGAAATACCAGATCTAGTAAGATTCATTCCTTCTCCAATTTGAAAGAAAGAAAAATTCGTTAATTGGCATTACAGCAAAAAAATACACTTTAACACTCAATGATATTATAAGTAAATACACTTATAATATCATTGTTAACACTATAAAAAAAGAAAACAATTATCATAATGCCAAATGGGCCTCAGCTCAGCTTAATGTCAGATGACAACACAAGGTGTACCAAATCGCGCTGATTTCCAGCTGCAACTGCAACTCAGGAGTGCCATACGCTAGAATGATAAACACTTATGGAAGTGTGTGTCTGTTATAATAAATTAAGAGAATAAAATAATGGTGATAATATAAAATTGTGTAGTGTGGATATGTGTTGTGTTGACAAGATCTTATTTTATCCACCTTCATCTTGCAAATTCTTTAAGTCCCTCATCACAAGATTGCTATACGTATACACACTGCATGAAATAGAGACAGGATGATGTTAAATAGCGTTTATTGCTGTAAGTAGGTTTATACAAACACATCTATACATATAATAAATCTGTAGAAAAGTCATTTTTGTACATTGAAGAAATTGAAACAAAAAATAGCCAGCGTGTGAAAAGATAAGTAACAGAACCCATTTCCATCATTTTTGAAATTTTTGTCTGTTTGTCTGTTTGTCTGTTTGTCTGTTTGTTTGTGCGCACATCACGTAAAATCTACGAATTCAATGCTGACAATGTTTATATACAAAAATTATACGCAACTTGAGGTTTAACTTAGTTTTTGTTTCATCGAAATCGGTTCACTCTATCAAAAGATATGATTAATTTAGTGAGTTCAAGAAGTAAAATATTACGTTACGCAATTAAGTATAGTACTTGCAACGACATCTTAAGACTAAAAATAGAACTAATGTTGATAGTTGAAATCTAAATCCGATAGATGGCGTTGTGCAAATGACGTCATTTTCTGAATCGCGGTGTTAAGATTTTCCGCGCGAGGATGACGTCCACCGTGTTTACTAGGCAAATTGGGTTTCGTTAGGTGTCTTAAAAGTTCTTGCGTGTGTCGTAAAAGTTCTTTGGTTGCTTGGTTTATCGATTTTCTAAATTGGTCGAAAAAAAAGTATTTGCTTATCTTATTGGTTTCGTTTGGTCAACTTTGGTCATTGGTTTGAAGTACGAAGTAAAGATTGTATTTGATTTACTTCGTAGTTTGAATCCAATAGTGCCAATCGTTATACAGTAAGTTAGTGTTGCCAATTCGTTGAGTCACGACCACGAACAGACGATACGTTGTCACACTAGACTGTTCGACGCACCGTTCTTTTAAGTTTGTAGGCTATTCAGTCATAAGTGTTGTTAGTTTTGTTTATTGCTTTAATTTTCCTTGAAAATGCCTCAAAGAAAAAAAACTAACCTTTCGCTGCGTAGCCGAAATGCGAAAAGGATGAGACTTTGTAGGTCTCAGGAATCGGAAGAAGATCGTGAAGCACGGTTATCTGCTAACCGAGAGCACATCGCTCTTTCACGTGAATCGGAAACGTTCACCGAAAGGGAGTCACGTTTAAGTTCACAAAGAACACGGACCGCGACTTTGCGGTCTCAAGAGAGTATCCAGGAACGCGAAGACCGGCTGTCTGCTGATCGGGAGCGCCACTCTCTCTCACGTGAGTCAGAGACATTCACAGAAAGGGAGTCGCGCTTAAGTTCGCAAAGAACTCGGACCGCGACTTTGCGTTCTCAAGAGAATATCCAGGAACGCGAAGTTCGACTGTCTGCTGATCGGGAGCGCCAGTCTCTCTCACGCGAGTCAGAGACTTTCACAGAAAGGGAGTCGCGCTTAAGTTCGCAAAGAACTCGGACCGCGACTTTGCGTTCTCAAGAGAATATCCAGGAACGCGAAGTTCGGCTGTCTGCTGATCGGGAGCGCCAGTCTCTCTCACGCGAGTCAGAGACTTTCACAGAAAGGGAGTCGCGCTTAAGTTCGCAAAGAACTCGGACCGCGACTTTGCGTTCTCAAGAGAGTATCGAGGAACGCCAAGCACGTCTGTCATCTGACCGAGAGCGACACGCTCTCTCGCGCGAGTCTGAATCTCTCTCCCAAAGAGAAGAACGATTACAAATAGCTAGACATAACTATGTAGGTGTACAAAGAAACAATGAAAGTTATCTTGCATCTGAAAGGGAAAGAATAGATGAACTAAGACGAGCAGAAACAGCAGAACAACGTCAATCTCGCCTAGAAATAGAACGAGCTCGATACCATATGAATAGAGAAACAAATAGCGGAGCTGATGAGTCCATGGAAAATGACGATGCAAATATTTTATTACCTTGGGACAATAGGGAAAAATCAGGGTTCACATATTCGTCTAGAATTAATTATGCTGGCTTTACTTTCGTGGGTGACATGAGAGAAATTTGTAATTTTTGTCATGCTTTGAAATGGAGGAAAGAGACAGATGGAATGTGCTGCTCAAATGGAAAAATTGTTCTTCCAAATTTCCAAGATCCACCACACTTACTTAAAAGTCTCCTGAATGGCGATCATCCCCAGTCGAACCGTTTTTTGGATAATATTCGTTTATATAACAGTGCTTTCCAAATGACTTCCTTTGGGGCAAAACAAATAACGGAAGGACCGTTCATGCCAACCTTCAAAGTACAAGGTCAAGTTTATCACCTTATTGGATCTTTGCTGCCAGAAAATGAACCCAAATTTCTCCAAATTTATTTTGTATCCGATTACACGCAACAGCTCAATGTTAGAAATCACAATTTTCCCCAGCTCAATGCTGAGCTTTTGGGTCAACTTCAAGAATTGCTGCATCACGTTAACCAGTACGTTCGTGAATTCAAAGCTGCATTGGAGTCAATTCCACAAGGCAGCAATGATTTCAAAATTGTTATAAGTGCCGATAGACGTCCTGTGGGTGAACACCGTGGAAGACACAATGCACCCGTCGCAGATGAAGTTGCAGTTGTTTTAGTCGACCAGGAGTGTGAGAGACGTGATATCGTGTTGCGTACACGCGACGATCGCCTTCAACGCATTTTGGAAACCCACCGAGCTTACGACGCCCTGCAATATCCACTAATTTATTGTCATGGTGAAGATGGGTACAATTTTGGGCTGTACCAAGTGAACCCTACTACGAGAGTCACTAATTATCAAAAAAAAATATCTGCTCAACAATACTATTCCTACCTTTTACAAATAAGGCAAAACAGTTTCGTATATTTGCAACGATTTCGTGGTTTGTTCAGCCAATTTATTGTGGACATGTACGCAAAAATAGAAACTGAACGTTTAGTGTATATTCGCACTAACCAGCGACGGTTACGCGCTGAAGAATACGTGCACTTGCGGGACGCCATGCAATCAGATAATAACGTCGAAAACTTGGGTCGATTGGTTATTTTGCCATCCGGTTTCACAGGCGGTCCGCGGTATATGCACGAACGAACGCAAGATGCTTTTTGTTACGTCCGTAAATACGGCCGGCCGGACCTTTTTATAACATTTACAACAAATCCAAAGTGGACGGAGATTTGCCAGGCACTTCTCACAGGACAGGCGTCATACGACAGACATGACATTATTGCTAGGATTTTTCATTTAAAACTCAAAGTCTTGATTAATCTACTTACAAAGGAGAAAGTTTTCGGTTCAACTCTTTGTTTTATGTATAGCGTCGAGTGGCAAAAGCGTGGTTTACCCCACGCGCACATTCTTCTGTGGCTGGAAGAAAAAATTCGGCCCGATGCTATAGACAGTGTCATAAGTGCAGAATTTCCGGACTATAATGCAGATCCGATTTTGCATGACATAGTAAAAACACATATGGTTCACGGGCCATGTGGCCTCTTAAACAGGGAATCACCGTGCATGAAAGATGGTCAATGCTCAAAAAAATACCCCAGAGCACTGAAAGAACTAACTATGGCTGGGGAAAATGGGTATCCGCAATACCGGCGAAGATCACCGTCACAAGGTGGTTTCACAGCTACTGTCAGATTCCGTGGACAAGAAATAATTCTAAATAATAGTTGGGTGGTACCGTATTCTCCAGTTTTGTCAAACGCTTTTCAAGCACACATTAATGTTGAAATTTGTAATAGCGTCGAATCTATAAAATATATATGTAAATATGTTAATAAAGGTAGTGATCAAGCCATGATAGCACTAAGAAATAACAACCAATTTGATGAAGTGACAAGGTATCAATCTGGCCGATACATAAGCTCTTCGGAGGCAGTTTGGCGCATTTTGAGTTTCCCTATTCATGAAAGGTATCCGCCAGTCATCCATCTTGACGTGCACCTGGAAGGCGGGCAGCGAGTTTACTTTCAGCCAGAAAATGTGGCAGAAAGAATGAACAACCCAAGACAAACCACCTTGCTCGCATTCTTTCGCCTTTGCGAAAGAGACAATTTCGCTAAGTCTCTGTTGTACAATGAAGTGCCACATTATTATACTTATAACAAGCAGCAAGGTGTTTTTAATCGCAGGAGACGTGGAACTGCTGTAGAAGGCGAGTCCGGCATTTTTAAAGAACACGTGATTGGAAGAGTATACACGGTGCACCCAAATAATGCAGAGTGTTATTATTTACGCCTTCTTCTTCACACAGTGCGAGGACCTACTTCTTTTGCTGAGCTCCGCAAAGTGGACGATATAGAATATCCCACATTTCAAGCTGCTTGCCGCGCACGGCATTTATTAGATGGCGATCAGCATTGGGATGATGCTTTAGCCGAAGCATGCGTCAGTGATAGTCCACATCGTTTGCGCCATTTATTTGCCATTTTGTTGACATTTTGTGGCCTATCGGACGCTGGGCAGTTGTGGCAAAAATATAAAGACGCGTTTGCCGAAGATTTTTTGAGACAGCAAAATATAAATAGTGAAACTTCTGACCAAGTACGTGAAAGCTGCCATAATAGGGCTTTGCTGGCTATAAAAGATATAGTTACAAGTATAGGAGGGAACCCCCTCAGTCAATACGGCTTGCCGACACCGACAGTTGGTGGGGAACGAATTAATAGGGAGTATACATCTGAAATAAATTACAACCCCGAAGAGTTAGCAGAAATATTGCGAAATGGCTGTTCAAATTTGACGTCAGAACAACGTCAAATCTTTGATAGAGTATGCTGTAGTGTAGAACATTCATTAGGAGAAATGCTGTTTTTAGATGCACCTGGTGGAACAGGTAAAACTTTCCTCACTAAAGTTATCTTGGCTCAAATAAGGAGCTAAAACAAAATTGCCCTTGCCGTCGCTTCCTCAGGAATAGCTGCCACTTTATTACCATGAGGAAAAACTGCACATACAACATTTAAAATACCAATCGACTTGGACCGCACAGAAAACCCTGTTTGCAACGTGTCTCGCAATAGTGATAAAGCAAGGGTTTTACGCGATTGCGCCCTTATCGTTTGGGACGAGTGTACGATGGCAAATCGTAAAGCTGTGGAAGCTGTAGATAGAACGTTGCGAGATATAAGACAAAATGACCGACCGATGGGAGGCTTAACGGTGCTATTCTGTGGAGACTTCAGGCAGACACTCCCTATAATACCCAGAGGAACGAGGGCCGATGAAATAGGTGCCTGTTTAAAGAGCTCTATTTTATGGCGTAGTGTCATATTAACTAATTTGAGCTTTAATATGCGAGCATATTTGGGAGGTGACGCAAACGCGCAGGTTTTCTCAAATTTACTACTTCAAATTGGTAACGGCACATACCCGACTCAAGAAGGAGGTAAAGTAACTTTAGTCGAAAGCCTGTGTTCTTCTGTTGCCTCACAGCAGGAACTCATTTCCTCTGTATACGGAGATCCATCAGAGATCTCGAACCATGACGCTGCTTGGCTATGCCAACGAGCTATTTTGGCACCTCGCAACGACCAAGCAGCAGCAATAAATTCTCAAATATTGGTACATGTTTCTGGAGAAAGTAGGGAATATTTATCTATTAACACGGTTTTAGAAGAAGGAGATGCCACCCACTATCCAGTAGAGTTTTTAGACTCTCTAAATACACCAGGTCTTCCAGCACACAAAATTTATTTAAAAGTCGGAGTACCAATCATTCTACTCAGAAATTTAAGCCCACCAAAACTATGCAATGGAACTCGGTTGAGAGTAACAAATCTCCAACGAAATGTCATCGAAGCCGAAATCTTAACAGGTTGCGGCTCCGGTGATGTTGTTTTCATTCCCAGGATACCCATTATCCCCAATAATTTTCCGTTTACTTTCAAACGTGTGCAATTTCCTGTAAGCCTCTGTTACGCTATGACTATTAATAAAGCCCAAGGCCAGACGTTATCCGTTGCGGGTGTAGACCTTACTTTTGATTGTTTTTCACACGGCCAACTCTATGTTTCTCTATCACGTGTTAGCAACCCAAACAACCTTTTTGTATATGCTCCGGGTAATTCCACCGCTAACATAGTATATAGAGAAGCATTAACGTAATCAACTATACCAAAGTCAGGACTCTTATCTAAATCATCAAAAAGGTGATATACTCTTATCTAAACGACGTTGTTTTGTTCTCGACAACCACGCGAACGAAGTCGCGGGCACAGCTAGTTTACACAATAATATTTCAAAAAGATGAGGTCGGTGTTTCCTATTCGGCTACACTGAGAAGAAATACCGAAACAAACTCAGAGGTCACAGTCCTTTTTAAAGTTCAGATTAGTGTCGGTCATGTCCTGTGAGGACCATGTAGTAGAACCACAGAGAGTTGAGTAGACTTATAGAGGTATGAGGAACAGGGTATAAAGTGCACCCATCCTCTATAGAAAAGGGAGGATCCTCCGACTAGATGGGTGTTGTGTCTGGCGGGCAACTGCCTGATGATTCATGTCGAGCCGTTGTATATGTACTTATATGCTAGTTGCGCGGTAAACTCTGCTTGCGAGATGCAGGATTTTGCGTGAAGTCAGTATGACGCGTTGGTCGCATGTGGCGTTGTAGATACCGGTACAGACTTGTCCAGAGTGCACGCATATGTCAGTAATCGTGTATAGCTCGATTCAAACTTTATGGAGCCTCGGAACACGAGGCGAGGAGGCGAGTCGTTGCGCAGTAATAAATTCATGTGTCAGCGGGGGTGGGGGGTGAGGTACTACGCAGGGAGTAGCACACTTCGGAGCCGCCATACAGCTTGACGTCAACTATAGCTTAAGGCCCGGTATCCACCAAAGCGGAGAGGAGATATGAGCTGTGCGTAGTGGAGATGTGCCGCGCCGCTTGTTCGCTCGCGAAAAATGAGACATCTCCTCTCCTCTCCGCCTGATCTATTTCCACCGAAGCTACGCGGAGAGGAGATGTGGAAATAACGAAATCTGATTGGTTATTCAAAACACATCTCTTCTCGTCTCCTCTCCTCTCCGCTTTGGTGGATACCGGGCCTAACTCGGAAAATTTTAAAGTAGGAATAATATTCTACAGTTGATTCGACACCCTTGGCAGTTGAAATCTATAACTTTACACAAAAATCTGCCTCAGTTTTACAAATCTGTGGTAGGTGAAAGAGTCTACCATTTCTCCCTGTCCGCGTATTCACGAGAAGTGACACGCCCCAGTTAAATGACGTTTTATCGACGGGGAACTCAATAAGTATGAATGTTTTAACTTTTCCAATATTACTGTTGAAGACTGGATTGTTACCGAATAGTTCTATGTTAAACGTTCGGAGTTTTAGACGTTGTAGGTACCACGAAATGTTGGGGAGGAACGCAAAGATAGCCCTCTCGGCGAATGTGCAGGGTTCGTAGTTGTAATAGAATAAAGATACTCAGAAAAAAAAAACTTTTTCATGTAGCTTAACTTATGGGTAGGTTAATCAGCATAGGAAATAGTAAAAACAAACAGCCAAAAAAGCCTTTTAAATTGACAAAACTATGCAAAAGTCTCATTTCACTGGCATCCAAAAATAGTAATAGATTTGCAGCGGTATCAACAACGCCACATGCGAACAACGCGTCATACTGACGTCACGAAATCCTGCATCTCGCAAGCAGAGTTTACCGCGTTACTAGAATACATACAACGGCCCGACATGAATCATTGGGCAGTTGCCCGCCAGACACAACACCCGTCTGGTCGGAGGGTCCTCCCTTTTGTATAGAGTATGAGTGAACTTTACACCCTGTTCCTCATACCTCTATAGATTTATGGAGGTACAGTAAAAAATTGTGCACTACTACAATTGAAACATGTATTCGAAAAAATCAGTGGATGGGCGCGTAATTTTGAATTAAAATTGACATAACGTCTCCCTGTATTACCTATAGGGTTAGATAGAGGTGCACCTATAGCACACCCACATATCGCCTAATATCTTTTAGTCCCATGTAATAAATAAATCATAAATCCAGACTCCGGGCCTACTGAGAAATTCCAGAAGGCCAATCCCAGTAATTAAAAACTTTTTACAAAATAACAACCGACTTAAAAAAAAACACTACAAATTGATAAAAGTCGGTGTCGTTGGTTCCGCATTTTTGTTTTGTGACACCGAATTCCAAAATTAAAGTTATTTATCAGTTTATTGTGTTTTTTTTTGAAGTCGGTTGTTTTTTTGTAAAAAAGTTTTATTTTTCAATTTTTAGCTGTACATACTTCGAACAAATTCAGTTAACACTAGTGCATTGAAGAATTGAAGATACCGACTAGAAGAATCATCAAAATTCGCATAGAAATGCCGGAGATGCAGTACATTTATGCATATAATTTCGTACATAAGGATAATTACCAGATACTAAAACAATAATCAAAATCGATTCATTAGTTTTTGAGAAAATCGCGGACATATAAACATATTACATACATAGTTACATACATACAAACATACATACGGGTCAAATACAGAATCTCCATTTTTGAAGTCGGTTAAAACGTTTAAAATCTAGTCGCAATCTCATCTTAGCCACAATCAATGTCAAGTGGTATTTGACAGACTGAGATCAGACTGTGAACGTTCTTAAAATTACGAGAATTGGCCCTCTGATGGGAAACCCCAATAACATTTTGCTCGACCGGGGAATCGAAACCAGGACCTCATGAGCTCAGCACTATCGCTTGCGACCATTAGACCAACGAAGCAGTTAGAATTCACTGTAATCGAATTACGATAAAGATTAGGTGCAAAACAAAACCAGCAACAATGGAATCCACCATTATTTGTCTATTAACACAAACCCTCTGTAAAACAACTGTTGTATGGACTCGATTTAAATATTTTAACTACCTTCAAAGTCTTTGAAAGAAGACTTGAATAAAACATGCGCAATATGCAGAAATGCGACCAAGTTCTTCTGCTAACACTAGTTCGTGTTGACAAGTTTAAAATCGAACTTAAGTGGAACTGTGACAACGAAAAACTTATTTTAATTTGGGATTTATTTTCGAATACAAGGGCAAGAGAGTGCTCCGGGCGTCGGGAGCCGCGTGACGACTCCCGGCCACCATATAGGCGCGGGCCTGCGGGCGGAGAATAATGGGTAACTCACCGTCCGATCCGGACCAGGCCCGTGCCGAACGGCGCGTACGTGTTCCACGCGCGCCTCTAAGAGATGTCAGCTTTAGGGAAGGGGCCCGTAAGAGCTAATGCCTAAAAAGTTATAAAGATATAACTGAAATTCTCCTGAGACCTTACTGCGATGAAAAAGCAATCTCGATTTGGGTACAAATAACTGAGCTATAAATATAGTGAAATTTTTTTTTTTAAAAGACACGTGTGACCCAAGCATGGATTCTAGCGATTATTTGAATGTATTGTGACACAGGGGAATAGATTCAGCTGTGGGATCATTGTGTAATACACTAACAGTAGCAATAGCTTTAATTTTGACAGTTCAACTAACATATTTATTAAGTTTTATTTACTAATAACTAAGTTGTTACTATATTATTATGTATACTTAGGTTAAGGTATATCTATGGGTCTTTGTTACCTGAAAATAAATGGTTTATTATTATTTATTATCTATACTTATAATAAATCTGTAGAGAGGTCAATTCTGTACATGAAATATATTTCCAAAATAACTATTAGCGGGTGATTAGTGATCGATACTGACGCCAAAAATGCAATCAGTAAAATTTTTGTCTGTCTGTCTGTCTGTCTGTCTGTCTGTATGTTCGTTATAGAAACAAAAACCACTCGACGGATTTCAACGAAACTTGGTACAATTGTTTTTCATACTCCTGGGCAGGTTATAGTATACTTTTCATCACGCTACGATCAATAGGAGCAGAGCAGTGAAGGGAAATGTTGGGAAAACAGGATTTCTTTTTAGGTGAAGTAGTCCAGTGGCGTGCACTCCATACATGCAAATAAGCTCTGCATACCCTGTAGTCCCATACATACATGCCCCTCTAAAAGTTAGATAATTAATTTTAAAAAATCATGGTAATTTAGCTAACGCGCCATCTATTACATTTTTTGGAACTAACTCGTTGGAGCGGCGCCGGCGAACACCCGCCGCAGGCAGCGCTCCCGTGAGCAAAAGCAACACTACGCCTTGCTTATTCTTCATAGAACGCACCTCGTGTAGTACACAGCAAAAGTGTGAGTGTGTGCGTGAAAATGTGCGCGCGTGTTGCAGTTTTAGAAGCATAGCTTACATTGCAAGCCGGCCAAATTGAGAACCCGTAAAAGCACCGCTTAATTGTTGTTTGCAGAGGGTCGACTTTTTTAGTCGGATTGTTGAAGTTTTTTCGCCATTTATTGTTTTCTTGGCGCAAGTGATTGCCTGTCAAGTAATTATTTAGTAATTTAAAAACATTGATAATTATACATATTCGATACCATAATGGTATCGAATATGTATAATTATCAATGTTTTTCCGAACTTCCGAAAATATGGAAGTCAAATGGTATTACCATTTGACTTCCATATTTTCGGAAGTTTACAAATAAGGAAAATTAATAGTTACGATTCCGGTCAGCGCATCGTCCGAACGATCATATTCTAGTCTAAAAAGAATTCATCAAAGAATAGGTACCTACTTGAATTTATACAATGTCATATTACGAAACACACGGGGCCAAAACAGACTCACAGATTTAGGTATCTATGATTACCTACAATCGAAATAGAACTTTAGTCAGATAGGCGCGTCGATTTGATTTACAAACATTAACTTGTAGAAAGTATTGAAGTATTGAATTAAAATTTAAGTAGTAGGTAGGTATGTAATTTATATTAAATTTTAATTGATTTGCGCAAAGAGAACAAAATTAACATCTCCAGACCTTTTCAAATTCTACTTTTGATATAATTTATGTTTATGTTAGGTACCATAAATCACTTATTTAGATATTCATGGTGGTTTGAAACAAATATCATTCAAAACCAATAATGGCGTCTGCGGTAAAAGTCAGATAGGTAGGGTAAAAAACTTACCAATTTCAGCTTGTTGACTTGTACAACAAACTGTAACTGGTAAGTTTTTTTTTTGTGCATACCCTGTCAGAAATCTCTGTGCACGCCACTGAAGTAGTCATAGCTTAGTAGTAGTTAGTAGTAGGTAAGTTTTGGTTATTTTATGTTCAGTTTTTTTTTATATTAAGTAGGTAAAAGCGTAGGTACTTTTATTAATTATAGGTATAGGTATTATTAATTATAGTAGTTATAGGTATTTAGTTTTAAGTGAAGTAGGTTTTATTATATATTATTTTATATATTAGACGTAGTTATATATTTTTAGTTATTCAAGACCCAAGCGGGCGCCGGCGTACGCCCGCTATCGTCTTGAAAAAGGCGTTGAATGAGAAATACGCGTTCTCAAGAATCGGCAGAGGAAAGAGCACATCGGTTAAACTCTATTCAATTTCCGGAAGTCATTATTCCACGCGGACGAAGTCGCTGGCAAAAGCTAGTTATTATTAATTGCGTTGTTGAGCAGATTTTTTTTTCGAACATAATGCGGCCGCCACACTATGCTCCTCGCGCTGCTCATCGCATTGCTCGTCGCGCTGCCGCTTTTTGCAGCATGACGTGCGGCATGACAAGTGATGTTGCCACACTACGTCTCTGCTTCCTTTCCTCGCTACTTCCCATGCCACTCGTCGTGTGAGTGGCAGGCCTATTAGATTCAATGGATTAGAAATATCCTTCAAAATGGTTCCGATTGTAATAATTGAAAGTGTTTTACGTAGGGTGTAGATTTACTGATCATCGTATTGATATAATTATTACTGCCAAAATTATTGTAGAAAGGAAAACCCATAGGTACTGAGTCACAGATTTATTTTTTGAACGATTTTACTTACACGAGACCCGCCAGAAACAAAGTTCCTCACGCGATACTTACACTCACACAGACTCGTATATAGACAGAGAGAGCGAAAGAGAAAGTGTGAATTTAGTACGCGTTTTATTAAAAACGCTATGATCTAGTATAAATTTCTAGGATTTTCATTTTCGCTATCGGCTTTAGCATCTTCGAAAACAAAGAAAACAACACCCATGAAGAAAAATTAAAAAATTTCGCAGCCGCCATCTTGGAATTTCATTTTGACCTCACTACTGGCTTTAGCACGTTTTTTTTTCGTGGGGAATCCTCATGGAACAGACGACATAACATGTCGTCCTTCTCGTACCATGAATCGGGGGCCCGGGGTTGCTTGTGCCGCACCCCCGACTGGTATCAGCCCGCCATGCCTAGCGGGCCCCATCACCAAGTGCGGCCGATCCCACGACCGCACGTCTTCCATTTTAAGGCGTGCATATTGCGTGCCACCTCTTTGAGCCCGACTGCTCGAGGGACGACACGGCCCAAATTTATTATTTTTTTTTTTTAGCACCCTTACAACCATGAAAACTATCTCTGAGAGTTATCTATGAGCGAGAGAAAGACGCACAACATTTTTTGGTTATGTGACGATTTCTACCAGTTTACTCCTAAAACGAGCCACGTTAAAGAACTTCGTCCAAAAAAGCCAAAGAAAATCAATTATTCATTTTGACAGTTTGTTGCAACACTTGCAACCACAATTTAACCCACTATTTTCACAACTATTATTTATAGTTATTACAATAAATAACACTTTCCAGTTAATAAAACGTTATTTATACCAGTATGTTAACATGGTGTTAGTTGATAAATCTACTATTTATTATAATAAATTATATTTAAATGTCGCTACTTGTAATTTTTATAGCATACTAGCTTCTGTCCGCGACTTCGTCCGTGTGAAATTTGTTGTTCCCCGACCCACCCCGTCGTTTCGCATCGCCTGCTCATGCTATTACTTTGTTTTCGCTTTTGTTCATACTTTTTTCTTTTTGCTCGGCTCCTAAGACTGCTAGCGTGATGTTAAATAACCTACAGCCTTCCTCGGGAATTGGGCTATGAAATGCAAAAAATATTTTTTCAAATCCGACTGGTAGGTCCGTAGATTAACGCGTTCAAACAAACAAACAAGCTCTTCAGCTTTATTATTAGTAGTGTAGATTGAGATTTTAATGTGAATGAGAAACTGTCTATTGCAGTTTGTCATCACGACAGAGTAAATGGGGATATTATGTAGGTTATTATGGTCTTCTAAGTTTTAATGTGTTGAATTTATTTGTGAATGACTGCCTCGTTAGTCTAGTGGCCACAAGAGCTATTGCTGAGCATGAGGTCCTGTGTTCGATTCCGTGGTAGGGCAAAGTGTTATTGGGTTTTTCCATCAAGAATTTCTCGGTAGCAGCTTGGAATCTGGAATACAGACTCCAGACTATTAATGATAAATTCTATACAACAGGCTCATCCCCTGTTACATGGGTCTTAAACATAACATGGCGAAATAAAAACGTAGGTACACACCGAGAATTGCACCCTAATAGGCTAGTTTCCACCATCAATAAATTGAAAATCTATTTAGTCCGTCAGTTAGAGTATTGGAAAATAATGGATACACATTTTTTGTTTTTGTAAATCAATGAATTTTGACAATGATAAAACGCATCAAAACTCGGGAGTGGAGGCTCGTGACGTCAGTGCGCACTAAAAATTATACCAAGGTGTGACTTATTGAGAATTTTAAAAGCGTCGTATTTTCGTCAATTTTGGTTTACGTAACAAAAGAAAAAATACGGGTCAAATATTTTTTGATAATCTAACCGACGGACTAATTAGATTTTTTCAGTTGACAAGCCTATTGCGAAACACACTATCGATCTCAATTTGAAACTTATAATCCATTGCTTCATATGTTCGAAGAATTGTGTCTGCTCAAGAATGTAAAAAACGCAATGAACGTTGTTGATCTGTCAAAATGGAGCCCATTGCTACTAATAGTGTGTTACGCAATTACCCCGCTGCTAAGCTAATGTGTTATTTTATTTTTAATTTTTCTTTAAATCCTCTAAGATTAACTTCATTATTGTTAAGCTGCATTTTTTTGTATCGAGAAAATTTCATTGTATCGTGTATTTCTTCTATAGGATGCTAGGCCATATAATCAAAAACAATGTTAAATTACACACATATTTGTAATGGGATTTAACACTGAAGTGTATGCTTAAAAAGGTACACTTTATAGAACAAGCACATTTTTTCAATATGTCATCTGAAGGGACAGCTTCGACATAAGCACTTTTGTAACTTACGTAGCATATTAGCAAATACTTATAAGAATTTCATTTTTCCCATTTTAAGCTATTCATTTTCGTTATCAATTCATCAGTCATCGGAGCATCAAGAAAATACCAAATTGTACCTACTTCATACTCCTTTTATTTCATTGTTATTTTGATTGCGTTCACGTCACAAAAAAGCCAAAAATGCCTAACACCCTTATCCACTTTCTCATACGTTATCCACTTATCTGATAATTCACTTTTTCTTCTTCTTTTTCTATTAGGACATCTGAGACCACAGTGAACTAAAAGGTATGACATTCATAGATCTGAAACATAAAAGATATCAAACTTCAAGGGACCAAGACATTGCGACATCGAATCTCAGACATTTGGACAGTCTTCAAAGAGCGTATAAATAATTTAATATAGCTTCCACGATGATTGAAAGCGACTGCTTATTTATCAGAAACGAGGTTCAATGAACGGTGTTTCGTAACACAATCTAATTATTTTGATTTGTTTAAGAATCTTTATGGCTAATTTTGCGGTAGTAAATCTCTCAAATGTTACCTCACTGTTTGATAAAGTAGTTTAGAATATTTTGGGAGATTTATAGGTAGTTTAATTTAGGTCAGGTGAGATCGTACTTCAGTCAATGGTAGTATTCTGCGGGGTAATTGCGTAACACACTATCAGAAGCAATGGCTTAAATTTTTGATAGTTCAACAACATTCATTGCGTTATTTACGTCGTTGAGAAGACAATAATTTTTTCGAACATTTGAAGCAATGTATAAGCAATATCCTTTAAAATGATTCAGATTGTTATTATAAGAGTGTTACGCAATAAGGGTATACTGTACCAAAATCTGAAAATGGAAAAAAAATAGGTTAAGTACTTCGTTCCTTTAGCGAGTCAATGTTTTTGACGTTAACTTAGTACAGTTAACGTCAAAAAAAGTTTCGAAGACACGTACCTATGTATTAGAAAAGTTAGATATCTTTCCACTACTTTCAGAGGTTTTTTTTTTTTGTGGATGGGAAATCATCAAATGACCTCTCCCGCTCAGGGTGGAGCAGGAGGGAGTGTCAGACTCTTACTGACTAAAACCCACCCGTGTTCCTTCCTTAGCCCTTTATGTTCCGGGGCAGCGGTAACCCTTTCGGACAATCCCGCTCCCCCGGCAGGCTACGGCCCTTACGGGCCTCTTCCTTGTTGCTGACATCTCTTTGAGGCGCGCGTGGAACACGTAGGTACGCGCCGTCCAGCACGGGCCTGGTCCTGATCGGACGAAGAGTTACCCATTACTCTCCGCCCGCAGGCCCGCGCCTACGGTGGCCGGGAGTCGTTGTAGTGTATTACACAATTGCCAATATTGCCAAAATTGTCAATATTTGCCTTTACAATTTAAGGATCATGAGTAACAGGAGCAGATGAAAAACTTAGATATCTTTCCACTACTTTCAGAGGTTGAGGTCGAGAACTTTTCAAGTACAATTCAGCTTAATTCCTTAGGGGAATAAATCTAGTAGATAAATAAGAAAGAAGTCACATCTCACCTTATTTGACAAGATAAGTTAGTGCCAAAATTGTAGGCCAATCTGACCTTCTACATTGTCAGGAGTTCGTGTAAATAGGAATATAGGACGTGAACAAGGATCGTAGAAATATGCAAAGATAAGATATATACAATGTGGAGACAACAATACGACAGTAAATAAATACACTGCCAATAATAATCGAAGATAAGATTATTTTGGTACGCACGGCTACACATCAAACTATACATAACCAGTATAAAGTGACTTCTGATTGCACGAAAAACCGTGCGAATGGGAGGTCAGCCAAAACTGGAAATGTATAGCTTGATGTGTAGCCGCCTGTACTGGGTGATTTTCAAATTTTTTGTACGTTTTGTTCTGCAAAAACGTCCACGTCAATATTGTCCAGAAGAAAGCCTTAGCCTTACGACCTATTTTTTTTTTAATCTCACAGTGTTAACTTATGTGATGTGAGCAGTTCCACCATGGATCGCTAGGGATTCACACTATTGACAGCTTAGTTTTAAGGGTGACATTTTACAGAATTAATCGGCTGTACTTGACTATTGTCTGCAAATTAAGATTTCCTCTTTTGATTCTAACTACTGCCGGCTCCCATATAGCATGTAACCGGCTCTTTTAGCATATCCTCCTATTTCTACCCTTCATGGCCGTATCAAATCATCTGACTCCTATATTTGCTTACTCCTCAAACCCGTTCGGTGTCAGATTGAAGGACTGTTTGTATTATGTTAGCGGTTGACCTTCGATCATCTGTGGCTATACGACCTTCGGCCTAGGGAGGTATTTGTGGTATTATGTAATTAAAAGTGTGTATCTTTAGAAGTATGGGACCCTGGCACCATCTGTGTTAATACGACCTTCGAATAGACTAGACTTCGACCAGAATTGGGAGGTATTTGTGGAATTGTGTAATTAATAAGTGAGCAATTGTGTAGGTATCTTTAGAAATTATGGGACCCTGGTAACTATAGGGACTTAATAACGAAAGGTTTGAGGTAAATATTTGTGTAGGTGTAATTAATTTGGTAGATCTTATCTTTGGTTGTGACGAGAAATGAGGCCACCACGAATTTCACTACCCATGTTTAGAATCTAATCAAACGTAAGCTTTTCTATGAGATTTTCATCTTGATTCTAGAATCTACGTACCTATTATATCCTCAGTTACTTCATATCTAGACACTAGAACGCATTCTTCTTTATCGAGTCGATGGTATTATTAGATTTTAATGACCTAGTACTTCGCCATCTTCACGGCGTCATCGGTGGCAGTGCAGAGGAGGTGAAACATAGTCTGCGATGCAGTTCCACGTTCTACATTAGCACTCTTCAGCCGTTTCGTCGTGATATCCCTACTTTCCCGGATTGGCGTTACATCAGCCCACTGAGGCGTTGAAAAACAAAGAGATGACTTCAAATATAGATTAAAATTCAGCTACGTAAATGTGATGAGCAATATTCATATCTTCTCGGTATCGAAAGAAAGAAGGGTTTGCTTAGCAAAAGGGCAGTTGAAGGCTGATCTTCTTAGTACCTAATGCTAAATGTTCAAATTTACCCCTTAAAAAAAGAAATGAAGACGAAGAAGAGATCAAATGCCCGTGGAAACTGGAGGGGCCCGTGGCTAAATAATAACAGCTGCACAGGTCGATCGATCAGGTTAAGCTACGCTTGCCGCGGTTGGTCTGTGGATGGGTGACCATCTTTACATACCGAGACCCCTCCGTGCCTCGGAAAACACGTTAAGCCGTTGGCCCCGGCTGTCATTCGTGGATCTTTGACAGTCGTTACGGGTAGTCAGAAGCACGAAAATCTGACAACCAATCTTACCAAGGGGTGTCGTATTACCCAGTAACTGGGTTATGGAGGTCATATAGGCAGTCGCTCCATGTAAAATACTGATATTCAGCTGCATCCGGTTAGACTGGAAGCCGACCCCAACATAGTTGGGAAAAGGATAGGCAGATTATGGTTTCTGGAATGCAACCTTTTTGGTAATTATAAAATAATGTCATAACCACTGACCTGTATTATACAAGGTACTTGTTTAATAAAGGTCAGTGGACATAACATTATAAGGTAAACGCCAATACAAATTGATAATAGAAGGCGGTAAAGGCGTCCAGATTTGGCTGACAAGCTGGCTCGGCGACAAAGATATAAAAAATTTAAGATCTTAGTAATTACGCTATATATAAGTAAATAGGCTTTTATTCATTAATCTGAAGGCTAAATTATCTCGTAATTTAAAACGTTCAAAATCTAGTTGCAGTCTCATCTCGGCGACAAAAAAATGTCAAAAACTTGTCAAAATGTAGAGAAATTTAAGGTATTTTTGACAGATTGAGACTGAGATCAGACTGTGAACGTTCTTAAAAATTACGGGAATTACCCCTCTGGTACCGTTAGCACCCCTCCGATGCTACAGAAGGCGGGTAAACGGTGAAGTGTATTCTACCAATCTATCTATCATGTGAACGTGATGCTCGATGCTCATATTTTCTCTGTACCTCTTAGAGGGGTTTGCTTAGCAAAAAGGCAGTTACAGGCTGGTCTTATTAGATGGTGTCGACTTTTTTTAAATTGTTGTATGTGCCTGCTTTACCTCGATCACGCCTGATGGAGAGCGATGGATGAGGTCTATGATGGAACGAGCGTGCCCAGAAGATTCCGGTTCACTCTTTTTTTTTAACTTCTGCTAAAAGTGGTTTATAGACCGGTCAAGTTAGCCCAAAAAATTGGGTTAGGGTTACATTAATTCGCGTAAAGCTGAATCTTGGTTTGATTGCTTATATCATCAATATAAAAGAAATTTCAGAAGTCCCCATCGAATCCGCTCTATGGGGAAGTTAAGAAAAGTTGAAGAAGTTGCAATCTGCATAATATACATGAGTACGCTGTCTACACTCTGTCCACTATGTTATTCGTTTTTTGACAGCTGTCTAAAACATAACCAGATTACGTAAAAGTTAACTTTAAAATGCACAAACTGCCTTATCTTATTGAATTACATTATTAATTATATAACTTTGAATGTCTATTTTGATCGGACTATTACGGTTACCTACGCTCTACTTACCATAGTATCTTAAGTTTACGTAGATTGCAATGGAAATGCATAAAATATCTAAGACAACAAAGAGGTGTGTCGAGACCGCAATTGACCGTTTGTGACGAACGAACTAGAGTTAAAAATAGTAGCTTGACTGAAAAACGATCAAATATGACCCACTTGCAGAGCTAAGTTCAACATAGGTCGCCTATGAGACAGAGGAGATACGGTGATATAATGTGGTCATAGCCGCAAAGTTTTTAATGTACTAATAAACCTGAATATAAGAATACATGTAAAATTCTAGCACATGCTACATGACAGCTAAATTCTTGAGACTAGCACTAGACTTGTTCTGTTACAAGACAATGCTCATAACCTTTAATTTTTTATGGAAATTGTTGAACGTGAAATGGATTTTCAAAAACCATTTTTTTTAAATATTTTTGACAGAGTACTAAAATAATCTGAAAAAGCAACTGTAGTGCTATTCTTTAAAAATCTCACCGTGTAAACTTAATTGAAGTGAGCTGTCACTCCACCTGATGTTAGGGACTACCCCCATTGATAGCTCACTTCACGCTCACTTCACATATGTTATCACGGTGAGATTTTTACAGAATCGACCGGCTGTTACATTAGTTTCTTTTTAGATGCAATAAAGCGATGTAATGATGGGTAGAAGGGCGATTACCTCTGTAGGTAGGTACATGAGAGGGTCTGATGAGCTCTTCTAAGAAATCAAACAAAGTTACGATTTCTTCATGTTTATTTTTACTGAACTTCTTTACATTTTCCCTACTAAACCATCACTTTTTTATCGATTTATTCTTCGTTCGTCCCAAAGTTTTGTCCCACATTCCAAAAAAATCATATATCTCTAAACAAAAAAGCCTAATAAAATATTTGACACCTCGTTCATGCCTCGTTCTAAACTTGCTTGACTATTCGAATGGAACCAGCAGGGTAATTGCGTAACACACTATCAGTAGCAATCGGTTTCATTTTGACAGTTCAACAACATTCATTGCGTTATTTACGTTGTCGAGCAGACACACTTTTCGAACGTAAATGGAGCAATGGATTAGCAATAAGCTTCAAAATGATTCAAATTGAGAGTAATAGTGTGTTACGCACTTAGGGTGCGGAGATAAAATTATTGCCAGCCTGCATTAATGAGCAATATTTTTTTATGGTTATAACCTTTACAGTACTATAGATATTATGATCTGCATGGTTTGTGGCATGTAACTTTCTTGATAATTAAAAGATAAACCGCCTCTTGCTTCAATAACGTGATAAGCCCGACAATTCATTTTTTTAAATTTAATAGTTTAATAATTTATTTTTCCAAAAAACGTGATTTCTTTTGTATATTCACGACGATATCAGTCTTTAAATTTTCAATATAACATATTATTGAAACAAAGAAGCGAAACGATACAAATTGAGAGAAAAAAAACAGTAGGCGTCAGATTTGCCAGACAAGGAGGCAAGGAAAAAGTGTAAAAAGCACGTAGAACTATTTCTAGGTACTAGCTGCTGCCCGCGACGTCGTCTGCGTGAATGCTCTACAGCACCAAAAATACCTAAGATGCCAGTGTCGCTATAGCATTATAAGTACACAACTTTTAAAATAGCATTAAATTATAAGTTTTTTTTGCAAGCGAAGCAAGTGAAAAGAGTTATATGGGAATCCTGCTGAGTTCAGTCATAAGATGTGACTGAAGGAAATAGAGAAAATAATGCAGGAATACATTCCAGGACACAAAAGAGTAAAAATACGTACAAAGGTATCATACACTTCTCTATAAACTACGTTGGTAGTTATGCTGCCAGGAGCCAAAATGTAAAGAGAGTCAAGACTGGTGATGCGGGAGCAAGCGACGTACAGTTGCCCTTGTGAGAATCAACTCGTCCTGAGGTCGACACCCGCTGCCCTCAGTGTCTACCCCTGCGACTTATTGATGATCATCGCGAAGCAAACACTCACGGGGAACTGTACGCGCTTGAACTGGAACGGGAAATTATGAGGTATGAGGGGAATGCGTGGTATAAATACTGCCTCGCCGACGCCACAACCCGTAAGAATTTCCGCCTCAATGATGTGTCTGTGGAGCGAGATGACTTTAAGGTGGGTGTGTAACCCACCTTAAAGTCTTTGGAGGAGATAGGTTAAACTTTGGAGGAGATAGGTTCCGAAGAAGCATAATCGGAACACCGACCTTCAGCTTGATGGTATGCGCTGGAAGTCCACTTGCTGACAGGAAGCTCAAAAATTCCACGGGATAATGTGTGGCGTCATCTTGCTCGACAACAGTGTTTATCGAGGTGTAGACCACTTTATTCCCCTCAATTTTCGAGAGAATGCATTCGTTAATTGCTGCAGCCTGATCACTTTTGGGCATCAAAATGGCCCGCTCACACACCCATGAATTCTGCTGGTGCGGTATACGACTGATGTCCCCGTACACACAGCGAATTAGCTCTTCTAAGCTGAATACCACTCTACCGAGAGACTCTGGAAGTACCACCTGTCCACCAGATAGGTGGTGCTGGTAGAGTGCCTTCGCCAAGACTTAGAAGGACATCGGAGAATTCTTGAGCACGTACATTGCCGCCGAGCCGAGCTCTCATATTAATGGTCAAGCGCAGCGTACGAACTCGTGACCACAACGAAGATCGTTTCAACGAAGCATTCACCTCGTCAGCCCTCGAGCCCCGCGTCACCACGGGAAGCGTTTGCCGAAAATCACCACTGAACAGAACTGTGACACCACCCTTCAAATGTTCGTTCCTGCGGATGTCCTGCAGGATTCTGTCCACGGCCTCAACTGCCTTCCTATTGTCCATCGTACACTCATCCCATACGTTCAGAGAGCAATCCTTGAGCACGTGTCCCTTATCGCTGTTGCGTGACACACATCAAACAGGCGTTTGGGCGCTCTCTAAATCGATGGGAATTTTAAACATGGCATGTGCTGTCTTGCCACTCGGAAGCAGTGTGGTAGCGATTCCCGACGACGCTACAGCAATAGTAATTTTGCCTTGCCTCCTGACCTCTGCAAGTATGCCAGTGGTAACAAATGTTTTTCCTGTTCCACCAGGAGCATCCAAGAAAAATATTTTACCCTGGTTTTGCCCAACGCTTTCAAGGATGGCTCTGTAGAGAACAAAGCGACATGGACATTTCGTATGGTGGTCATTTCGCCCGGGTCGTAATTTGTCTCAGCGTTATGCTCCCGATTTCCACGGTCTTGATACGGTGATGATTGGGGAGCTGGTAACCCATATTCGATCAGTGCATTGCCGCCGATAGAAATGACCACATCTTGAAGTGAACTGAGACAGGTGTTCAGCACGCGTTCATCAGTTACTTCGACTTCATCTCCAGTATAGCACGCCTCAAAACTCGTAGAAAATCTTCAGACAGATGATGGCGATACTTCTCTCACAAAACTACCGGGTTCGCGCCTCCACAAAACACCAAGATGACGGCAAACTCACTGACGCTAGCCTCCGTGAGGGTGTCATGAAATGAAATGATCATCATCAATGAACGTAACTTTTTTGTAATACTTAACACCGCATTTTTTTAAATTGTCTTCCTCAACTCTGCTCAAGGTTTTGATTGAGGGTTTTGTTGGAACTTGAATTTGTCAAAACGAACTATCCGATACAACTTTTATGAAGAAAATGCACATCACCATCTATAAATTTTAAGAATAACTAACTACTTACCGCGCCAACATGATCAAATTTAAATTATTAATTTCCAAAAAATGTTAACATGTAACTTGATTTGATTTTTATGAAATCTCATAGATGGCGCTGTTTTAAAATTGTCTTTATACTACTAACATTTATTAAAATATATTTCTCTGCCCAAGTTATTTAAATGGCGTAGTTTTTATAGTGTAAAGCTAGATAATAGCATAGCTTACTCAAAAACAACATTTAAATATGCGTCGTTAAATTACACGCTGTCACAGAATGCGTAAGAAAAATACAGATTCACAGCTCCTCCCCAGTAGGTGATAGCGTGATAATATGTAGCCTATATGTTGACCCGACCTCTTAGTAATATTCATGCAAAATTTGAAGTAAATCCATGCAGTACTTTTTGAGTTTATCCCGGACAGACAAACAGACAAACAGACAAAAATTCTAAAAACTATATTTTTGGCTTCGATATCGATTATAAATCACGCCCCAAGTATTCTTTTTAAAAAATATTCAATGTACAGTTTTGACTTTCCTACGATTTTATTATATGTATAGATAATAATTGAATATATACGAAAGAACGTGGTTTAATTGATTCCTCAACGGTACCCTGAGAGCTAGTGAAAAGCTCTCCTATAACAGTACTCTGTTATTGCATTTAGCACATTGTAAATTAGAGGGGTCTACTACAGTTTTGAAAGCAATATCAAATATACACATTAATTTTATAAGCAATCTTCACCCAAATCTCATTAGCTGCCGACACTATATATAGAAACTTCATACACATTTGAAGCACCTACCTACATTCCTACACTTGTGTTCACCTGTTGGATTCAGTAGAACTCTGTAACCCAATTCTAACTGAAGGCTGCGAATGTGTTGGCACTTCTAATACTCCCACGCGATTCCTTACATACGTGTATATTTTTAGCTTGAATTTGATATACTGATATTGTAGTTAGAGCGTTTGCTTTGCGTTAACGTTTCCCGATAGGTGCGTAGTGATACTACATCTTGCTTGCTTACCATTGGAAACGTGGGCAGTTTGACGAATTATTAAAAGAGCCACCAAGATTAAAGAAAGACACTTATAGAAGTGGGTGGGTGACGGGTAGTCGTTACGGACAGTCAGAAGCCCGAAAGTCTGCTAACCAGTCTTACCAAGGGGTATCGTATTACCCAGTAACTGGGTTGTGGAGGTCAGATAGGCAGTCGCTCCATGTAAAATAGTGGTATTCAGCTGCTTCTGATTAGACTGGAAGCCGATCCCAACATAGTTGGGAAAAGGCTAGGCAGATGATGATGGCTTATAGAAGTGGGTATGTCTAGTGCTGACTGAAGACTGGCTAAACTTTCTATTCATTGTAATTCGTGTCTACACGCGGACGCTACAAGATGAGTGGTTTACGAACAGGTTTCTACCAATATGGTGCCAACCCTAACGAAGCCAAAAAACCCAATAACACTTAGCCCAATCTGGGAATCGAACCCAGGCCACTAGGCTTAGCAATCGTGCTTGCAACCACGAGACCAAGGCAGTAACAAACTCAGAGTTTGGAAGGTGGCGGTGTGATCCCCCGTACCTTAAAAAGCACGTTTTAAGCCGTTGGTCCAGCGCCTGATTTCTCTCCAGTCCTGTCGGATCTAACCTAATCGCCAAACTGCAGTCAAGAGCACTGTTTCCTTAAATGAAGCGATACACAATTAATGCACATTTTTCTATCAACATCTTCCAAGCGGTAACGCTCCCGATATTCTCCCGTATATTCCACTCAAATATCATTCTAGAGTTGTGGGCGTGGGCGGGGAAACATATCATTTCGTTAGGATATCATTACAAGCTGCACCGCGTGCGTATGTTGTTTCTAGTAGGTAATGTCCTTCAGTTGGGAAATGTTGAAGTAGTTCATATTTTGTGTGGTGTATATGGTGTTGTGTTATAGTGTCAATTTCAATAGTTTAAAAGGGTGAGTCGTGAGCTCGAACTCACTGGTGGTCATGGCCAAAAAGAACGCTGTCTCACCTGGCTTCGTGTCCGACAGAGATAGTAGTAGTGATGAACAGTTAGGCGTTTTCTATCTGATTACTTTGAGAAGAAAGGCCGAAACAAACTCAGAGACTCTATAATTATTATGTATACGAGTAAGTTGTGTCTTCGATATACGAGGGTAAATTATATACTTTTACTCCAAAGCAGCCGGAACATAAAATGTTTATTTATTTTATTATTTATGTACACACAGTAAAATACATAGGGATATGACAATTATAATTTGAGCACGAAAGTACTGCTTATTTCTTAAGAAATTTCTTCCAGCAGACGGAGAAGTAAAATAAGAAATGTAGAAAGAAATGTAGTGTGTGAGAACAAGAAGAGAAAAATATGAATGTGTGAAGTCTAAAACTAAAATATTAAATAAGCCTACACAGTTAATGCAAAAAAAAATAACATAAGTATACTTAAATAAATACATAATGCTAAAATATATAAACATATATAATATATATTACTCACAGTATAGAGGAAAGGTAATATTTCTAGTCAACAGGCCTAACCGAAGATCCGGTGGCCTTTGTTCTCTATTTACTTATATTTACGAAACATTCCAAACAATGTGTAACCCTACCGACAAACACTTTTCCAATTTTCCCCATTGTATTTACTATCAAATTGACTCAATTCACCCCTCTTTCGTCTACATCTCCCCTCTGCATGTTTTTCTCCTCCACTCCTAAGTATCCGCGACTGAGCCAGAAAGCAGGTCAATATTTGATGTAAACTGATGTATCAAGCGATTTTGAATCTTGCCAGTTAATAGGTGCACCGCGCATCTATTACTGTCAACTTGACCTGGGGAGCTATTCTCTAAGGATACTGCCTTGCGGACAGCGCTGTCGCAACTGTCAAACCCACCGCGACAGCGCTGCCCGCAAGGCTGTATCCTTAGAGAATAGCATGGCTGGCGGCTTGTAACTGCGAATGATTGTGGTAAAGAAAGAAAGAAAATACGTTTATTTGCGGCAAACATGACGCATAAAAAAAACAAAATAATAATTTGGGAGAAAACATGCGTCACATCTAAGCAAAACGGCCATTGCTCAGCATAATGCTAAAACCCTATACGAGACAAAACCCCAGCGCTGGTTGCACTTTGTTTATACTTTGTTTCAGAGTGCAATCAAGATTATACTAGCTTCTGCCCGCATCTTCGTCCGCATGAAATTTCTTGTTCCTACCCCGTCGCATCGCATAACCTGTGCGCGCTATCACTTCGTCTTCGCTTAGCGTCCTTCTGGCTTTTTTTCATTTTGCTCGGCTCCTAAAAGCCATAGCGTGATGTTACATAGCCTATAACCTTCCTCAAGAATTGTGCTATCAAATGCAAAAATAATTATTCAAATCCTACCGGTAGTTCCAGAGTGTACCGCGTTCAAACAAACAAACTCTTCAGCTTTATTATTAGTATAATATATGGGTAACATTGATACCCCTTGGGTGCTGATGGTTAGACTTTCAGGCTCCTGACTACCCGTAACGACTGTCAAAGATCCACGAATGACAGCCGGGACCAACGGCTTAGTGTGCTTTTCGAGGCACGGAGGGGTTGAGGTATGTGAAGATGCTCACCCATCCACGAACCGCGGCGACCGTAGCCAGATCGATTCAACTGTGCGTCTATTATTACATAGCCATAAGTCCCTTGGTCGGGAGGACATTACCTATGGCATGGTAGACTATCTATCTACCAAATTTTCATTTTTTGGTACACTTTTTTTATTTGTTTTTATCTGATGTATGTGTCTGCTGTACTGTGTGTCTTTTAGTCTGTGCCTACGAATAATAAAAAGTCAGGAAGCGTAACTATGAACAAAATCATCGAGAAATTCGGCTCCAAACTTCACTACATTGATAAAATACCTCGAGTATTCGAACGAAAGAACACACATGCAAATAAGCCAATCAGCTGCGTTGCATTCCGGCAAGCGCCGTGATTGGTTCCGGTGCGCGGTGGCCTTTTCTGCAACGCCCACCACGGTAAACATTTACGTGATGCCATTTTTGAGCTTGAGTTACATTTCTTGACTTTTATTATTCGTAGGTCTGCTAAATAAATGTATTTTCTTTGTTTCTTTCAAAGTACCAACTTGACTTAGTGTATCCTGTGGGTTACAGCCACATTTGTGTGCTGGATTGGTGGGGAATAAAACCACTGTGAAGATGGACGGTGGACTATGGAGGTATTAACTTAAATGAAAATACAAGTTTCCACTGTCAAAGGTAGCGAATACTGAAGTCTACTCAGTCTACTGTCGTGTACCAGATCTGAATAGCAACTGGGAACTGACTTGTAGCAGATCTGAATATCAAGTGAGAACTGACTTTCTTTGGACAAGTAAGGCCCTTTTGTATGCCCCAGTGGCGGCAGTTTCTCCCTACCATTTCTCACGCTATGGGTCTTACCCCTGTACAGTACTCGCTACGCTATTGTTTTATTAAAAGGTAAAGATTATAAACACATTTGGTGCGGATAACAATGTCGGCACAAAACTACAAGCTTCTTACAATCAATTAAAAATGTTACTGGGGAATGTCCCATAGCAATGTCGGCACGAAGCTATAATCTACTAAGAAATGTGTATTTTTATGAATGGGTGCAGGCAATAATCTTTGTTCACATTTAAACATTAAGCAACTAATAAAACAATGAATTGTACTAAGAAAGACGCTTGGCAATAAGTAAATACAATGCGTGACCCAAGTTCCAAAGCACCGCCGTAGGGTCTCACATCTGGCTTCATCTACTTTCTAGAAATGATTATTATGATACCTGTGTGCTTCCCAAAGATAAAAATACCACGTGTCTATAACTATTCTATTTAAACTTAAACTATGCGATCGGCTGTCCTGCACATTCCTCCCGCCGTGCGACGTTCAGTTTTGTAGTGCTGGGCGTCGCACCTATTAACCGGTGTAGGATAGCCGCTATCGACCGATACACGATGGCGCACACTGGTTGCTGGCTTTCGTGTTGATGTCATTTGGACCAGGATAGGTGTCGCAGAAGCGCTTTCTGGTCCACAAGTTGGCTGCGCGGGCATGAGGCTCGGAGCAGGTTGCGCAGGCTCGAGGTTTGGAGCTGGCTGCGCAGGCTCGAGGTTTGGAGCTGGCTGCGCAGGCTCGAGGTTTGGAGCTGGCTGCGCAGGCTCGAGGTTTGGAGCTGGCTGCGCAGGCTCGAGGTTCGGAACTGGCTGCGCAGGCTCGAGGTTTGGAGCTGGCTGCGCAGGCTCGAGGTTTGGAGCTGGCTGCGCAGGCTCGAGGTTTGGAGCTGGCTGCGCAGGCTCGAGGTTCGGAGCTGGCTGCGCAGGCTCGAGGTTTGGAGCTGGCTGCGCAGGCTCGAGGTTTGGAGCTGGCTGCGCAGGCTCGAGGTTCGGAGCTGGCTGCGCAGGCTCGAGGTTCGGAGCTGGCTGCGCAGGCACGATGTTTGGAGCTGACTGCGCAGGAATGAGGTTCAGAGCTGGATGCGCAGGGTCGATGTTCGGAGCTGGCTGCACAGGCACGAGATTCGGAACAGGTTGCACAGGCTCGAGGTTCGGAGCTGGCTGCGCAGGGTCGATGTTCGGAGCTGGCTGCGCAAGCACGAGATTCGGAACAGGTTGCACAGGCTCGAGGTTCGGAGCTGGCTGCGCAGGCTCGAGGTTCGGCACTGACTGTGTCGGCGCTGGCTGTATGGTGTCTTGTTCAGTGAACATGCCTGGCTGCGGCACGCGCCCTGGTCCTCCGTGGAGTACCCAACCTAGCGGCGTGAGAGATGCCACTGGTTGGTTATTGTCTCCTCTTCTGACTTCTGTCGTCAGCAGAAGATGCCAGTTGTCTTGACCGATCAGTACTCGAGGCTTCGTATTGGCATATGTGAGATGTCCTCGGATGCCAGATAAGTGTTGACACCCTTCCACTAGTTCTTGTGGAACCCGTTGAGATGAGACTTGCAGGTTCTTCACTGTGCGTGCTTGTATTTGCTCTTCATGATTGTTAAGCCCCTTCAGCTTGATGGTAACTCTTCTTGATGCTGACTCGGATGCCTTCATGTCATTGATGGTTTCTATCTTCAGTGGATCTATAGGTCCCGTTGCTCCGACGCTTGTTACTATGCTGTCGTCGACGAGCGTGACTGTTGACCCATCGTCCATCAATGCAAAGGTGTTGACAGCTCCTTTCGGTCCCTCCACCTGGATCGGAAGGATCTTCAGGTACGATTGCTTCTTGACTGTCCAAGTTGAGTTGATGACTTCTGTTGCTTCTTCTTTTGTTTCTGCCGTCTCTGTCATCTTGTCATAGTGCAGCATCTTGTTATGAGAGTACTTGCAGTCGTTGATACCGCATGATTTGGGTCAGCAGTTGTGCGTTTTCTTTCTGTAGCGAAGACATCTGAAGCAGAGGCGTTTGGACTTGGCAATGTCCCATCTTGCATTTACATCCAACTTCTTGAACTGTTCGCATTCTGATGCGTTGGTGTGCCCCGTATCTTCACATATGAAGCACTTCGGTGATTGTGTATTCTCAGTCACGTTGTTGACCCTTTGAGTCTTCTTCTGTGGTGCGGTTGTAGTAGGTGCTGCCACATATTCAGGCAGCGCGTAAGGTCCGCACAGCTCTGCTTCCCTTTTGAAGAACTGCTCAATCTTGATGAGGCAAGGATCTTCACGTGGCTGCGTGGCTGAGAAGTCGTAGTATCTATATCGTAGAGTCGGCGTCAGCTTGTCCACTATTGTCTTCACGAGTTCAGGGTTGTACATGTAGTTGAAACAACCCAAAGTCTTCAATGTTGCCACTACGTTAGAGACCTTAGTGGCAAATATGCAAATGTCCCTTGGTGAGTCAGTAAGGCGCGGCAGACATCGAAACGTCTCCATCTCCAGCATGGCTATTGACTCTGGTCTGCCAAATCTTGACTCCAAAGTCTTCATTACTTCAGCTGGGTGCGCGTTGGTTATTAGTAGACCTGTAACTGCTTCTTTAGCCTTCCCTTTCAGGTTACTTCTAAGTCGATTCGTATTTTCAACTGTGCTGAACATTGCTTCTGTTTCGTAGTAGGCGGCGCGGAAGGGTAGCCACTCCTGATGAGCCCCACTGAAGATCGGTAGCTCGATGAACTTGGGTCGCTGAGCGGCACTGACAGCCCGGGTGATGGCTTCAGCTAGGAGGGCTAGGTCGGTTTGACCTCCCGCCGGTGACTGACGTGTCTCTTCATGCTTCGATGGCATTGGTTCTTCTGTGCGGACGACCGTTGGTTCTTCTGGGGAGCGGTGAGGTTCGTTGGCGATCGCTAACACCGAACGATTCACTTGATTCTCCAAGCAGTTGTCCACTCTTGTATCAACTTCTGACTTCGAGTAAAGGGAGACGTCATCTTCTTCCTCTTCTGAGTCTTCTATTTCCAATGTAGCTAGGCGTGCTGCTGCTAATTCCACTTGAAGGCGTAATAAATCTTCTTTAGCCTTCGCAAGCTTGAGTTGCTTTGTTCTGCTGTGAATAGATCCCCCTCCTCCCCCCTTGTTGATAGGGGGGCGGAGGTCCTGTAGTCCAGTCGGCTTCGATGGACCGGTGGTGCTCTTCATAACTCGCTTCACTGTAGAGGTTTCTGTTTCTTGACGAGTTTCACTGGTGACGACAATAGAGGGCGTCTTCATCAGCTGTTTGGCCTTCGTACCCGCAGTTAGCGTCGTCGCAGCAGAAGGGGTTACGGAAAGGGCGGCGGCGCTGGCGGGGTGCGAGGCGGAGGGAGCGGTTGCGGCTGAGGTGGAGGCGGCGGCGGTCGAGGTAGTTGCGGCGGTCGCGGAAGTCACGGTGGATGGCTCGGTTGCCGCGGAGTTGTCTGTCTGTTTCTCTGTCTCCGTGGCGGTCGTCCCTGTAACTGTCGATTCCGTGCTGGCTTCCGCGCTGGTACCGGTCGCCGAGGTAGTGGTCTCGGACGACGACGGCTTCTGTTCCCCCGACGGTTTGCGGCTCCTACCCACGGAGCGCGTAACGGTCATGCTGTCAGCTGATTTTCTTCGAATATCTTGAATCTTGAAAACGCTCTTCTATTATTCGGAGAAATCTTCCTTATATCGCTGTAGTACTATTCTTCGAAGTTTTCAGGTTATTATTTCCCACAAGATCCGGCTCGAAGGACCATTAAATGTGGGTTACAGCCACATTTGTGTGCTGGATTGGTGGGGAATAAAACCACTGTGAAGATGGACGGTGGACTATGGAGGTATTAACTTAAATGAAAATACAAGTTTCCACTGTCAAAGGTAGCGAATACTGAAGTCTACTCAGTCTACTGTCGTGTACCAGATCTGAATAGCAACTGGGAACTGACTTGTAGCAGATCTGAATATCAAGTGAGAACTGACTTTCTTTGGACAAGTAAGGCCCTTTTGTATGCCCCAGTGGCGGCAGTTTCTCCCTACCATTTCCCACGCTATGGGTCTTACCCCTGTACAGTACTCGCTACGCTATTGTTTTATTAAAAGGTAAAGATTATAAACACATTTGGTGCGGATAACAATGTCGGCACAAAACTACAAGCTTCTTACAATCAATTGAAAATGTTACTGGGGAATGTCCCATAGCAATGTCGGCACGAAGCTATAATCTACTAAGAAATGTGTATTTTTATGAATGGGTGCAGGCAATAATCTTTGTTCACATTTAAACATTAAGCAACTAATAAAACAATGAATTGTACTAAGAAAGACGCTTGGCAATAAGTAAATACAATGCGTGACCCAAGTTCCAAAGCACCGCCGTAGGGTCTCACATCTGGCTTCATCTACTTTCTAGAAATGATTATTATGATACCTGTGTGCTTCCCAAAGATAAAAATACCACGTGTCTATAACTATTCTATTTAAACTTAAACTATGCGATCGGCTGTCCTGCACATATCCCTCTAAATCTCCCCTCCGCATGTTTTCCCCCTCACTCTTCGGTATCAGAGTCTGATGGCGACACATGTAACCACTACGCGAGATTAATCACGCTTCCGTTCCGTTGCCTTTTTCATAACCAACCCCTATTCTGTAAGTTTCTGATTGTCGTGTGAGATAACAGTAGGCCAATTCTCGTAATTTAAAACGTTCAAAATCTAATCGCAGTCTCATCTCGGCGACAAACAAATGTCAAAAACTTGTCAAAATGTAGGGAAAATTTACGTATTTTCAGATTGAGACTGAGATCAGACTGTGAACGTTCTTAAAAATTACGAGAATTGCTCCTCAGGTATTTGTCTTTTAATAAAATAATGGTAAATGATGGATTGTGGAGGGAGGTCAGATAGGCAGTCGATTTTAATGATAGATTCTTATTTTGTAAATGTGCTGATTTTGTAGGCCTTGTAGACTTTAGATCTGTAGACCATTTTTGAAGTGAAACTTCTTTACGCACGCTTGACTTGGGGAGTAAGCTGGCGAACGCGTGACGTAAGCGTTACGAAAAGTGTGATCGGGCAAGGCGAACGGAAGTTAAGTGGGGGATATAAGCAAGAGACAGCAGTGCGCGCGCACATTTTCTTTCTCTCTTCCTCTCATAGCCAAATACGTTCCGTATATCTAAGCAATAGAAGATCTATGCAAAAATATTAATTTACCAATGAAACCATGAAATAAATTTAAATATTTGTAGAAAATTAATATATGTATATGTGTATACATGTATATATTGTACACACATATATATATATATACATACAGATGGAGCGAAAGAAGTTTCACTTCAGTCGTGTGGTCATAAGCACACTCGTTTTTTTTTTATTTTATCAAGTACCTGGTACTTGTTGACAGGCCTACGCTGTCCTCCCATAGGTACCTACTGTAATTTGAAAACATTGTAAAAGCCAATTATTTTTAAAAGAGTAACCGTGGAGTTTCTTGCCGGTTCTTCTCCATAGGAAACGACCAATTGGAACCGTGTACCTAGCTTCTGACGTTTCATAAATGCTTATGTAGGCTTATGTGAAATTAAATATTTTGATTATGATTTTGAAATCTTCAAACTGCTTGGCGGGAAACTGGATATGGTCGTAGTATTAGGATCCTCCTCCATAATAGGGATTTCTGTTGCTAAAATTGTCCTGTGTAATGAAGCTGTTCATATTCCGTTAAGCTGTATAGATTATACATATTATAATTTCCCGATAATCTCGGCTCACACCCTTTTCAATTAAACGTCACTGAGTACTTAAAACAGTCAACAGTATTAACGTTGAACCATACTTCGCATCACAAACTATATTATTAAGTCCTGAACGTGCCTCCCTCAATAGTTAACGGATTTATTTACTGATTTATATACTAGAGAGCCGCCCCTGCTTTGCTCAGTTTTTAAGACTTGAAGGCCAATTCCTGTAATTAAAATCGTTCAAAATCTAGTCGCAATCTCATCTCAGCAACAGTCAAAGTCAAAAATGTAGGGAAATTTGAGGTATTTTTGACAGATTGAGACTGAGATCAGACTGAACGTTGCCACATTTCATTTAAATTTCTTAAAGGGCCTCTGCGAGTTGGCTTCGGCCCCTCGTACGCCTTCTAAAGGACCGGGACCCCCATGGTCCCGAGATATATAAAATCATAAAAATACATAATAATAATAATCATTTTATTTCATCCATAATTTGTTAGCAAATCATTAACCTTAAATAACTCTGTTAGTACACATGCAGGTTGGACAAATAATGGACGAGCGGGCAATCAAATTTCTCTGCAATGACATTCAGGAGACTGTTCGAGCTGCCCCGGACTCTGCAGCAGAGACGCGGCACGCTTACGTCTGATCGCTGCGAAGCCGTCAGTGTGCCATAAACCTTCCGGAATAAAATTTCTAAATGATGATAAAAACTGCATCAAAGTCCGTTGCGTAGTTGAAGAACGACGCAGTCACGCAGATCAACACGACAAATATTATGTATAGAGTTACGCCGCTACACGTCAAAAGGGCTTAATTTTAGTAATGACGGTATTGTATTTTAATTGCCATGTGTTTGTTTAAAATAAGCTTCGTGGTGGAAGGATAAAGTGGTCTATTTTGTGCCTGCATGTGTGTCTTAATTAAAATAGTGTAGGAAGATTATGAGATTAAGGGTTGATTTTTCAATCACCTAATAACTTTATTCGAGGAATAATTTTGAAATTTTGACAGTTAAGGCATACGATAATTGTCCAAACGTCAATTTTATTCCTCGATTAAAAGTTATCTATCAGCCCTTAGTGAGATTTTGATTAAGGTGAATGGGAAGTGGTAGACCGCGAAATTCAAGTTTTCTTACGTTTTTTGCAATTTGCAGATCAGTGTCAGCTTCTATCTTGATCAAAATTTGATTCGCGACTATAACAGGTACGTATTTACAGAATTATAATCATAAGAAACATTCATACATCTTTCTAAGTGAGATTTGTACCATAAACACTTTTCCCTAGGAGATTTCTTCTTGTGGTACAAATCTAACTTAGGAAGATGTATTAATGATTCTAATGACTATAATTCTGTGAATAAGTACCTGTTATAGTCGCATATTTAGATCAAGATACAAGCTGACACTGACCAGCTAATTGCAAAAAACGTAAGAAAATTTGAATTTCGCGGTAATTACTGCGCAATCACCTTAAGCATAATCAGCCTTTAACGTTTCCCACTTCTGGGACATAGTCTTCTCTGAGAATGTGGGTTGGTCTAATCTAAGGATGTCACATGGAATTCGAATTTCAGAAGTCGATATTTTGATTGGTTGATCACGATACGAGCTTTCAATAAAGGGAATTGAAGTCACCTCGCAAAATGATGCAGAAATTTTAGATGACAAAGTAGTACTTATCGTTAAACTGGGAATGAAAAAACCGGTCAAGTGCGAGTTGGACTCGCGCACCGAGGGTTCCGTACAAAATAGGTATGTAACTACAAAAGTTTTCAGATTTTTCCTTTACTTGTGCTACATGACTTTGCTTTTTGCCAAATTTCATGATTCTAAGTCAACGGGAAGTACCCTATTATTATAGATTTCGATTCCCTTGAGAGTATCGAAATATACCACCCGCGTTTTTTTGCGGCATAAACGGCCGTATCTTTTTTTAACGTTAACTTAGAAGTTAGATTTTTCACAACTTCAAGGGACCGCAGACCTGAATCTATGATTTTAATTTCAAGTCGATACCTGTACGCGTTCCTGAGATAAAGGGTCTTGACAGACAAACGGACGGACGAACAACAAAGTGATCCTATAAGGGTTCCGTTTTTTCCTTTTTAGGTACGGAACCCTAAAAATGAAGAAAACTAACAATACAGTTATGGTATTCATCAATCAGAAGCTGTTATGGCACACGGCATGCAAGCTACTTGCATACTTTTGTGCAAGTTACAGATATGTGTATTCTGGGCTAATGGGTTATTTTGAAGTTTCAACTCGGAGACCAGATAACACACTATATTAAACTTTTCATGACAAAAAATGACGTGTCCTCCAAACTACAGACCAGAATATGCCCTCCAACGGTAATGGAATCGAGAAACCGACTAGATACCTACATTAAAATGCTTGTCATCTACCCTGACACATATGTCAGTCGGCGACCGAACACAGCTGGTGCCACAAAAAATCGCAAGCACGTTATACACTGCAAGTTTTGTCACCACATGACTGAAATTGAACAAAGTTGGTACGCAATGTATGTGTAAGCTTAGGAAAACGACACGACGTTGACAAAGATGGATTAATTTCAGTTTGGGGGCACTTGGGATTAGATTTTTATGGTGAAAAAATATGTTCGAAGTTCTTGGAACAAATATTTTTTTATAGTGAAAGGTTATTTTAAGAATTGGCGACTATTAAAAGGTTTATTTCGCTAAAATACACACACATACATCAAATCATAATAATGTTGTATGGTTGTATGCCTTTTAGTCTGTGCTAAATACCTAAATGTATTTTTTGTTTCTTTCCTTTAAATAATACTTAAGTAGCAGAAATGTCTGCCAGGTCAAATGGAGCGGGACTATCACCTTTATTTATTAAGGTTTTGTTGTCTCTTATATCAGGACGTCACGATAACCATATTTAGAAAAGTAGTCGCAATCGTCGCAAGCGCAACTGTTGAGCTTGCAAAGTCAAAGTCAAAGCATTTATTTCAAATACAAAAGGCAATTTTGAACATCAAAAGAGCGGGAATCTTGAATCTCGAATGCGAGATTCTTGCAGGTTCGTAAGTGTTATTCGGTTTCGGTCAGCCCGAAGCCTAGAATTTTTTTCGATTGATGGTAAATACCCTTTGTCATTGAACTTGAAACATAGCTACGAAATGTGGACGATATACCTAAAAGGATACACCTCTGCGTACCTCTTCGGGGAATGCAGTCTGCTATGTTAGTGTGGCGGCACTCTGCCGTTACATTATTGCCGATTGATAAAATGGAACTTGTCCGTAGTAGATAACGTTTGCGTGTGCGTTTACGTCACGGTTTGCGTCAAACTGAAAACTGAATCTTTTTCAATACGACGTGACGCATGCAATATTCATATATAATATTATTAGAGGATATTATATCAAATATAACTATTTTATATCACTTTACTTATTTTTAAACATATAGGTAGTCCTCTAGACTGTAATTCGGCCAAGGCGGCCAATCTCAACCAGTGTTGCCCAAATGCAAGAACAAGACGAGACTTAGCCAGTCTTGGTCTTGGTCTTGCGCCAATACACCTGGTCTTGGTCTTGGTCTTGGTCTTGCGCTCCCAGTCTTGGTCTTGGTCTTGGTCTTGCAGCAAGAGTCTTGCAAGTCTTGCAATTACCTATCAGTCTATTACTATTTATTAAAGTTTTTAAATAGAATTGGAACATTGTGAGCTTGAATTAACATAGCCATAGTAAAGATCAAGCAGATTAATAAATAACTGAAGATTTGATAAGAAATTCGAAAAATCAACTGACCTATATGTCGTTTTCCATGGAAGTAACTGTTTCTTAATAAACATTTATGATTTTGAAGCTTACATTTGCTAAAACATGTAAAAAAACAAATTAATTACAATAACTTGACTGTATTTTAAAGAACAATATCTGTCTAGAAAGAGATTGAACCCTCAACTTATATGAAATTTAATAAAAGAGTTTTACGATTTATCATTTATTTCAATAAAAAATAAAATACAACACAAATCAAACATAACAGTACACAACAGCTTTATCATTAGGTTATGTTACTTTATGTCAATTCTTTTGACCAAGAATTAATACAAAGTAACCATCTGGCTGACTCATCACTTAACCTATTTCTATGTTTTCTAATTACTAATGATGCTTTAGAAAATAATCTCTCAGCAGGTACTGAAGTTGCAGGTATTGAGAGAAAATCACGGGCCATCTTCGATAAAGTCGGATACTCTGTCTCATGCGTCCTCCACCAATCTAAAATGTCTTCCGAGCTGGCAGTTCTTGGTTTTCTCAGGTACTCCTCCAACTCGTCTATCACTAAGCCTTGAAGACAAGATCCAGATGACGTCGAGGGACATTCATAGAGTTTATCAAAGTCTATTACGTCTTCATCTTCATCACATACTTTATTTTCTTTTTTTGGTAATTCCAGAGATTTGTTCAGTGAGTGTAGACTTTTATATTCTTCATAAAGTTCATTGAACTTGCGCAGACTTTCTGTTTTAAGTTGCTTCCCCCACATTGTCAGGTCAAAAGTCTGAGCCTTATGCCTTGGGTCTAAAATTAAAGAAGTACAATAAATCCAGTTGCTCTTCTTATAATGTTTAAGCATTTTGTCTCGAGCTGCTTGGAAAGCTAGAATGAGCCTTTCATCCACTTCAGATCGATTAGGTTTCTCATCTAACTGTTTTACCATGGATTCAATTTTATCTAGCAAGAGATTGAATGATACAATGACTAGCGGTAATGTAACATATTTGTCTCCACCAAGTTTTGTACTTAAAAGTTTAAAGTTTATTAGAAATTTATGTAATTTTTCGAGTACCTGCCATTCACTAGCTGTGATTTGAAAATCATTCAATTCGGTGACAGAACTGCACAATATGTTAATGCCCGCTCTCACTTTTAAACCAAATCCAATCATATCATGTGTGGAATTCCATCTCGTTGGACAGTCAAGAATGGCATTTAGATTTGATGGCACGCCAGCTGCTTCACAAGCAGACTGAAACTTCTTCTTCACTATCTCACTTCTTTTTATTTTACTGGAAATACTGCGTAACTTTGTTACAGATGTACGCGAGTCAGCAATATTTGGTGCATATTCTTTATCTTCCTCATCCTCAGTTTCGTCTGCATAGTCTTCATACTGCTGATCTTGCGCGTTAGTGTCAGACTCACAGTGTAATGCTAAGGTCTTTAATAAATCTTGTACACCAAGGTTTAAAATGTGAGCAAAGCACCAGAAATGTTGATTATCTGAATCAAAGTGTGGCGGCAGCTGTTTGCCCAGTTCATACATAAATTTGGTATTTGCAGTTGCGTTGTCGACCGTGATACCTTGTATTTTATCAATTATGTCATATTCCAATAAACATTCATGGAAAATCGTTGCAATATCTTCCCCAGTATGTCGACCGCGTGAAGGTATAAAATCAAGAACTACAGAGCGATACTTCCATTCGTTGTCTATATAATGCAGAGTAACCCCGTAGTAACTCCTACCAGCAATTGACGTCCACCCATCAATGGTAAACGACATTTTAGATGATAATTGTTGAAGTCGTTCCTTGAGATTCAATTGGAGCTCTTCAAATCGCTCTTTGACTTTCCTTCTAAGTGTAGACCTTTTAGGAAACACCATATTAGGGCAAATACGTCGAAAATATACTTGTGTAGCTTCGTCATCGAAAAATGAGAAGGGAAGATATTTTTTCACCACCCAATCAACTGTAGCTGTCGTGATGTTGTCACTGCTGTTTTCCGACTGAAATAAAACAATAAATCTTCTGTTATTATTTAAAACATACTAGGTTTGAGCGTTTAGGAGGAGGAGGTTTGTTGTTGTTAAATCGAGAAAATCGTTAAATTGACATTTGTTATATTAAGGTTGCACTGTACTGTAATTTACCAAAATAAAGTACTTAGTTGTTACTGGCCGATTATGAAAACAAATGAAAATATGGGTGTTTATAAAAAATATTTAAGACGATAATTACATACTTAATATGTCGCACCCCTAGATGAAAACACCACTAACTCAAAAATACTTACGTAAGTTAATGGCGTTTTTGAAAGTATCGCATGAATAGCTACGCGGAGTTAAAATTCCCGAAGCGACAACTTCGACCGTTGTTAAAAAAATATTCTTACCTGTCCACTTCTTCCAGCGGTTACTAAAAAGCTTGTGATATCTCCACTTAATTTTGGTTTAACAGGAAGAAATATTTGTGATTCCTTTTTGTGGAAAGATATTAGATGTTTCCTTAAGCCTGAAGTGTTTCTGTTTTTCATTTTTATTTCAATCTTTTTATGTTGGCACAATTTACACAAGGCAGTTTGGGATGCATGAATTATTTCGAAAAACTCCTCAAATTTGCTTTTGGGTCTTTTAGATCTGTGACTCAAACTCTCGTTACTCGGACTAGAATAATTTGAATCTTCGTCACTCATATTAAATTGTACACGTGATACGTTTTTAGAAAACAACAAGAATTAGTAAAAACAATTATTAAGTTAGACTCGAAGCACAGCTCAATTGGAAATGACTGGAATTAAAATAATTCCTTTATTTATAGTACGTTTCCTTGCTTTCTACCGCGCCGCGTCGCCACGTGCCGGCTCTATTAAAAGGATGCCGCCGCAAATCAAACGATGCCGCGTGCGGCGTAAAAACACAGATTATTACCTACTTGTACAGACGCGACGCGTGAATAAAATATATGTAAAGAATTAGTGCCAATCACTATTCTTTACATATAAGTGAATGTTTTGGCGTACATCTATACTAATCTATACTAATATTATAAAGCTGAAGAGTTTGTTTGTATGTTTGATGACAGAAGTTTTAAAATAAATAAATAAATCCTGAACGTCACTATACCTCCAAAGTTACTATTCCTCGTGGACGAAGTCGCGGGCACTGCTAGTAAATACTTACTCTCATCATCTCTCTCAGAGATATTCGGGCTGGTAAGCAATACAAAACTCTTATCGCAGGCTTTTTATTTTATTAGTAGGTACCTACGCATTTTATATTATTTTATTAGTTTTGTAGAATTTTTTTACACGTTTCAAGTATATTTAAAAGTGGCTACAATATTTATCAAACGGGTGATATTTGAACACATTTTTGCTATTTTTTCTTGTAAAAACTTAAGAAATGATGAATGACTAAATGTACAATAATAGTACCTAAGTAATTAGTTTAAAACCATATAATCAATATTATAATATATACTTACTAGAATAAATTATTATGACATCTACTACCTATCCTTACCATTTTATCCTAATCATAATACTACTTGCGTGATCAGTATAATGTATTCATTTTCATTCTAAGCACTCTGAAACTTATTTATTCTTTGGAACACCTGTAGGTACTCTTAAAATTCGAAATTATTTTGCATGAGTATACCTACGCCCTGTGGCGGCAATCAAATAGTGTCAAATGTTGTGATTTCGGCGCGGCGGCAACGATTGTTGTATATGATTTCAAAAGAAGCCGCCGGCGCGTCTATCATAACCATGTACTTCCGAAAAGCGGCAAATTTCTTTGAGAAGTAAGTACAAAACCTTTGATGCCGCATTATCAAAGTGCCGATGGTTAAAACATAACTATGCGTGCACTCAGTTTGATTTTAATGGATATTTTTTTATTCGCTATGTAGGTATGTTTATGGTATTAGTCGTAATGCGCATAGGTCCAGTTATTCATATTCTTTGATACAGTTTTTTGCGTCTCATAGAATTCCTAAGCGTACCTATACACCGAACTGTTACACCTAACTACTCCGTGAAATAGCGCTAAGTCCTAGCTGCAAGACGCAAGAGTCTTGCAGGCTTAGTCTTGTTCTTGCTCAAGTCTTGCACGATCAGTCTTGGTTTTGGTCTTGCTAAAAATACGCGGTCTTGTTCTTGGTCTTGGTCTTGCAAAAACGCAAGAACAAGACCAAGACTGCAAGACCAAGACTGAATTTGGGCAACACTACTCAACAAAGACTAGCCTTCGGTGCGGGAGATATTATAGTACACAATTGTGTGCGTAGACACAGGTGCTCTCCCTCTTCCCTCACTCTCATAGTCCGATGGGACGGCAATCCGACACGGCCTGAGAGAGATCAGGCGCAGGACCAACGGCTTAACGTGCTTTCCGAGGCACGGGACACGGCCAACTTCTAAACTCCGGGCTGTTACTAAGAAATTCTTAATGGAAAAACCCAATAATACTTTGCCCAAAGGTCTGGCAGCGCATACACATAGAGTCAGGGTAGTCCAAAAAGGAAAAGGATATTCAAATTTTCTTACGTTTTTTTGCAATTTCCGGGTCATTGTCAGGTTGCATGTTGAACAAAATATGATTCGCGAGCGTAACAAGTACTTATTTACAGATTTATAATTATTAAAATCATAAATACAACCCTCTACTCCCCTCAACCCTCCCTCAGTTCTCAAAATCTTATTGAATGACTATTTCATTAAATATCAATCAATAGGATTATTATGAACTTAGAGTTGTATTGATGATTTTCACGCATCGCCCTTAAGTGTGGTGTGGTGTTTGGTGGTATGTTTTCCTGCATTGTTGCAGCATAGGCAAGGTATTAATAAATTATATTATTTTGATTGTTTTTTTTTATTAGATGTGATTCATTTTATGTTTGACTATGGGTGCTAATTACCTGAAATAAAGGATTTTATTTATTTACAAACATACAAAATATCAAATCTCTCTTTTTAACCGCGCCCCGCGGTTTCACCCACATAAGTGTCGATCCTGTGGGAATATCGGGATAAGAACTATCCTATGTCTTTTCCCGGGACTCAAACTATCTGTATACCAAATTTCATCTAAATCGGTTCAGCGGTTTAAGCGTGAAGAGGTAACAGATAGACAGACACACTGTTGCATTTATAATATTAGTATGGATTAGTTTAGAAGTGGGATCATAATTTTAGTCCTTAAAAAAATAAATTTGTTCCGAGTTATTTAAGCTCTTACTTGAAAAACACAAGCATGTATCAAAGGCAAAATTACCGTAGCCAACACTCTTGGTAGCTAGATTTTTCAAAGCAACAAATTACATAGCCCTTTATTATGACACTAATATTTCACCATAAGACAAGAGGTATGAGAATACATCAGTAGCGCTTGCGCATGCTACAGTCATCATCAAAGCGAACATTTCTGAGAAGATTGTTTTCCAGCTATTAAAGTATGTCCACACTCGGGCGCTATCCAATATTTCTACTACGAGAAACATTTTAAAACCACTTTTTCCTCGTTTTCCTCGTTTCATGTGGAGAAACTATAATTTACTGTTTGGTGTCGTTGGTTCCGCATTTTCGTTTTTTCACACCGACTTCCGAAATTAAAGTTATTTTTCACTTTGTAGTGTTTTTTTTGACGGATAACGGATAACAGTGGCCACTATATTCCGTTTTAAGGATTATAATAAAACTAAACAATGTAAAACTACAATTTCTAATAATATTAACGTATTATAATCTTGTGAAGCACAACTGATCGTGCTTATTTTCTGCATTTTCATTCTAAATTGTATGAAATAACCAAACAAACGATGCGGGCGCCACTGTGCGGTCGGCATAGTCTTAAGTATTGAGTAGTTCGTGCGTGAAGAAATAACAAACACACCAAACTTTCGCCTTTACAATATTAGTGTGATTAGGGTGATGATACGCGCGGAACATTAATTCGTACATTTCTCAGAATATGTCAATGTAATGTCGCTACTAGATATTATTTCACGACGAATTCCAAGAATCCGATGCGCAGGCGACGAAATGCGGGTACGCGCGAACATCAAAATAGTAGTTACAGTAAATGCATGGTATAATTATCTAAATTATACCGTCATAAATGTGACTATTACATTAAATAATTACTATTCAGATTTGGTTTAGTTATGACAGTTATTTTTTTGATCTAGTTGTCTTTAGTGACGATGACGACGGAGAAGTTACACATTCGATTCCTGGGTTGTTTTTTTTTTCGGGATTTATGGACGAAAAATCTCCAGTTGTAGCATAAGTATGTACATTTCATCGTTTTTTTTTTGTTTCCCGACTCTCGTAAAAAATCGCTTGGGCCTCTGCTTACCATTTCGGGAAATACAAGCGTGTAAGAGTGATATTATGCGACTGTTTCTGAGAAAGATGGCACACGCGATGAAATGTTCCTACGAGGAAAACCGAAATGGTTTCTGAAATTAATGTGACAATGTTTCTTCTCTGGCGATTTATAATGAGCTAGGCTGTCTTAAAGCAAAAAGAGATTCCTAAATTCGCCATTTTTATGTTATTTGTTAGGGAAAACCAGCATTTTATAAACATAAGCTACCCGTACCGCTGTCTTCATTCACGAAAAGAAAGAATTGAAAGAAAATGTTAATGTTTAAGGCGAAAGCGTCAGTAATTTAAAATTTGTTACGTTTTTAATCAAAATATGATAATGATTAATCAAAATATGATAATGATCTTTTTAATTATTACAATTCTGGAAATACATCATACATTATCTCGCGAATCATAATTTGATCAACATGTAGCGGTATCTACAACGCCACATGTGAACATCGCGTCATACTGACGTCACGCAAAATCCTGCATCTCGCAAGCAACGTTTTCCGCGCAACTAGCATAGATACAACGGCCCGATATGAATCATCGGGCAGTTACCCGCCAGACACAACACCCGTCTGATCGGAGGATCCTCCATTTTCTATGGAGGATGAGTGAACTTTACATCCTGTTCCTCACACCTCTATACTCATCAAACTCATACCTCACCCCCCCTACTCTACTCTCACCTCTTTAAACATACAACCTGACACTAGCCTGCAAATTGCATAAAACGTAAATTTGAACTTCCTAGGCTCCCTTAGCGCTTCCCCCTTAAAAATGGAAATGGAAGCACCATTTCAAAATCAGACAACAAATCAAATGAAATACTTACAAATATTTACTTGCGAAATACAGTGAGAACCGAAATACAGGTCCAAATATTCTTGTAGGTAAGTATATTATTCATTACATAAAACATTGCTCTGTCAGTTCCAAGACTATTGATATATTTCACATACTTTATCTAGGTAAAAAATACATGTCCTATAATTTTATTTACTCCGTTTGAGACGGCCTTATATCTAGGGATTTATTAGAAGATATTCCTCTAAAATAAACATCAATACAATAATAAATCATGCGAAATTTTTTACGTAATGTGATTTACGTTCGTTATAGAAAATAGTTGAATATTATCTAGAGTAGAATGCAGGACAAAAGTCTGCAGAAGGCTCATTTTCATGCATAATTAGCAGGGTAATTGCGTAACACACTAACAGTAGCAATCGGTTTCATTTTGACAGTTCAACAACATTCATTGCGTTATTTACGTTGTTGAGCAGACACACTTTTCGAACGTAAATGGAGCAATGGATTAGCAATAAGCTTCAAAATGATTCAAATTGTGAGTAATAGTGTGTTACGCAATTAGGGTGCAGCTTAGAATGTTCTCACTAGTGGGACACCGGCCTCCACCCTGTGAGAGGGAGTGGGTCGTAATCCACCATACGGGCCAACTGCGGGTTGGTAGATGTCCCATGACTTCGTTTACTTTCTTTTCTAGAACATAGGTACCAGTTTCTTCACGGTTTTTTCCTTCACCGTTTTGAGAGTAGTAAAGAAATTAAATACACATCTTGATCTGTTCTAATCTTATTTTGCAGGCTACTCTGGCGTTTCTCCCTCAGCTAAACCGTTCTCACTGTGTGCGTTTTAGCCTATGTTAATAGTTACGGCATCTGTAGCTTGTGTCAGCTTGACCGTCTGCCTGCATGTAGTCGCATGGACTGGATCTTCTGTCCTCACCTCCACCTTTTATAACTAGACAACCAGACAGGGCGGCGGCAGGTGGGCTACTGTCTGCTTCGGCCTAAAATCAGATGAACAGGTGGCATAGAACTACACATTCCCAACGATATTCTAAAGTCTTTACTATCAATTGCTGCTTTCACTCTAGCTCCTCCACGTGTCAATAGTAGAAAAGCAGCAATGGAATTGAAATAAAAGATATTGTCGTTAAAGTTTTGTGTTTCGTGGTAGATGCCAAAGCGCGCGATGTGTCCAAGCCAACACGTTTGCACAGTGGGCTATAATTCAAAGATATAATTTATGACACTGCCAAAATCACTGAGGTGGGTCTCGGTATATTTATATGCTGTGTAACACGCCTTTAATCTTGAAGTCAAATGGTTAATGTTATTACACTGTAGTTAACACTGACAAATATTGCACCACAAATAACTTTGTATATTGTTTCGTTAAACAAGAAATCGTAACAAACGTAATCAGGCCTGTATTTTAGAATGAATTTCAGCGGGAATCTCGGTTCAAAATTCATAGATTTCATACTTCTCCTTACCTTAAAAAAAGTATTTTACGAAAACTCAAACAGTGGCCATAGTCTATGATTAATTAAAAATAAATACGTAAATCGGATATATGGTTCTCAAGTTATAAATACACTAACGGACAGAGGGAGAAACGATGCGTTATAAAATTTGCAAGAAAATGTGAATGAAAGACTTTTTATCTAGTCTAATAAATGTATAAGCTAGGATAATATTGGTGTGTGTACCTAGCAGTTCATCATGGATGGTACGCACAGAGTACTTTTACTTTATGGGTTTTTTTTTGTGTATGGGTAATCATCAAATGACGCCTCCCGCTCAGGGTGGAGCAGAAGGGAGTGTCAGACTCTTACTGACTAAAACCCACCCGTGTTCCTTCCTTAGCTCTTTATGTTCCAGGGTAGCGGTAACCCTTTCGGACAATCCCGCTGCACTTTATGGGGGTACGAAAGCGACTCCCCTGACATCATCTGTGTCACCAGAAGCAGAAGACAGCCGCCATGCAACCGTCGATGCGACGCTCTGCTAGAGTGACTGTCACCAGCCAGTGTCACTCCTATTCGACCTTTTCGGTGATTCCAGTTACCTTTTACAAAAAAAAAATAAGCTCAAAACTAAAACCCGACTACTGAAAAGGATGAAACAAGAAAGTACCTTCCCGTGGTCGCATGCTACCATGGCTTTTATGTATGATAGTACAGCAGCATGCGACTATGGGAAGGTACTTCATCCTTTTCAGCAGTCGGGATTTAGTTTTTGAGCTAATTTTTTATTTAAATTATTTTGGGGTTATAATTTCGTGATAAAATATTTGCAGAGCCGCTTATTTTTTTTGTTTAGGTTTATTGTTTTACATGTACCTCAGTAATATACCAAACTTACATATAAATATGTTTGGCTCAAATCTGAGGCGTGATTTTATAGAAATTATTCCTAATTATCGGGTGTACACAAGCAAAGCCGTGAGCAACAGCTGACAATATAATTATATATATATTTTTGAAATGTGCTAATTAAGCCCTTTCATTTGATACCCAACACGGCATGAAGAAACATTTTTTTTAAAGTCATGAATGACATTTTGTCCGCTAGGGGGCGCCATATTCAATTTAATGTGACGTCAAATAGCCAATAACTAGCGGACGATTAAGACGCTTCCAACCACACCTCATTTGTCAATTTATGACAAGAAGTTTAGAAGTTATGACGGAACAGATGAAAATACATACATACCGGTCAAAATCATCCCTCCTTTTTGGCTGGGCGTAGTTGGGTAACTAGACGTCACTATTTTACTACATAAATTAACTCCTTTACCTCTATAATCTCTGTTAGGGAGAATACAGCCATCAAGACAATTAAATTCGCTGAAACTACTCAGATAGGTGCCTACAAGGAAAATAGAAGAATATAATGGCAAAAGGAAGTTTGCGACGACATTTTTTATTTGTTATTCTTCCTGTAACACATATTTTTGTCATAGTTTATGATAGGTTATGGGCCGAGTTGTAGATTCTATCCCTAATAGGGCTGTAAAGATTTTGGCGGCAGGAAATATACAGGGTTCGTTGACCTGTATATTGCTATTCACAACCACTCGACACGCTTCCGTACCGTATCGAACATTAATCAAGGTTATCGTAAGAGTCCTCTAAATGCTGTTCAAAAGTCCAAAACTCGAAAATTTTGTCGGTTTTAAGGGCTGATTTTTCCATCGCCAGATAAGTTTTATTCGAGGAATAAATTGACGTTTGACAGTTTTTGTATGAAGTAACTGTCAAACTTTCAAAATTATTCGAATGAAGTTAACAGATGATTGAAAAATCAGCTCTTAATCAAATAGATGACCGCTATTCATAATATAGCTGTTTGCTGTCGGGCGCAAGGCAGTAAAAAGATTATTATTATTATTTGTCTAGTGCTTAATATTGTGCACTTGGCTTGTACAGTCAACAGCAAAAGTAGATGATGAAAATCAGAAATTCAACAGAACAGAACGGAGTTCGCGTCAGAACTATGTGACGTCGAAGTAGTAAATCTTTGGTATAATTTACAATCACATATTTTTGAATCACTTCGACGTCACACAGTTATGAAGCGAACTCCGTTCAGTATTGAATTTCTGATTTTCATCATCTACTTTTGCTGGTGACTCTACGAGTATTGTTGCTTGTTTTGAATTTGGCTGAACAATGTCACGATTGTAGATATACCACTAAATAAAATAAATTTAAAAATTCTCAGGTTATCGAAATTTTCGAAACGATAGCCTGTCGGATGGTTGTGAATAGCTATGCTGGAATAAAAATAAGTTGATCTGTTGGGGCGGTAGAACAGTGATTAGAGGTCATTTATAAGACGGATAGGTGTCGAGGGAATAATCTGATTAGGTACTGATCGTATTACACTATGGGAAAAAGTTTGGCTTATTAGACGATTCGCACGAATTTACTCGTCCGAAACGGGCGAATCCTCACTTTTAAGTAGGTATTATTATTTTTTCTATAGGCGACTAGCACGAAGTTAATTTATTTGTGAGTGAGTCGTCAACTCTAGAAATATGTAGGTACCTAAGTATTAGGCCATTGGTACTTGATTTTTACGCAATAAAGTATCGAAAAAAAAACTATTAAAAAAAAACAACCGACTCCCAAATAAGACACTACAAAGTGAAAAATAAGTTTAATTTCGGAATGCGTGTCGTTGGGTTCGCATTTTCGTTGTTTGCCACCGACTTCCGAAATTTAAGTTATTTTTCACTTTGTAATGTATTATTTGGAAGTCGGTTGTTTTCTTTTTGTAATTTTTTAAAATTATTTTTCATTTTTAAGTTATATCTACTTACCCCATACAGACTCGTATAACACTACTTAAACATCAGTGACAGGAAGTTATTAAAACATCATTTAAGAGCCTACACTACCTCAGCTAAAATTCACTCTTTATCTCGCTCGCACGATACTGCTCGCGGACTGAGTGAGAGCGAGACAGAGTGCGGTGCTAGGCGGCAGGCAGCGCCAATAGTTTAGGTATTTGCTTTTTACGGTGAAAATAATGGTAATTAAAAAAAAGTAAATAACATAAGACCTGCTTTATAGTTAGTTCGGTTAGTATACAAAGTTTCATGATCTAATTTGAAGTATTTTTTGAATACCAGTGGTTTATTCTTCGGTTTGGAGGTCACTTTGGATTTTTTTCTATCGAGAAAATTTTATGAAATCGTGTTTTCGTCTAACATAAGACCTAGCATTAATCCTCAACTTTACCATGTATTTATTTCAAAATTAATGCTGCAGTATTTTCGACATAACGGAGGATCATGCTAAGCCATTTGAGGTAGTATAGGCCCTTAACATCACGCTAGGACCCTTAGAAACTGAACAAACAGAAATAAAGTTAAAAAGAAAACAAACCGAAAACGAAAAAGCACGATCAATCGATGCGATGCGATGGGTCCGGGATCGAGATAATTTACGTGGACGAAGTCCAGGGCAGAAGCTAGTTTTTAATAAAACTACATTCATCATCACTTACTTAGTTTTAAATTTTACCAACTCACGTGGGATATAAATAATCTAATTTCTTATTTTTCATTCATACTGACCTTGATTTGAACAATTATTAATTTTACGCGTGGATCATACGCATCATAAATAATGAAATATGAATGACTATTTAAATCTAGAATAATAGGAACATTAAATTATTTTGTAATCACAGAATTCTTTTTTCAAATGACTGTATTTTAGTTCGAATCGGCCATTATTTTTATTTAATCGTACTTTTTCATGATGCATATCTTTGTAACACAATTCTTTCTTTTATTTAGTTCAGGGTTGGCAAAGCTTTCACGTGTAAAATATTCCTGACAAAAGAATATGAACTCCTGAAGCGTGGGAGTCGAGAATACGACAAGGACGATCGGTAGTGTGCTGCAATGTCCTATTATTCATTTATTTACATATCATAACATCTTGGGCTTGTGGCTAATAATAGCCGCACGGGTCGATCGATTAGGTTAAGCTACACTTGCCACGGTTGATCTGTGGATGGGTGACCATCTTTACACATAACCACCACCATCTTTACATTTATGTGCTTGAAGTATTAAATAAAATAAATAAGCCGTTGGTCCCGAATCTGATTCCTGGATCTTTGACAATCGTTACGGGTAGTCATAAGTTCGAAAGTCTGACAATAAGTCTTTTCAAGGGGTATCATATTACTCAGTAACTGGGTTGTGATGGTCAGTTAGGCAGTCGCTCCATGTAAATTACTGGTATTCAGTTGCATCCGGTTAGACTGGAAGCCGACCCCAACATAGTTGGGAAAAGGCTAGGCAGATGAATCATCATCTGCCTAGCCTGACAAAACGCAAGTCCTGAAAGTAGTTTGTTCATAGTTGACTACTGAAACGATTTCAGTAATTTTTATTATAGGCATATTTTCAAAAATTATGTATTTTTTCATACTAACCGCCGATTAAGCCAAATAAAATTAAATCTTATTTCAAGACAATAAGACTCATAAATGCATAAAGTAATGCTAGTGTCAACACGATTTTCTTAACAAAAATAGCAAGCTTTAAAAAAATAAGACGTGTTGGTCATTGTATTATGCTTTTAACTCAATACTCTAATTGGGGTGTATGAGGTCTTGCGTTAATTATGTTACACCTTGTATAATTTAACTTTTTTCATTCTGTACAAAATAAAGTGTATTTTTTCCTTGTATCTAGATATTGTTTTTAGGCAGAGTAAAGTTTCGACATCCCTTTTAATGTCTAGTACTAGTACCTAGACATTATGTATCTCCTTAGACTGTTACAATGAAATTGAAACGCATTCGTTTTTTGCTATAGTTTATTATCTTTTTGATTTATTCATCTGTACAAAACTTCATTATTTTTTATCTTTATTTTTTGTCTTAGGATTTGCTAATAAAATATATTTTAAGATAATATAGTTTCTAAATATAGCCGAGTCACTGTTACCTTATCCAACCACTGTTCAGAACGTAAACGAAGCAATAACAGGAGTATGTAAGGATCGTAGCGGGCCCCAATTCACCTTTGAAGAGTGTTCATTGATTTTCTTGCCCGTTCTTTTCCATATGTACCTACGTTTTGGAATGGGCACCTAGCTTCATCTTTCTGACTGACCGACCCCTTGACAATTCAAAAGTGCCTGTAATTGGTTTACTTGAAATAAATGCTTTGAGTTTGAGTTCTAAAGTTACAAATAATTTTTCTTGAGACTTAAAAGATGTTGAAAAAAGTGCCAATACCTACTGATAAATCATGGTACCCACTATCATAAAAGCACTTTTGTAGTGATGATACTTTTTTTTAATGTTTTTTATTTTTAATTTTTTTTTACTGCAAATAACCCCAAGTATCGTTTTTATACAAGATTTTTTACCCACCCTGTTTATGAGATACGTAGGTTATAATAATAGCCTCCCGAGACCGTTTTCGGTCACGGTGGCCAATGTCAACGGAGATTAACCAGGTACGCAGGAGATATTATAGTGCACAAGTGTGGTGTACTTTCTGTTCCTTTACTCTCATAGTCCGATGGGACGGCAATCCGACACGACCGGAGAGAGATCAGGCGCAGGACCAACGGCTTTACGTGCTTTCCGAGGCACGGGGGTATTAAACCCCCAACTTCCAAACTCCGGACTGTTACTAAGAAATTCCTAATGGAAAACCCAATAACACTTTGTACGACCTGGGAATCGAACCCAGGACCCCACGCCCAGCAGTCGCGCTTGCAACCACGAGACCAACGGGGCAGTCGTAGGATATATAGAAAATACGGGCCCAGGTGGCGTTCTGTGGGTTCTGCCTACCCACATGGGAGTAAGGCGTAAGTTTATGTGTTTAGAAGAATATGAAGCTGCCTAATAGGAAGACATACCCATTAGGTAGAGTACAGACGAGCAGCACGTTGCTGTCGACAGAGCTAACTGCAGCTGCCGCCATTGGTCGGCGTTTGCCGTCGACACGTGGATAGCAAACGGCGACCAATGGCGACATCTATAGTATGAGCGCAGCGCGCGCTGCCTTGTCAGTCGACTTCAAATAGACTAAAATAACGTTCGCGGCGCGCTACAACAATGCTGTCGACACGGTGGGCAGCAGTCGGCGTGTCGAATACTGCAGCGGTTGCTTTTGTTGACTATAGTAGTTGCCTCTGTCGACAGCTGAAGTTGGCTCTGTCGACAGCTCCAGTTGGCTTTGTCGACACCAGAAATTGGCTTTGTCGACAGCAAAGTGCTGTCCGTCTGTTTGACGCCTTAGGTTATTAGATGCCTCATTGCGATGCCTTGCGGGCTGCTTGCGGGCTTACCTCGATGCCTAGCATGTGCGTGAGTGTCTACGAGCAAACATTTTTTTACATGGAGGTGACGTCGAGGCAGCGAGCGAAACTGCGACCGTGAGGTATCGTAGTGGTATCTTCGGCATGTAATTACCCTTAGGAAGATATATCGTTAGTACCAAAAGTCGTATTAATAGTGTCGTATAAATATCAAATTCCTTGATTGGTTCAGTTTGCATAGAAGCTGGATGCCATAGTAATCAAAGAATACGATAAAAATAGATAGTAAGCCATTGTGGTCAATGGAGGGGAATCGGGTCAACTGGCTATGCTGAAAGTAGTTTATATATCTGAGTGTTTTTAAGTAGGTACTTCAATGTGGTACTGGAATTTTAATGTCACCATCGTTCAAAGATATTTTTTTTTCTTGAAACTTAGTCTAACTCCTTTGTGCTGTAACGATTTAATCACTACCTGTCAAGTGGTGGCCCAGTGGTATCGACCCTGACTTACGAGTTGTTACATACATATTATGTACCTCAGAACCTCCTTTTTTGAATTTGGTTGAAAATAAATATCCAATACCTAGTGTAACTACATACAATACTTATGTTTATTTGAAGTCTGTTAGTTTATAATTATTAAGTCGAAAGTACATCAGTCATTTGTTTGTTGATTCGACAGAGTCTAGCCTGAGTTCGTCGACGAGAGTGCTTTATAGTGATGTGGAGCTTCTCTTGGATATTGGATATCGTACGGGCAACATGTGCTCAGAATCTGTCTCGCGTTCCGAATCTAGTTGTGTCGCGTACCTACAGTGTGAGATTCGCTAGTATGATTAATTTGTTCATGAAATTATAATTTGATTTGAACTGCAAACGGTTTTTCCATTGCGCAATAACCAACACTACCCATAGTACGACCACAATAGTTAAATTATGGCTGATGATAACGACATAGACGTAAGTACAGGCGCCAGCACACCAAGCTACCCGACACTGGCCCCGATTCTGTTGTTCAAAAACTAAACTAAATTTAGGTTCAGTGCATCTTTTTCTTTCTATTTCATTACGAAAAGGACATAAGATAAAATATTAGTTTAGTCCTGTCAAATTAGATAATTCATAGACAAATTAGACAAGATTAAAAAATTGGCTACTATATTACGTCAGGCGCTGACTAATTTGACAGGACCAAACTAATATTTATCTTCTGTCCTTTTCATAATGAAATAGAAAGAAAAAGATGCACTGAACTTAAATTTAGTTTAGTTTGTGAACAACAGAATCGGGGCCACAGTCAAATTTTCCCAATCAACTTGGAACCTTATACTTTAGCAATAAAGTTGAAAAAAATGTCAGATTGTAGTAGCTTGACGTGCTGATGTTTGTACCTTCATGTGAAATAAATCATACCAAATACTCAGTTCTGTTTACATAAACATAAAGAGTTTTTTAAGTGTTTGTTTGGACGCGCTAATCTCAGGAACTACCACTCGGATTTGAAAAATCTTTTTGCATTTGATAGCACAATTTTTGAGGAAGGCTATAGGCTACCTAACATCACGCTAAGAGCCTTAGGAGCCGAGCAAAAACAAAAAAAAGCCAGAAAGACCGCTAAGCAAAAACGACGTAATAGGGCGATGCGATGCGACGGGGTGGGTTGGAGGAGTAATAAATTTTACGCCGATGAAGTCGCGGACAGAAGCTAGTAGTATTTATAAAATGGTAACATTTCGGGTAAAGACTCACGCGCTGCCGGCCTTTTATAATTTCTGCGCGCAGCTGTCACAATGTTTGAGTAAGTAATTGGGTACCTATTCTATTCGACTTTTCTTATTCCAGTCACGTCAAAGAAGGCGACAATAGCGTCTTGACTTAAGTTCTTTCAGATCTCAACTCAATTACTTAGGCTGTTAACGGCATCTTTATTCAATTAGATCGATTTGTTTATCAGTTGGGCTGAGATGAAAGAACTTTAATTTAAGATTTTTTCGTCTAGCAAGCTTATGACTTATTAGTCAATTCACACGAATTTACTCGCCCAAAACGGGTACAAAAAAGTAGGTACACGTTTTATAACATTTAACTCTTTATCACTTCTCTGCGCTAGTGTCCTTTATTGCATAAAATTCAAAATGTGCCTAATATATATTTCTGGAGTTGTCGATTCGCCCACAAATAAATTACCTTCGTGTCAGTGGCGTATAGAAAAAATCATATTATTTAAAAGTGACGATTCGCCCGTTTCAGGCGAGTAAATTCGTGCGGATCGACTAATAAGTCGCTTTTGGTTCTTGCTTTGCTCGGATAAACATAATTTCATCATCAATCATTAGTGTGTCTCCATATACTTAAGTGCATCCGGTACCGGTGTAGTGTCTTTGGCTTTTAGTCTCAGTGATCTGATGAAAAAGATGTGATTTATTTAATAAAAACTTTTTACAAAAAAAAAAAAACAAGTGAAAAATAACTTTAATTTCGGAAGTCGGTGTCTTTGGTTTTGCATTTTTGATTTTTGCCATCGACTTTCGACATCAAGTTATTTTGCACTTTATCGTATTTTTTTGGAAGTTGGTTGTTTTTTTTTTCTTTTGTATAAGAGTTTTTATTTTTCTGTTTTTAGTTGTATAACAAAAAAAAAGAATTTTCGAAATCGATCCACAATAATTGCCGGAGATAATCTATACTAATATTATAAAGAGGAAAGATTTGTATGTATGTTTGTAACGAATTGGCTCAAAAAGTACTAGACCGATTTTAACAATTCTTTCACCATTTGAATGCTACATTATCACTGATTATTATAGGCTATTTTTTTTTTCCACCCGTGCGAAGCCGGGACGGACCGCTAGTGTGTCATAAAGTGGGTGAAAATCAATATAATGATGTAATCTCCTAATTTTTCACCCTTAAAGGTAGAATATTTTTATATGGGAACACCCGTGAGGCACCCTATCAATTATAAATAAAGTTTTCGAAATCAATCCACAATGTTTGCTGGAGATATCGCGGTTACAAAAAAAAAAATACAGTCGAATTGAGAATCTACGCCGAAGTAGGTTAAAAATAAGCATAACCTTTGTACTTGTTTTTTTATACCTGTCGTTTTATACCTGTTTTATATACGACGTCGTAGTAAGCGGCGTTGCGTTGCGACACCGCTTTGCCCGTGTGGTAATTGTATTGTCAGTGCGTTTTAAATCATATCGGTGCGACGACGCAACGCACCGGCAACGCCCATGTGGCCTTACTTTAAGTGTTGCCGATTTTAGACCATTTTAGCACTTTCTTTGCGATGTTTTCGGCTACACCTAGTTTTAGCCGGGTACAACTAGGTGCATCCTACATCGATGGAGCTATTTCTAAATAAAGGGTTCCTTCGATCGCTCTTGCATCCTACGTCGCCTATCGACTGACCGCAAACATGCAACCGATGTCACCCGAAGTACACACGAACCGCATGTGGCCGGCTGCACCTAGTTGTACCCGGCTAAAACTAGGTGTAGCCGCACTTCGGCCGGCTAAACCTAGGTGTAGCCGCACTTCGGCCGGCTAAAACTAGGTGTAGCCGCACTTCGGCCATTAGCCGTGACATATCGATATCGATGTCATTTATTTGGGAGGTCAACCCATGTTAGTGTTGTTACTTAAAGTATGTGCTGAGAAAAACTGTTTTGTTATGTTTTATCGTGTTTAGATATCGATATAACTTGACGTCTGTGAAGTTTCAAAAAAAAAAAAAATTAAACTGGTAATATTATTTCAAGTGATAAAAATAACAGCGGTTGATGACCACACAAAAAATCATCGCGTCTGCGGAGTTTAGCTAGCCAATTTAAAATAACCCTGTATGTATATTTATACTCTCGTATAGTTGATTTTATATTTAGCTTTGACGCACAGTGAACAAAACGTCTTAATTGGGTCGTACATTGTATCATGAATTCTTGGCATCAATTTCGAATTTGGTAGGTTAAATGATGCGCTTTTAATCGTCGTCATGTTTTATTAAAGAAACTTACGAGCCAATACTACCTCAGCTAAAATTCACTCTTTATCTCGCTCGCACGATACTGCTCGCGGACTGACTGAGAGCGAGACAGAGTGCGGTGCTAGGTGGCAGGCAGCGCCAATAGTTTAGGTATTTGCTTTTTACGGTGAAAAGATAATGGTAATTAAAAAAAATAAAAAACATGAGACCTGCTTTATAGTTAGTTCGGTTAGTATACAAAGTTTCATGATCTAATTTGAAGTATTTTTTGAATACCAGCGGTTTATTGTTCGGTTTGGAGGTAACTTTGGATTTTTTTTTTCTATGGAGAAAATTTTATGGTATCGTGTTTTCGTCTAACATAAGACCTAACATTAATCCTCAACTTTACCATATATTTATTTCAAAATTAATGCTGCAGTATTTTCGACATAACGGAGGATCATGCTAAGCCATTTGAGGTAGTATAGGCCCTTAATAAAACGTTTATAGAAAACAGATATGTAGGTACGAGCAGTCATTTGACCACAAGTCAATGATATTATAAAGGAAAGATATGCTACGTTCATACTGAGCGACGTTTTGTGTTGTTGGGATAGTGGTTTTCAACTACGACTGCGACAGATAATACGGAACGTATGACATAGAAAGAGATAGCTATCTGTAGTGTGTTGCGCTTGAAGTATGTCGACTAAACGAAATTACGACAATTGTCTGTATTTGACTGCAACAATTTGCGCGCGCTAGTTCCCTATCTACCTCTTTATTGTATATAATATCATTGCCACAAGTACCCAAAGAGGAATGATGGGATAAAGCAACGATGCGGTTTATGTTTTAAGCATTGGTTGCCCAGTGAGCAGTGTTGGACCAGTGGTAACGAACGGCTCCGACTTACGAGTCAAAGATCGTGGGTTCAAAATTAAGCAGGCGCTTTAAGTAAATAATTTCATCACCACTGCTCTCAAAACGGTGAAAGAAAACATCGTTAGGAAACCGGCATTTCCCCGAACCTATAATTCGAAGACATGTGACATCTACCAGCCCGCACTGGGCCCGCGTGGTGGATTACGGCCTAGTCTCTCTCACCGTGAGGAGGCCTGTGTCCCAGCAGTAGGAAGATTATAGGCTGATAAGTATTGGATTCATCAAAATAGATAAGTAGGCCAGGATCGTCATACATGGGCTGCCTGAAGATTGGCGTCATGACCGAGGCAGGAACATAAAGGGCTAAGGAAGGAACACGGGTGGGTTTTAGTCAGTAAGAGTCTGACACTCTCTTCTGCTCCACCCTGAGCGGTGAAACGGAATATAGTGGCCACTTTTATCCGTTTTAAGGATTATAATGAAACTAAACAATATAAAACTACCTTTTATAATAATATTAACGTATAATCTTGTGAAGCACAACTTAACGTGCTTATTTTCTGCATTTTCATTCTAAATTGTATGAAATAACCAAACAAACGATGAGGGCGCCACTGTAGGGTCGGCACAGTCTTAACGAGAGAGTTTGTGGCACTGCATCTAGGATACGACCACATCGGCCGAGATGAAATAATAAGTCACAGCACGCAGTAATTATGAATCAATACGGTATAGACACGGAAGATTGCATTATTCTAAGGGGTCGAATTATAAAGAGGAAAGATTTGTATCTATGTTTGTAACGAATTGGCTCAAAAAGTAGGTACTGGACCGATTTTAAAAATTCTTTCACCATTTGAATGCTACATTATCACTGATTAATATAGGTTTTTTTAATTGCAAGAAAAAAAATAAATGTCCACCCGTGCGAAGCCGGGACAGGCCGCTAGTACTGAATAACGCACAGGGCATATACGCTATTCAGGCATAATATTACTGCTCATGTTTGACGGGTATGAGGACTTTTGGTGCCTGCGCGCATGTCGTCAGCATCGTGTGGTACTTTGGGATTGGAAGGCGTTTAGAGAATTTCGTTGGGCAAGCCAGTGTCTGGGACAATATTCTAATAGATACTGAAAACACCGAATAAAGGTTTTATTTGTAATTAATAGGGTATTTTATTTGAAAACTCCTAAAAAAACGTCAATGGTTACCTCACAAAACCAATATTCAGCAGAATTATTTATTGAACTTTTTTCTGCTCCGTGAGTTGTTCCCGAGCGGGAGTCACCATTTAATTCCAAAGAGTTGTTTGAAAACTCCGTACGAAACCATCCCACAGTAATAATTAAAAAAAAGAACAGCATCGTGATCGGAAACATAATTATTAGGTATTGTGACTGATTCCAGTTCCTTCATGTCGATATAACTTTTTTCGGATGCACATTTCTGTTTCGCTGTAATACAATAAAATGATAAGATGACTATGGCCCTTCGATTAACATAGGTTTTAAAGTGCTACAAGGGTGGGGACGGTGTCCATACATTTTTGAGTATTGTTCTTTCTTTCTTCTTTCCCGTATTTTTAAGAACGTTCGTATTCTATCCATAAGTAGTTTGAATCTGTCAAAAATACTTCTAATTTCCCTACATTTTTGACAAGTTTAGTGTTTGACATTAATCATCGCTGAGATGAGATTGCGACAAAGAAAAGTAACAAAAAAAAAAACCGGCATTAAATATACTAACAAATGTTAAAAAGGGCGGGAAAACAAAAGTCAAACAAAAATAAATTACATAGAAATAAAATACGAAAATAAATCAGTTTTATTTGTGTAGCGAACTTTTATCGCTCAAGAGAAAATCATGCTATTGTATAAAGCTTGCTACACGCGTTACGATGCAGGAGCAACAGAATATTGCTTTCTCATTTAGAAACATAACATAAAACATCAACATAACATAACCCCACGCCAACGCTACCGGAGCCATCCTCTAGGACTAACTAAAACAAGGTTGCCTCCTTGTCACGCGCCATAAGATTGTTGAATATTATTTCAAATGAGGTAGATAATTATATTTCATTGCAGCCTGATGAAGTTCATAGAGGTAGCATTGAAGTGTATTGAAAATGTTGAGAAGTGATTTTAATTATTGTATTTTTAATTTTGTACTAAAATTGTATTTATGATTTATGATTGTATTTTTAATTGTGTTTTTGGGTAGGTACTATCGCGGCCACTCCCTAATTTACTTACTAAGTTAATTTTTGTTTACGCTCAAAAAGTAAGCGCGCCAATGTCAAATAGTTCGTCCGTAAATTTCACAAAAGGAGTACGAACGGCTAGAGATCAAGCTATAAATTTCCAGTATAAGCTGATCTGTCATTGTATAGGATTTCCTTACAATGAGAAGTCAGCGTAAACTGGAAATGTATAGCTTGATGTGTAGCCGTGTGTACATGTGATGCGTCACTAAGCTGCGCAGTGCAGGTTGCTACTAATTCCTAATAGGTGCTAACTTTAAGCGAGCGTGGCTTGGCGCCGCCGCAGGATTTAGGCGAAAACATTTTTAAGTAATCAGGCGGAAAAGGCCGCGATGGTACCTACTCAATGTAAGTTAGATATATGTGTTATAGCTGTTAAGGTGTTATTTACCTACGTAATTTTAAATAAATAAATAACATAAAATACAAAAACATAATATAACATCACGCCTGTATCTCCCTATGGGTCAAGCAGATGCGTACTTATAGTACACCCACATTTCACCAGTTATGTTTAAGTATCATGTAATAGGGGGCGAGCCGAGGCATCAACCAGACAGACTAGAAGCAGTCTATTGTAGATAATAATAATTATATAAAGAACTAGCAGCGCCTCGCGGTTTCACCCGCATACGTTTCGATCTCGTGATATTGGGATAAAAATTATCCCATGTGTTAATCCTATCAGACACATCCGTTCAGTAGTTTTTGCGTGAGAGTAACAAAAATCCATCCATTCATCCACACAAACTTTCGCGTTTATACTAGCTGCGCCCCGCGGCTTCACCTGCATAAGTTTCGCTCCAGTGGGCATATCGGGATAAAAAGTATCCTATGTGTTAATCCTAGTTATAAATAAACTATCTGTGTGCCAAATTTCATCTAAATCCGTTTAGAAGTTTTTGCGTGAGGAAGTAACAAACATAAACTCACTTACAAAGTTTCGCCTATATAATATTAGTGTGATAATTTAAGTAGGATTATGCATATAAACGTCTGTTCCAAAACTGATGAAAGTGTCTACAAAAATTGTACAGGTTAAATTCATACGCAATCAAAGGGACTTAGTAACACATTTATCTGTATTATGAAGGTTTCAACCTCATAATATCTTACTGCTTTACCAACAATTATTGTTTGAATAACATTATCAAATTGTAATTGAAAAACCATTGACGAAAATTGAGGTTATGTAATTAACCTCAATTGTCAAATGCAAAACATCTTTTGACTTAAAATTAGAATTTCAGGTTTTGGTATTCACGGAATCAAATTAAAGCACTCAATTTGTAAGGTGACAGTACACATTGTCATGGGGTCATTTGATGATTTCCCATCCACGAAAAAAAAGGGATGTTTTCTGATCTATTTATTTTGTGTTTTCGTTAGATAAGTACTTTTGGAACAGACTATAATTATTTTATTTTGTAATTTGAACATAAATAAAGTGCTTAAATATCGCTAAGTATGAGAAAAAGGACTGGGTTGGCAGTTAATAGGTGTTTCTAAATAATATTTGACGAAGGACCGATGGCCGGTGAAGCAGACGAGTCCTGGAGTGGAGATCGCGTATCGGCAAGCGTAGTGTGGGACGCCCCCCAGCTAGATAGATCGATGACGTAAAGAAGGTTGCTGGGACGGACTGGATATGGAAGGCTGAGGACAGGGTGTTATAGCGCAGCCTGGGAGAGGCCTATGTCCAGCAGTGGACTGCGATAGGCTGAGTTGATTGAAGTGTTTCTAATCGATAATCACCTAATCAGAGGAATCGATTACTACATTAAAATATAGTTTCATAATATAATAAACATTTTGATCGACGCTTTGCATGCAGTAGTATAATGTTGTGCATTATATCTCATTTGTTTATTGTTTTACGGCGTGTGTGGCATGCCTTAATGTTAGCAAAGATTTATAGTTGTCTTAAAATAAAATGATTGACGTTCAAAATATTTACGCGTTCAATATTAATAATCAGAACTACGAGTAGCAATAAAATCCGATAGTGTTTGAAAACCTTTCACTGTAATGACCACTACAATTGTTAATCTCTCGGCGGGTTGGCCTCGGCATGAATTTGGGCAATACCATTCATGACTTATATTTGCCGAGTCCAATCTACATTGTAGGATCAGTTCTCGAAGTTGTGACGGAGCAAGTCATCCAGCTCGGTAGACACAACTTTGACAAAGAAGCCGACAGGAGGCTCCATTTGGGATCCCGCAAAGTTTTAAGGTCTTCAACCAGTGCGTCGAGCCCATTATGACATACAGCCTATAGATTTTGTAAAAATGTCACCGTGATAACATAGTTGAAGTGAGCGTGAAGTGAACTATCAATGGAGGCAACCTCTAAAATCGTAATGACAGCTCACTTCACCTTAGTTTTCACGGTGAGATTTTTACAGAATAGCACTGCAGTGCCGAAACGTGGTCACTGACTCAAACTCAAACTCAAAGCATTTATTTCAAATAAACCAATTATAGGCACTTTTGAATTGTCAAGGGTCGGTCAGTCAGAAAGATGAAGCTAGTTGCCCATTCCAGAGCGTAGATCCCTGTGTAGAAGAACGGGCAAGAAACTCCACGGACACTCTTTTAAATCATAAAATTGTTACAAAAATCTTGATTACATCATTCATGTTGAAATTATACATGTGAGAACGATGCAGAAAGACGTGCACGTTAAAGGCGTCCGTACTAAAAAGAACAATTCATAAATTGAAATAAGCCGTGGCGGCTAAGAGATGACCAGTCCCTACTGACGGCGCCCGTTCACGAACATGACGTATGGATCAGCACCATTCAGCTCAACCATTTTGAAGGGAACCCAATGATCCAACACACACGCCACCATCAGCGAGACATTTGAGTGAGCATGACATACTCTCAGCTGCCAGGGCACATTCAAGTCAATGAAAGACGTACCCAGTAAATGGTAACTTTATGGTTTAGGTACACGGTGACGGTCGGGCTGGTCCACAAATTCAAGGTCCCTCAGCGCGCTATTTAGCGAGCTATGCTCGGAGTTTCATTGAAGTATAAACCCAGGAATAAAGTTTGAATGGATGCGGAAGGCGGAGGACAGGGTGTTGTGGCGCAGATTAGGATACGGCTTTGTCTGAGTTGATTGAATGAATTGTTACATTATTCTATCTCAGCATAACGCTGCGCAGCGGGATTGTCCGAAAGGGTTACCGCTGCCCCGGAACATAAAGGGCTAAGGACGGAACACGGGTGGGTTTTAGTCAGTAAGAGTCTGAAACTCCCTTCTGCTCCACCCAGAGCGGGAGGGGTCATTTGATGATTTCCCATCCACAAAAAAAAAGCGTAACGCTGCGATGTTAAAAATAATAATACCGCAGCGCTGGAATTCTTATAGGCCTCGGTGTGATGCCATGGACACACCTACGGAAATTTTAATTATCCTGTTTCATAATATCAAAAATGATTCTTCTGTAAATAAATAATTGTGTTCGGGAGTAAAAATGATTTACGTACATACTAGCCTACATATTGGCGTACATTCAGCTTCCATCCGTCCAATGTTTGTTACTTTTTTATGCGTTTAGTTACATTATCAAGAGTTTTTATAGTTCCGGCTAGTTTTAAACGTTTATTGAGTAACGTGGTTTGGGAAAAATGTGCTATGGATTCGGTTGAAGTTGTGGTCTTGTGATCAGTATTTTTTCTGGGCTTAATTTGGGGATCTTACTAAGAGTCGTGTCGACAATAGTTAAAGAAAACTCATTACTTATTCAAAATCCTTGGGAGTGTTTACAATTCAAAACTTACTTCCTTTAAAAAAAAATGTGTGTTCTTCATTACATTGACGACTTTTATGCATCCTTTTTTAATTTGTATTTACCTCTAATTATTCCCTTCTTCGACAGTCTTTTTTGTTGTTTTTTTTTTAAGCATTTATGTATTTCCGATCTTATTTCCTTATTTGTGAACGTAGTTAATTTTTTTATTTTATTTTATAACTTTTATGTAATTCAACTAACGATACCTATATTGTACGCACTTAATTTCGGAGCTAGTGCTGTGCACTTCTGTAAGTGATGAATTCACAATTACTAAAACTGTATGTGATCTTTGTTTGTGTAGGTATGTCTTAGTGACTAAGTCCCGTATTACAGAACGTCACTCAATACTCAAGCATTACTTAAAACTAGTTACAACCAATCAAATAGCTTAAATCTAGTTTTAAGTAATGCTTGACTATTGAATGACGTTCTGTAATACGGGCCTACGTTGAAATGCCATATTAATAAATAAAAAAACTGACCAGAACCATCCCTGTCTTCTAAAATCTCCAAGAACATTTATAATACTTTTTTCAAAACTATTTATCACCACAGTTCGATCATTAAAATGTTATTATCATCAATCACTCTAGAGATTCGAAACGAATTACAAGAGCTTTAAATGCATAAACAAAATGGCTCACCCCAGTAGGTCAACGAATAGATCTTCAAATGTTTTGATTGAATTGCACTAGTCTGGTAGAAACATGCCTCTGGAGACCAGCCATTCAAACTGATCTTAATTAACTAAATAAACATATCATTGAATCAAGTTGTGGAGTTCTAGAGTATCAGAATTTTGTTTTTAGACCAGAGGTTGTCAAACTGATTTTGTACGGGCGGTGTATAAAATCACTTTGAGAATATAATTTTTTTTTATAGTGTCCCTAATTTTTTTTACTCAGCATCTGTCGCGACTCTGGAACAGCTATTGCCACGATTATATTTAAATGAGTAATATTATATAGTCGTAAGATAGGATATATAATTTTATCTGGGTCTTCTACTGACCCCCTGAAAGTCTGTGGCGCCTACGAGGGGGCGTTATCGCCCAATTTGAGAACATGTGGTTTAGATGTACTGCTAATTTTGAAGTGGGATAAAGTTAATACGATATGATACTATGTCAAATATCATGAAGTGTTTTGTTAAGTATTGAGTGTTGTAGAAATACGAAATGCTTTGAAAGCGCTTGCCACTAGTCTAGCGGGTCGAGGCCCTCAGGTTTTAAAACCTAAACCGCTCAAATCGTTAGATCAACCGTTCTGCTGACTCCAGTTCTCCATCAATTGACCTCAATCGGCACCGCTTCACCCACCGTCTAAGTTACGAATGTTTAACTTATTAAGTTAATGAAGCTAAGTCATACAGAACCGCTCAATAACAATCGATCACATTTGTTTGTGCACAAACAGTGTTAATCTACGCATCCATCATGCTGTGATAAAAACGTAAACAGGGGTTGTTCATTTGCAAGCTGTTGAGTAATAGTGTGGCTTTTTCTTTTGTTTTTTTTTTTATAAGCACAATAGCATAATCAGCCTTTAGTGTTCCTCTCTGTGAGAGGGAATGAGCCATAATCCACCACACGGGCCCGGGTACGTCGACTACTTTTACCATGTTTGTAAATAATTATGTGAGCACCATGATCAGATAATTAATTTATATGTCATGGTTTTATTTTTAATTCTTTTACCTAGTGTGGTATAGTATTTTTATTTTAGATGCATTGTCTTCACATATATTATTATATAATCATTTTTTATTATTTTTTTTTCAGGCCCCCAACCTACCGCGTCGCATCCCATCACTCGCCCGCCCTAGTTTTGGCTTATAGTTCTTACTGACCTTTTTTTTGCTCGACTCCCAAGAGTCGTAGCGTGATGTTACATAGCTTATTAGCCTTTCTCAAGAATTGGGCTATCAAATGCAAAAAAAAAAAATTCAAATCCGACCGGTAGTTCGCGAGATTAGCGCGTTCAAACAAACTATTCAGTTTTATAAATCGTATAAATATACCAACGTTGTTTTGATATGTGTTAGCTGCCTAATAATTCGCTGAAACGATACAAACCTACATATAATGGATAGTTTTATATTTTTTATAGCAATGATCTGTGAATGAATGAAATAAATATTTTCGTCGTCGAGGTTATCGTACAGATTCTAACAACACTTCGGGAATATAATTTCCTAAATGAATTTGAATTTTTAGTGATGTCGAAGTTCTAGAATGCCGAAATAGAGCAATGACAAGTGAAGATATGCCTTGTAATTTGATGTGATTGCAATTTCCTGATTCATATTTTTTCTTTGTCTGGACTAGTTCCCGCAACCTAATTGCGTAACACATTATTACTCTCAATTTGAATAATTTTGAAGGATATTTCTAATCTATTGCTCCATATGTTCGAAAAATGTGCTCAACAACGCAAATAACGCAATGAATGTTGTTGAACTGTCAAAATGAAACCCATTGTTACTGATAGTGTGTTACGCAATTACCCTGCCGGTTGATGGCAATAGACAGTGCGTAACCATGAATTCAGCACATGATCTAAACAGCTGATTTTTTGACGTGACAACGTCTTATAATTCGATGAAGCTGGCTGCACGCACGAAAAAACATGACGTCATGCGGCGTTACCTCGCTCTGGGGCGTTCCACTTAAGGCTTGAAGTGCAAGCGAGAGCGCGGAACGAGCGACAAAGAGGCACAATCGAAAAGAATGAAAAAAAAATTTTTTTTTCTTCTTTTTTTAATTTTTTTTTTTGTATCTTCTTATGACGTTGTCACGTTCAACTATCGTCAGTAAACCGACTTTACAGACAACCGATTTTTTTTCTCGTGATTTAAGAGTTGGTCCCACAGTGAAAGTTGTTCATATTCATGGGTAGGCCTAGATAACGCAAGTATCACGATCTGTATGAAAACCAAGCGTGCCAGTTTTTGACTACCTACAATGACGTCACAAGCGCTCTTTCTCACTCACGCTCACCCAGCCAGCAATACACAGGACTGAGCGCGAAAGTGGCGGCTTACGATTTTCGAACGTAAGTTGGTGCGATTATTGGCACGCGAAGTAGTTGCTCTTGCGTTATCTAGGTGTATCTATATCTGTGGATAGAACACCGTGTAAAAATTTGGAACCGGTAAAAAAACCCATTCTGTATAGCTAATATTTATATATCCCTGACGTTACAAATTCCCGAAAGTATATGAGGAAAAACACGAACATTCCTCCCGCCAGAGCATTCCTTTGTACTTAACAGTGATGTAGATCATGTTCGTTTTTATTCGTCAACCGTTCTCAGTAACCTGTGCACTTGACCTAATTCTTGTTCAGTTGAATGAAGATTTTGTGTGACAATGTCCTTGTCCGATTCAATTGAATTTGTATTGAAACATTTCTATAGTATTTTGTTGGGAAAATTCTTAATATTTATAGATCATGCTTTTTGTGTGTCAGGAGATTTTTTTTAAAATTAATATTTTAGCTTATGCTAGATTGAACATTGACTTGTAGCGAGACGTACCTAACTTCAAAACTTTAACTTTTTTGTAACTTTTTTTACCTGTATTCCGAATCATTTGATCAGACTTGGTTTCCGTACCTACGTCCTTTTCGGGTAACCACTGAAAATCAGCGCTGTGCTGTGGGTATATAGCACAGCATCATGCTGAGTGGAAGCCTTCTTGTCACAGTCATGACGTGCAGCCATCGACTAGGTATTTCTGCTTTGTGCTCGTGAATATAGTTATACTTTGTTTTTATTTATCCTGTTATTAGAATTAATCATATTTTTGTTTGCACATGTTTCTGCGACAAATAAACCTATTTTTCTTTCTTTCTTTTAACCCTTTGACCGCCACGGTCGTGTATAGACGACAAATGAAAACGTGCCCAACACGCCAATGCCGACAAGAAAACACCATGTTTTAAGTATAAACACAGAAAACTGAATTTAGTTTATTTATTTTGTACTTAAAACTTGGTGTTTTCTTGTCGGTATTAGCCGACGGTGGCGTGTTGAGCACGTTTTCATTTGTCGGCTATACACGACCGTGGCGGTCAAAGGGTCAAAAAGTTTTTGTCTGTTAGTAGGTAGAATTTATTTATGTGTAGCGGTATCTACAACGCCACATGCGAATAACGCGTCATACTGACTTCACAAAATCCTGCATCTCGCAAGCAGAGCTTACCGCGCAACTAGCTTAGATACAACGGCCCGGTATGAATCATCGGGCAGTTGCCCGCCAGAGACAATACCCGTCTGGTCGGAGGATCCTACCTTTTTTAAGGAGGATGAGTGAACTTTACACCCTGTTCCTCATACCTATATAAATAACTAGAGGTAGGAGGTCGTGACTAAATAATAACAGCCGCACAGGTCGCTCGAAGGTTAAGCTGAAACGGTCAGTTCGTGGATGAGTAACCATTAATTACATTTTGAGAACCCTCCGTGCCTCGGAAAGCACGATAAGCTGTTGGCCCCGGCTGACATTCGAAGATCTTTGACAGACGTTACTATGTACTTAGTCAGAAGCCCGAAAGTCTGACAACCAGTATTGCCAAGGGGTTTCGGGTTACCCAGGTTGTGGAGGTGAGACAGGCAGTTGCTCTATGTAAAAGGCTGCTATTCAGCTGCATCCGGTTAGACTGGAAGTCAGCCCCAACATAGTTGGGAAAAGGCTATGCAGATCAGATTGAATTGATTAATGAGTAGGTAGGTACCTAATCGAACGATATACAAAAATAACATAAAGTGTGAGTGAACTATAGACACAACTCTCACTCTGCCTTACCTTACCTTTCGGGATATACAGGCGTGATGTGACAAAAAATGTGATTTTGGATATGATGTAAACTTAAGACTGTGCCGACCGCACAGTGGCGCCATCATCGTTTGTTTGGTTATTTCATACAATTTAGAATGAAAATGCAGAAAATAAGCACGTTAAGTTGTGCTTCACAAGATTATACGTTAATATTATTAGAAACGGTAGTTTTATGTGGTTTAGTTTTATTACAATCCTTAAAACGGAATATAGTGGCCACCGTTGTCCGTTTTAAGGATCATAATAAAACTAAACAATATAAAACTACCGTTTCTAATAATATTAACGTATAATCATGTAAAGCACAACTTAACGTGCTTGTTTTCTGCATTTTCATTCTAAATTGTATGAAATAACCAAACAAACGATGAGGGCGCCACTGTGCGGTCGGCATTAAGACTATGCCGACCGCTAAGGCTGCTGGGGAGTTTGTGGCGCCACTTCTTCTCCCCAGCGAAAGCACTAGGAAGTGGTGAAGGGTTTTGGGGGACTGGTAATTTTGACGTTCAAAAAGTGCTGATTCTCAGCCTAATTTGAAAAATGACTTTTGATTTTGATAACATAATAATTCGATTTGCAATTTTCTTCATCGCTTGGAATTTTAATGTGTCAGGCACACTTGCACAGCATATTAAAAACCAATGTAACCATTTGATAATTCCATAGGAGTATCAACATTCACATTTAACGTCATATCATACCGTTAAGTAAAATTTAATCCACGTTTAATATGACATAATCTAATCCAACATTCAACAGCGGTTCTAAAACATGCCAAGCGTTTAAATTAAACGCTGCAACGGTAAAACGTTTTTTTCTCGAAAGTAAAAGTCTACCAAACATACCAAATGCGAAACTAAGAGGAATAAAGATTATCACCATATACTGATAATGGATTTTGGTAAAGACATACATAATGTTCACTAAGATTTGTTCTACATTAATAAGTTCATCTTTCAAATTTTTGATTTGCGGTGCACCCACGTCATTAAAGGACAATGGAAAATTTTGTATGAACTCCGTACCTAAATAAAAAAAAATATTTTTGAGCAACCAGTAGCGATACATATGTTACAGAGTATATGTATGTGGGTAGTTCTACGATAAGAGGTTTTAAGTCCATAGAGAATACGGCCGCGGAGAAAAGTTGCTGTTTTTTCATTCAACACTTATATTACGATTTTTGTCCTATTTATGTATCTTTTCACGTAAGGGCAGGTCACTTTATGCATATTTTATTACTTTTTACAAGGCCAGGGTAAATACATTGGGCAGGGTAGAGACACTAAGAGCAGGGTAGATACTTATTTAGCCAGGGGAGAGAATTTGTAACAATAAAAGTAACAAAATTAGTAAAATCAACTTTAAATAAACATTGTACTCAACATAAAATCAGACTATCATTTTTACCAATCATATTAAACATTAACAGACTACATTATTTCAGCCTGCTCTGAAATTTAAAACAAAAATGTCTTTAGTGTCATTACAATACAACAAATAATAAAATATTATTTTATTAATACTAATTATACAACGTGTAACGTTAAATGCACAATACCTCATATACCCCAATTATAGCATTAAGTTAAAAGCATAATACAATGACCAAAACTATTTTTTTAAAGCTATTTTTATTAAGAAAATCGTGTTGATCCTAGCATTAAATACTTCTTTGGCTCAATCGGCGGATAGTATGGCAAAATACATACCTAATTTTTGGAAAAAAAAACGTATATTAAAAATGACTGAAATCGATTCAGTAGTCAATTATAAACAAACTATTTTCAGGTTTTGCGCATTTAACGTTACACGTTGTATGGACTAGCGTCTTTTAAGTAATACAAATAATCAGACTTGCAATTATCAGGATAATTTTCATATTACCTGTATCTATGCTACATTTCACTAAATGAACATGTTTTAATCATAAAATAAAATTAAAAATATAAATTAAAGGCACTCTCTTGCCTATATTGCTCTCTAGGAGTCATTTGGTCGACAGTTTTAATAATTCCTTTCTCTTTCTTTTTTAAATATTTTGCCTTTTCTTTTTGCTTTTGCGATTCATATGTTTCGGGATCATTTTAAATCTTTTCATATCGTAGTCTCGCTGCTTCACGTTTCTTCTGTAATCTTTCTTCACGTGTTAACTTTTTCCGCGGTTCCTTGATCTGTAACAATATTAGACAATAATGTAATAACAATATGAACTGAGAACCTCCTTTATTTTTCAGTTTTAAGAATTTACCAAAATTATTTAAATCTGTTTGTTGATAAAAATATGCTATAACTAAGTTTGTTTGCACTAACATTATCTCCCCTGATCAACAAGTCTCTCCCCTGGCAGTTATCTTGCCAGGGGAAATATGGCAGGGAAGAGACGTTTTCGTGATAAATTTAATTGTTTTAATTGACATAAGAAATGTTTCTGTAAATTATGTATCACACTTTAACTATTGCATTATTATTAAATTAGACCAGTAAATGCAAATAAATTAAATGAATAATATAACTTTTATGACTTACCAGTGGAGAGACACAATGACCTCGCGAAACCACCACTTTGAACCAACGCGTCGCAAGAACTAACAAATGTCGGCGCTCTTAAGGGCTCACGTGTTTGTATTGCTAATTTCACGTTGATAGATGACCTGGAGCGCTATTTGGAATATGGCCGTTTTAAAATTTGTGTTTGTAGTAGCGGAATGAAATTTGCCAGGGTAGATACCCAAAAACATTGGGACAAAAGTTAAGTTTAAAAAATATTGCAAATAAATAAATTTTGTTCTATTTTTCCTTAACAATACTTAAATACATTTATTGAAATTTGTGTTTAACTTACTTTAGTTTAATAACTGATACAAAGAAGGTATGTATCGTTTGCAAATTAAACTGAAACCGACAGGGGGACAGGTCAGGGTAGAGACTTTTTTAGACTTTACAAGGAATTTCAGAAAAATATACTTTAATTAAGCATTTAATCGTGACGTTATTTAATAAAGTGCATTTAGGTGATGTGTTTCATTGCAAAAAATAACAACTTATAGAATACAATTTATATTTTAAACTGATTGCCGCACAAGTTACCTCTTATCGTAGAACTACCCATGTATTACAGTATTGTATGGCTAATAATAGATTTCTCTGTATATCTAGGTTAAGTTTTTAGAGGTTTGTTAATTTAAAAAAGAGTCTATCATTAGCAGGTCAATAAGTTTTGAGAGGATAAGTAAATATTTCCCTTTATTAAACCAATCTAATTCTCTCACATATATTTTTTCTCCAAGTGAATAACGGACATGATTTCTTAGGATTAATTAAACTACTTCAACAAAGATTGACATAGTTCATATAGCTACAATTAACCTTTACCCATTCTCTTTTAATACGTTTAACACTAAACATATTTGATGTATTCGAAACATATATAAAGATCATTGTGTGTGTCATCTTCAAAGGATTGATAGAAACAGCGGGGCAATTGCGTAACACATTATCAATGGGAATCTGTTTCATTTTGACAGTTCCACAATATTCATTGCGTTATTCACGTGTTGAGCAAACAAATTTTTAGAACTTACGAAGCAATGGATTAGTAATTTGCTTCTAAATGATTCAGATTCTGATTGATAGTGTGTTACGCAATTAGGGTGCAGGATGACGCTAAACGCATTTAGTGATTTGTGGTTGCAAGCCTTAGGCCCTAGGCTTTTATTAAAAAGTTTAATTGATCTATTTCATGGTGTTCTCCTTTCCCAGCTTAAACTTTAGGAAGCAGTGTTTTGGGCCTGTCTGATAATTATATTTTATGACAATCAAAAAGTGCTAATCCGCTTTTAAATCATATTTGTTTATAAAAAGACATACACATTCTTAGAGACATTCAAATAACCAAATAAACATGAGTATTTCAGCACAATGTAAACTATTGTCAAACGCGCATTTTATTTAATAAAGAAAAAAAAAACGCCAAAAATATTTCTCCCTTTCAACAACTATAGACGATAAATTATCTCTTGGCGGCCAGTAATTAGCTCTCGCCCTACGTAGGTACGCACATGTCATAGACAATGATGAACATTCGAATCTCGAACTCGGCTTTCCCGCCCTCGACGCGTGATCCAAATGAAAACTCCGTGGGTGTGAAAATTCAGTGGGCCAGTCTTTGCGCGACAAGCGTCTTGTGCAGACGTCCTCACGTCGCTCCCACCAAAGTTTCCGCGCGAAAGTTTTCACGTAAACATAAGTGACAAATATAATATTACAATAGTGTCAAACCTGTGTTTGTTGCATTATAATTTGTGTTAATGTGAGTTTTCCAACTGATGACCGATATTTCCATTTATGTGAGTATTATTAGATCTTTGATTTTTATTTTTATTCTTTCGAAATATGTTATTGGGATAGATTTGTAATGTGTGGTTTTTGCGACAGAAATATTCATTCTAGATTGACATAAATACTTAATGAAAAATCTTCAAAGGCGTAGTGATGTGACATGTTTTTCGGGATTAAGATTGTAAACTCTAGTTAATTTCTTATGTCGTTATAATGTCAAACATATTTTAAATCGAATTAAGAGGTGGTTTTTCTAACTAATTTATTTTATTTTCTTTGTATTTAAGCAATGATATAAAGATTTTTTTGGACAACAGTTATTTACGAATTAAAAATATAAATGTTGATTTGATAAAGTAACTGATTATTTATACATTATTATAACGAATAGATTTATGAATGAAGTTTATAGTTTAATTTCCGTGTGAACTGCTGCGCCGACGAATGTTAATAAAACAAGCATGTTCAATAAATTGTTTATAAAGCTATCAAAGTAAAATTTATTGAACCATAAAACATTGGTTTAAAATATTTTGCTGAAATAAAACCGACTTCAAATGTCAGCTCAATGTTTAAAGTCTATAAAAATCTCTAAGGAAATAAACATCAAATTGGTAAAATCGTTTTTTTTTTAAGAAATAGCAAACGTGCCTTTAACACATAAATTGAAATACTTGTTTTGATAAGCCTGTTTATAAAAACACTACGCAAATACTTGCAAATGAAAACTAAGTACTTACTTGCTACTAAAATACTTTGTTTTTGTTCTACAAATTAAAATACTTATGAGAAAAAACATGCGAATAATTTAAAATACTTATCAGGAATTTAATCGTCTCCGATGCTGCCTGTCAGAAATGTTTATTTTTATTTTTATTAATATCTTTATTTCAAAACAGTGAAAAAATTATCACAAACATTATCTACATTTAAAACATACAGAAAAATCTCTTATATTTTTAACTTTAAAGAAAATACAAGGTGTTTTACTTTCTACAAAACCAAGAACCGATAATTACGTCCATTTTCCCAGAAAAAGAGTTACAAATAAGAGACGGACCATTTTCCTAGAACCTCGTACAAACAAGAGAGCATCTGCTACATACTTTCCCGCGCAACTTGTGTCCACAGATAACATAAGTAGGTATAACTGAAGATGTGGGTTAATTAAGAAAGTCCCTTTTTCTTTCAATTCCCGCACACACGATTGACCTAATAAGTTATACTTAGTGATATTGAACCTACATGGTAGTCGTACTAATATCGATTTCTTGTTCTTTAATTTTTTTCCTTTGCCTAGAATTCTGAAAAAAGAGAAACCTTTCTTGTAATTGAAAAAAAAAATGGTTTATCATTTAATTATGATTGACATCTAATTTAACGTCTTATTTTCAAAAAGAATCTTCAGTCCTATTTTATTCAAATAGGTATTTAACTGGTCGAAAACTTTTACTATTTAAAGTTTTTTTTCAATATTATTTATGGAAAAGGCTATTTTCTTAATTTCATTAATTTCTACACCATATTCAATACGTACATCGCCACAGCAAATCGTGCTGCAAATAAACACCTAACAACATACACAGCTATTCACGAAACGATATCATATTTAAACTTTTCGAAGAAATAAACGTCTATATATCACAAAAATGTTCGGAAACACGCTTATATAAAAAAGTCAATGGAACAGCCATAGAGAAAAAAAGGTACCTGCTCGCCTCTTTCCTTTCTCATTTCAAAAAGTATACTAACGAACGCACTGCATAAAACACATCAGTAGATTAATCTTCCCAGCATAGTAATATATCTTAATAACGTGTTAACATAAAATTAATTAATGTTGACACAAGTATAAATAGTTCAAAATAGTGTCATTAATTCAGTTCTATCCGACTTTGCTGCAGTAAAATGACACATCTTACTGTCATTTCGTTAAAAAATGTTGCCACACTATCTCAACTAGTGATGTTATTAAAACGCAGTGAAACATCGTTTTAATTTAGGTACTCGAAATTGACCAATTTTGGTGTAACCGTAAACAATCGAATATTCTTTGTGTTGATCGAATAAAAATATATGTTGTAATTTTAAAGCGTGCCTACTATTAAAGATAATTTTATTTAAATTTTTACTCTAAAACTCCTAATATATCAATCTAAGAAAACATTTTTTAAAATAAAGTTTTCATTAGGAATAACGATTACTATACAGGGTTATTTGCAAAACACCAACAAGCTTCAACTTTCTGACTGACCGACCCCGTGACAATTCAATTCATTCAAGTGCCTGTAATTGGTTTATTTGAAATATGTAGATGCTTTGAGCTTGAATTTGAGTGTCCCAGTCCAGCAGAAAGCAGGAATAACTCACTCTAGGTATATAATATTTTTTTATTCTTTCTTCATTTTAATTTTTTTTTTCTAAAACTACCTTTTAGTGCTGCAAGCGTTATTTCTGCACAATTACTGCAGTTTTATTGTAGGTTTTAATTTTGTTTTTTTTGCATGCTGTGTCTATCGTATCATATTATTGTACACTATGCTTGTATATTGCTCGTATTTTTAAGGATAAACAGTGTAACAATTGTAGATAGGCCAATAAATAAATAAATAAATAAATAATTCACACTACGCAAGGTGCAACTCCTTCACAAATAGCTTACGTTACCACCTGGAGTCACGTCCGGGACGTTTATCACATTCTGCAGCCTTATCTTAGGGTAAAGACTTCGGTTTTTTGCTATCCTTGCAGTGTAAGACATAATAAGAGAGGATTTAGTATTATGAGCACTTTTTCTTTATTTTTTTGGAATAGGATTTTGAAGCAGACAGCGTGTTAAGCCATGTTCGCCTCTTACTATTCTGTGGTATGGCAAAAGCAAAAAACAACAGAGAAGAAATAAGCATTGATAAGCATGAGTAATCACAGATAGTTTATAAAGGTATTCTTTTTCAACTAAGTTTGAGAAACTGACCACATTAAATTATGCTTGCATGCAATAACCACCTCACCTCCTTTTTTTTTATTACTGTATGGTCCCGCTCTTGACCTCGATCACGCCTGATGGAAAGCGATGGATGAGGTCTATGATGGAACGAGCGTGCCCAGAAGATGTCTAAGGCACTGGAACTCCCACGCATCGACGAAACACAACAAGCTGCTTGACGCCGGACTCCAGTGGGAGGGTGGTCGCAAACCAGGCGGGCGTTAGCCCTACCACCGCTCTTAATAATAATAGTACTCTAGACCGAATTTCGGCCATGGCAACCATTATCAGCGGACACCAGGGCCTCAAGTCTGCTATTACAATAGTGTCAGAATGGTCTATAATTGATTTCATAATTATTGATTTTGACAAGTTTGGTAATCTACTAATATAATGGCGTCATGACTTTCCAATGGTTAACCACTTACACTCCATTGAAAGAAATGGCATAGAATGGTAATCTTGTACATAATGACAAATGAATAAATTTAATGTTTATTGCTATTTACGAACTTCTTACTACTTCAGATTGCAAACACTAATACGTAATATAATGTAAAAATATATATTAAATGAAATCTAGCATGAAATTTAGTAGTAGTTTTTTCTCAGACCATTGACCAACCAATGATCGACCATAATGAATTTAGCAGATTACGAACTTTTATCAAAATGACAATTTGATCGTGTTGGAATGAAGAATTTATAAAAATAGCAGACTAGGGCCCCAGGCTTCGGCGCGGGAGATTTTATATTGTCCAAGTGTGTGCGCAGACACAGGTGCACCCTATCTTCCCTCACTCTCATAACCTTTGAGAAAACAAGGCGTGAAGTCATTTATGTTATGAAATCATGCCTAAAATGCATGCAACTAGTGTAAGTATTAGATGTAGGCTAATGTAATTTTGTAGCAATTTTTAAATCTACTCCTGATTAGTTCGAGCGGCAATTTAGCACCAATTTAATATTACATAGCAGGAATGCTGTATATTGCAATGTTGCACTCAACATAGTTGACAGCGTCGGAGTAGGTACAGACCAGCACATCAAGTTACTACAATCTGTCAAATTTCTTTAATAGATATTCAACTTTATCGCTAAAGCATAAGGTTCAAAGTTGATTGGAAAAATTTGACAGTTTCGGGTAACTTGATGTGCTGGCGTCTGTACTTACTGATGATGTTATTACTAACAAGTCGAAAATATCTGTACTATATGACATTTATGTTTATCATCATCTGCCTACCCTATTCCAAACTATGTTGGGGTCGGCTTCTAGTCTAACCAGATGCAGTTGAATACTAGTATTTTACATGGAGCGATTGCCTATCTGACCTCCACAACCCAGTTACTGAGTGACACGATACCCGTTGGTGAGACTGGTTGTCAGAGTTTTTTACATCTTTTTAACTAACAACTGTCAAAGATCTACAAAATTAAATGACAGCAAATGGGCATGGAGCGGTCTCGATATGTAATGGATGATCATCCATCCACGAACCGACCGCGGCAAGTGTAGCTTAACTTTCGATTAACCCGTGCGGATGATATTATTTCGTCGCACTTTATACATTCGATTTTTTAGAGTTCCGTACCTCAAAAGGAAAAACGGAATCCTTATAAGATCACTGCGTTGTCCGTCTGTCAAGACCCTTTTTCTCAGGAACGCGTAAAGTTATCAAATTGAAATTAAATTAATATCACTGAGGGCTGCAACCCCTTGAATCAGTAAGAAAATCAAACTTCTAAGTCAAAGCAATCAAAAGAACCGGTCGCTTATGTTCCGTTGAATGAAAACCTATAGGGTACTTGAGGTACTTCCCGTTAACCTAGAATCACGAAATTTGACAAGAAGTAATGTCAATTTTGTAGTTACATACCTGCAAATTTATACGGAACCCTTGGTGGACGAGTCCGACTCGCACTTGACCGTTTTTTTTTAAATTTAATCCTTATTTTAAAAAATACCGGCTTACCGTCACTTAATTTCTTTAAGTAGGTATGTTTTAATTTTTTATGTTGGCACCTTGTTTTTTTATTTTTTTTTTTTTATCAGTTAATTGTATTTTTGTGTGTTTGTGTTAAGTATGTATTTTGTGTGCACTAAATAAACGGTTTACATATTCAACTATCTATACCTTTCCTCACACAATTTATTGATCCTATCTATTAATTTGTTTCAATCAACATTTTTATTGTTGATGAGTGCGTGCGTTTCGTCCCTAATTTAGCGATCTAAATAAATATATCTAGTACATACATGTAGGTATAGGCCTGAGCACCTAAGCCTTAACACGACACCTGCAAAGACTTAATTAAGTAGTCAACATGAACTCACAGAGGATATTTACTAGTAGGTTAGATGAGAAATTCACCCAGAGTTTTACGTAATGGGATTCACATTTCATATTAAAACTAATCATAAGGTTATCTTTACCAAATGACGGGGTCCGCTAGGGTCGATGCCTGCCAGGGACGCGGGTAGTTCGAGAGAGATACCGTGGCCCCTGGCACAGGCAACTGAAGGAACACGGGTGAGTTTTAGTCAGTAAAAGTCTGACACGGCCTCCCGCTCCGCCCAGAGCGGGAGAAGTTACTTGATAATTTCCCTACCTAAAAATGGGTATCTTTGTGGAACCTGCTCCTTATGATAATAATAGGCTCTTATGATTATCAGGTACGCAAAAGATACCGTTATTAAATACGGTATTCTATTCCACCATTTTCCTCGGTTTCATCTTAAATCTGATACATATAAAATTTATAGTCCTGACTGACTGTCATATCAACGCACAGCCTAAACCGCTGGTCCTAGAGACATGAAATTTGGAGGGTGTGTTCTTTGTGAAGAGTAGGTATCCACTAAGAAAGGGTTTTTAAAAATACCACCATACAGAGGGTAAATGGGGAGGGTGAAATTTCATGCGGACGAAGTCGCGGCCAGAAGCTAGTCAGTCTATAAAACACCCTATAAAGATAAACCCTTACAACAACATGAGAACACCATAGCAAACTAATGCCTACTTTAACTAACACTACCAACGTGACACGTAAAGTAATCCCTAAATAAAATATTATTGTTGGATTTTGAACGCTCGGCTCAGCGCCGAAAGTTGAAAATCCAACACAGCAATAATATTAAGGCGTTCATTTACGTGAGTTAGTGAAAACGGGCATAAACAACTAACGATATAGCACTGGATTATGTCATAATCTTTTATGATAGATACTCTAACCCACCATAATTCTGATGAGGGTTGGTGTATCACGATGTTCTAGTAATCTATGGTCAATCACCTGCTTGTCAGGGATTATTTATTTATTTAAAATACTTCAAGCACATAAATGTACAGAGGCTTAATGCCATAGGTATTTTCTACCAGTCAACCTTTGGGTGATGCAAAGACAAACTGACAGTGGTAGGTGCAATCAAGAAAATTGAGGATATTTTAAAATTTTATAGATATTTACGCATAAACCTATTAAAACTATAAAATAATATAAACCTAATTACATATAAATATAAGCACAAATATACTTACTAAAAAGAAATAAGACAAAAAAATGAGAAAATATTAGCGTTGTGATGTATTTATTTTATGGGGGCAGTGTGACAAGAAATTTGTCGTCTCTTCCTTCGGTAAATCCGTGACACACAATTTGTCTTGTCTGTTTACGTATTATTATAAGTCTAGACCTATCATTATAATACGCCCCAGGCCTCAAGACCGTATTACGAAGTATAATGCTATCCAGTGTGGAACCTAAGATAGAAACACGCTTGTACCTACGATACGAGTACATACAGAAAGCATGGCTAATAGAAATCTCTATTCCTAGACAGCACGTTTCGCCGAAAACTGTGTTGATAGAAAATATTGTTTTTAGATATCTCGGTTCATAGGAAGCACTGTTGAGAGAGGTCTGCGTTCCCTTGAAGCTGTGAAAAAATCAAACTTCTAAGTTAACGTAAAAAAATATACGGCTGTTTATGCCGCAAAAAACGTACCTATATTTAGACACTCTCAAGAAAATCAAAATGTATAGGGTACTTCCCGTTGACTTAGAATCATGAAATTTGGCAATAAGCAACGACATGTAGCACAAGTAAAGGAAAAAATTCGAAAACCGTAAATTTTTTGTTACATACCTACTTGATACGGAACCTTCGGTGCGCGAGTCCGACTCGCACTTGACCGGTATTTTTTTGTTTGTGTTCTTTCTCTGTGTCATGTTTACCGCTAATAAACTTATTTACTTTCTTTCTTTCAAAGGTTTCTTTATTTTTCGACCGATAAAATAGGAAGATGAAAAATATTACCCAAAAGATCATTGCATCGTAGATATATCTCATAATTAACATCCCACATAATATTATGCCACATTTTCAAACTCCACATAGAATAATAAATAATAATTTACGTCCCATTTTCGCGTACAAATCTTTCGCCACGTCCGAACAGGTTGGGCAGTGGGACATAAAAACATTGACCCCCTTCATGTGTCTTCATTAAGATATCCCGAAACAAATGTTCTATAATGTGTTGCTTGTAGCGTGGCCATGCTGGAAATGGTACGGTACGGGACGGTCCAGAATATTATGTAGGTAAAGGTAAGACTCCGTTGTGGTACCAATTGCTTTTTTTTATTGTAAGCCAATAGGTAGGTAGGTATTTATAAAGTACATGAAAACGGTAAATTAGATTTTTGTCATATAATAATACGGGTTTCACAATCATTTTTATATTTAATTGTTAAATTTTAATATTTTATCTTAATATACACACATCAAAAGTGTCTAGGGATCAAGCATTTTTATGCGGATTTCTTGAGATTGAGATGTGGCTTTGTAATAAATTTATGATTTTATAAATTTATATGGATCTTTTTTGGTGCATTTCATAATTTGAATCAGGAACTGTGAATCAAATTCGAGTAAAAGATGAAAATCAGCTGTCAATATTTTCCCTATAAAAACATACAACGCATTGAAGACATTATTAGTGCTACTGTTTCCCTACTACTGATTAAAACCAACGTTATTATGGAGCGGCGACGTCATTTAAGCAGGGAAGAAATGCTCAGAGGCGTGGGAATGATAGAAGCTGGTTCCCGGCAACGTACTGTGGCTTTAGCTCTGAATACAAGTCAGAGTGTTATCAGTCGACTTTGGACACGTTACCGAAGCACTGGTACCGTGGCTGAGCGCCATGGAGGACGGTATCGCTGCACCACACGGAGACAAGACCGATACATTCAAATCTTAACTCGAAGAGCTCCAACAATAACCGCCATGATGTTAGCCGTGAGGCTTCATCACTCTTCAGGGAACTTAATTAGCGACCAAACAGTCAGAAACCGCTTGCATGAAGTGAACCTTCATTCCCGAAGACCGCTACGGGTACCACCTATAGCAATGCACAATCGTAGGATTCGATATCAATGGGCTCTTGAACACAGAAATTGGGCAGAAGAACAATGGCGTTTCGTGTGCTTTTCTGATGAGTCTCGTTTTGGTATGAGACCGGATACAAGACGTATACGACACTGGAGAACCCCTGGACGCCAACAGCGATTAAAATCCTGCCAGGAAGTCCATCCTTATAGTGGTGGAACCATCATGGTATGGGCGGGTATTTGGATCGGCGGAAGAACTGAGTTGATTTGGATCAGAGGCAACCTCAACGCTCAAATTTATGCTGAGACGATTGTATCAGACGTCATCGTTCCTCTACAAGTGCAAATCGGTCCCTTATTTCAGTTAATGCATGATAATGCACGACCGCACACCGCAAGAGTTGTAAGACAGACTCTCGCCGCAGCTAACATCAATGTCCTGCCCTGGCCTGCTCAGTCGCCAGACTTGAACCCGATTGAGCATGCATGGGATATGCTACAGAGAAGAGCTCTGCCGAATATGGAGGGTATCCAGTCGCAAGAAGACCTTTTTTTGTTGTTGCAACGAACATGGGCGGCCATTCCACAGCGTGATTTGGATGAACTCATTTTGAGTATGCCAAACCGATGTTCTTGTGTTGTTAGTGTTCGCGGTAGAAACACGGATTATTAATTGTTTAAGTTACCCAATAAAATTTTAGAGAAAACTGTTATTTCAGTCTTTTTTTCGAACTTTTGTGTTAGTGGTTCAAATGTCAAAAATCCCTTTATTAGGAAAATGGCAAATTTCTTTATTAATGCAAAGGTGACTTGGTTTATCGTTACTGTGACAAACGAAAACACTTTATTTGATGAATCCTTAAAGAAAATTTTAATTAATATCAATCAGGAGAAAAGTTATTGCAAAAATATATGTTGATCCCTAGACACTTTTGATGTGTGTATATAAAATGCTTGTGTTACAGTTTTAGTGTTTATACTCCTCCGAAACGGCTTGACCGATTTTGATGAAATTTTACATGTATATTCAGTAGGTATGAGAATAGGTTTATAACTAATTTTTTTAAGCCTATTTTTATTTTTTTTTGCAACACGACGTTTGCGGGGTCAGCTAGTAAAACTATAAAATTGACGTGTTTCACGGTAACATGTTTGCAATTTAATCATTGAAATTGAAACTGTTTTTATTGAAACAATTGATGTAGGTACAGACGCCAGCAGGTCAACCTACCTACCCACCAATCTGTCAAATTTCTTTGATAGATTTTCAACTTTAGCACAAAGGAATAAGGTTCATATTCAATTGGGAAAATCTGACAGATTAGGGTAGCCTGATGTGCTGGCCTCTGTACATTATATTATTTACAATATTAGGGCCATAAACTAGAGATATATAATCATTGGATTCTGATAATACATATATATTATGTATTTTATTTGGATAAACGGCAGTTATTAAGTTTCCCAAGTGTGATCTGATCACTTTGGAAATGTTTTCATTAATGTCGAATAAATCGGTCCATTATAGTTGTGTTTACTCACGAAATTAACACTTTTTAATACATATTACTAAAACGTATTTATTAAAAAGAAGTTCTAACTAATAAACCCATTTGATAAATAAATTATAAAAAAAACGCGCTCTTAAAATGCTAAAGCCTCTTTGCGTGTCATGAATAGCTTAGAAGCTGATTGTAAATCATTCCACGCAAAGATCCTTGTACGAGAATGACGCATGATGTTAAAAGGATTGAGAGTCCAAATAGAAACGCTTACATCCCTTAGAAAATATCACGTTATACTTGGTCGTCAAGATGTGACCTTTTGAACGAAAGGATTCTTTATACTTTTGTGAATCTATACTAATAATAAAGCAGAAGAGTTTGTTTGTTGTTGTGTGCTAATTTCTGAAACTAACACTCGAATAAAAAAAACATTTTTGCCTTTAATAGCCAAATTCTCGAGGAAGGCTATAGGCTACTTCACATCACGCTTTTTTGTTTTTTAAATCAATGAATATTGACAAAGATAAGACGCATCAAAACTCGGGAGTGGGGGCTCGTGACGTCAGAACGCACTAAAAATTATACCAAGGTGTGACGTGTTGAGAATTTTAAAAGCGTCGTATCTTCGTCAATTTTGGTTTAAATAACAAAAGAAAAAATACGGGTCAAATATTTTTTTTTTGATAATCTAACTGACGGACTAATTAGATTTTTTCAGTCGACAAGCCTATTAAATAACATGGTATATTAAAAGTGAGGATCCATTGACAGGACATATATATCAAAGGGTGACAGACACAAAGGATAAAAAAGACTATATCGACAAAGTTAATTATTAAGTTCTTAAGTTTGCATTCTAACTTTTACATTCCAACTTTAATAATTCCAACAGGGAGAACAAGAAATTTCAAGCGGACGAAGTCGCGGGCAGAAGCTAGTGAATGATAGAATGACGACGTTGATTCAAACTTAGAACTGTCAGCTTTGAAATTTATCTTTTTGTAGGTAAATCCGATCAATTTTATTTGAGTGGCACCTTTCACTTAAACTGTAAAGAGTTTCTTGTGAATAGCCAATACTTTTTAAGATCCGCAGTCTAAAAGGTTCCATTTGTGTTTTTGAAAGGAGTACAGCGGGTATATTCTGTAGAAATATCACTATCAATATAGTCTGTCTGTGTTTTGTTTTTCACGAACTGTGTCCAAATAAACTTTTTTCTTTCTTTCTTTTTCAATAGTGCCAATCCCAATCATCAGGTAAAATTACAGATCAATCGATAAATTTGTTACAAATAGTAATTTCTGTGTTACTATTTCTGAAACCCTAAAGGGTTTCTTGTGAATGGATTATCTTTAGTAAGATCCTTTAAAAGGTTCGGTCATGAAAAGAGAACAGATTACTATTTAAAGTTGTAAGTTTGTGAAGTTTTGAGACTTCATGACAAGATTTGCTTTATATCCGACATCTTGTTGAGTGCGTTTGCACACGCATACTTTTTGGTTCTACAATCGGTCAGTTTTTAAAAAAATATTATCTGCATTTTGTAGGAATTGTGCGTTGATATATTTCATATCTTCTGTTTTATTTAGCTCCTACAAAAAATCGGCAACCGATCGTATGCTGTTTGCGAACGCTCTAAATTTTGTCTTGGTGTTTTAACTTCAAATTTATTCTTTATTTAGTTCCTGACCTAATGCTCCCACTTAGTTATCATTTTGATGGTAATGATAATCACGAATTATGCTTTTAGTTTCTACGTAATCATTATCCATTTCCGAAAGACAAACTATACAACTTTCTCTGACGTCCACGAAAAGTTTTTACTACAATTTATTTTACCTCAAACTCTTAGGTACGCACGGCTATATAGCTTGATGTGTCAAGCTATACATAACCAGTATAAGCTGACTTCTGATTGCACGAAAAACCTATACAATGCGAGGTCAGATAAAACTGGAAATGTATAGCTTGATGTGTAGCTGTGTGTACCATTAACATTAACCAAGGCCCAAACACGCCGCCACGCCCAGGGCACGCCGCGATAGCGGCGGTAAGACACCTCTTTGAGGAGTGGCTAGAGAGGCGCTACGGCGCCCTCACCTACCGCCTGACGCAGGTCCTCACCGGACACGGGTGTTTCGGGAGGTTCCTGCATATCATCGGGCGGGAGGAAACGCCCGGGTGTCACCACTGCGAGGGTCGCCCGGAGGACACGGTGGAGCATACGGTGGCGGTATGTCCCAATTGGGCGGAGCACCGCCGTGTTCTCGCAGAGGCGATCGGCAGCGGCGGCGACCTCTCGCGCCCGGCCCTGGTTCAAGCCATGGTCCGGGGCGAGAGGGAGTGGGAGGCAGTCGCCTCCTTCTGCGAAGCAGTCATGCTAGCGAAGGAGGTGGCGGGACGGTTGAGGGAAAGGGCCTCACGTCCCAGCCGCCGCGGGAGACGCTCCGGGCGTCGGGAGCCGCGAGACGACTCCTGGCCACCGTAGGCGCGGGCCTGCGGGTGGAGAGTAATGGGTAACTCACCGTCCGATCAGGACCAGGCCCGTGCCGGACGGCGCGTACGTGTTCCACGCGCGCCTCAAAGAGATGTCAGCATAAAGGAAGGGGCCCGAAAGGGCCGAAGCCTGCCGGGGCAGCGGGATTGTCCGAAAGGGTTACCGCTACCCCGGAACACAAAGGGCTAAGGCAGGAACACGGGTGGGTTTTAGTCAGTAAGAGTCTGACACTCCCTTCTGCTCCACCCAGAGCGGGAGGGGTCATTGGATGATTTCCCATCCACAAAAAAAAAAAAAAAAGGTCCAAACTCACAAGTACTGCATGAGCTATAACACTTTAACAATCATTACAGACCTGCGCCTGCTCATAAAACAGATTTCAGTGTATTGCACTTAGGCAGCACACGAAAAAAGTTATTTAGTCATTTGGAAGTCAGCCAAATCCCAATTTTTCATGTACTCTCTCTCAGTTTGACTGATTTAAATGTCATTATGGTTTCATTGCGAACATTGCGAGAATGAGGTCTGCACGCGACGGAAGATGTAATATGTTGAATTGCCTTGCTGTAATATTTATTGTCGATAAACATATTATCTGTGAATTAAACATATTTCAGATTCTGTGATACGTTTATTTTTTGTTAAATCACTTATTATTTGTTTTCAAAACATGATTCGGTAAAAAATATTGGAACTATTGTTTTCTTTTCTGCGGTAAAACAGACATAAAAAAATGTTTTTCAACCATCTACAGTGTCAAATTTAATTAGCTAGCGAAACTCCGCAGGCGTGATAGGTATCAATATCTCATCGCGTTAAAACAAAAAAGAAATTAATTTGACGATTTTTTGGATTTTTCGGATCACCGACCGCAGTTGGTTTAGTCATTTGAAATATTAGCTATTTACTGTGTAGATAGGGTCGCGGGTTGTTAGAAAGAGTTACCGTGGCCCCTGGCACAGGCAATTGAAGGAACACGGGTGGGTTTTAGTCAGTAAAAGTCAGACAAGCCCTCCCGCTCCGCCCAGGGCGGGAGAAGTTATATGATAATTTTCCACCTAAAAAAATGGGTATCGATATGTCAACACGACAAAGCTAAACAAAACAGATTTTCTCAACCCACTCAAACAACCTGCGGTCGTTGAACCAAAAAAATCCTTTTTTGTTTTTATTTTATCGTGTTGAAATCCATCACGTCTGCGGAGTTTCGCTAGCTAATTTAATATGACCCTGTATAAGATTGCTCGGTAAAAGTTGTTCAAATAACGGACAAACAAAATAACTAGATGGACATCAAACATTGAGAAACTAACGCATAAACCTATTTTTGTTCAAATTATTACAGAGAGGAAAAAACGGCAACTTACAAGTTTTATTTCTTGAGATAGATTTCTTTACTTTTTGTTAGCAACAGCAGGGCAGGCCAAGAGTATACGTAGAATAATCCATTTTTACTGCTCCATTTTATTTCAGATTTTCTTGGAAACATTACATCAAAATGAAATAAGATACTTTGAAATCCATTAAAATAAAAAAGACGTTTAAAGTTTTTAGCTTATACTAGCTACGGCCCGCGGTTTCACCCGGTATAAATAGTAGCGCATGTGTTAATCCAAAGTGTCAGCTACCTCCATACATAATTTTATCAAAATTGGTCCAGCCGTTTGAGCGTGAAGAAGTAATAAATATATAAACACACACACTGACAAACTTTCGCCTTTATAATATTTGTATGCTTATATGTTAATCCAGGGTGTCAGCTAAGCGGGATTGTCCGAAAGGGTTACCGCTAACCCGGAACATAAAGGGCTAAGGAAGGAACGCGGGTGGGTTTTAGTCAGTAAGAGTCTGACACTCCCTTCTGCTCCACCCAGAGCGGGAGGGGTCGTTTGATGATTGCCCATCCTCAAAAAAAAAAGGGTGTACCTATAACTCCATACAAATTTTATCAAAATTGGACCACCCATTTGAGCGTGAAGAAGTAATAAACACACACACTCACAAACTTTCGCCTTTACCTATTATAGGTAAAGGTTCGCTCACCGATTGAAGCTCAACAAGCCGAAATGGGATTGGGCGGGTCACGTTAGCCGCATGCACAGTGACCGCTGGGCAAGACAGAGACATGGCGAGACCAGATGCGTACCGCAAGGGGCTGGATCGAAGTGGCTTTAGAAAAGAATGCCTGGAAAGATTTGGGAGAGGCCATTGGCTAAATAAAAAGAAATGGCAATTTAAAACAATCTTTGTAATTATAATCATTTCAGCCGAAAGACGTCCATTGCTGGACATAGGCCTCCCCCAAGCACCTCCACTTCGACCGGTTCTGTGCTTCTCGCAACCAACGGGTTCCTGCGGCCTTCACAAAGTCATCGGTCCATTTGCCTTCCAATACTACGTCAGGGCACATGATTGTAATGTTAAACATGAAATAGAACAGGGCTACCAAAAATACCACTATCTTTATATTATATGAATGAATAAAAAACCAGAATTTTAGTTATCATGATATCATATAACCTAAATCGTTAAATGTCCGTCGGCACAAACAAGCCATTAAATGTTTATGGACCAAGATATAGTTATAGTATTTACCGAAAGCCCACAAAACGAACGAATGGGTAAAGTAAAATGCCTACGAATCTGATAGTACCTACAAGATTACAAATATAATCAGCCCATAAAGTTCCCACTGTTGAGATGCAGGCCTCCTCTCTTTTGAGAGGGAGTGGGCCGTAATTCACCACGCAGGCCCAGTTCGGGTTGGTAGATAGATGTCACATATGACATGTGTGTGAATGTTTGGTCTTAGTGTAGCGCTATCTACAACGCCATACATGCGAACAACTCGTCATACTGACGTCACAAAATCCTGCATCTCGCAAGCAGAGTTTACCGCGCAACTAGCACAGACACAACGGCCCGACATGAATCATCGCGCAATTGCCCGCCAGACACAACACCCGTCTGGTCGGAGGATCCTTCCTTTTCTACGGAGGTTGAGTGAACTTTACACCCTGTTCCTCATACCTCTATATTAGAACATGCCGGTTTCCTCACGATGTTTTCCTTTACCGTTTTGAGAGCAGCGGTGATGAAATAAATTACACAAAGTAATCCGCCTGCGTTCAAACTTCAAACCCAGTTTGAAGTTTGAACGCACGACGTAAATTGGAGCCGCTACTATTGGGCCACCACTGCTCTTACACACAAATAAAGGGAAGAAATTGGGAGTAAATACGTCGCTGTCCAGTTGAATTTTAAACTATACTCCATACTCATCATCATCTGCCTAGCCTTTTCCTAACTATGTTAGGCTCAGCTTCCAGTCTAACCGGATGCAGCTGAATACAGTCCGCGAAGCCTAAGCTGAGCTTTGCATTTGTATGAGTGCACGTAGATAGTGTAGGTGTGACGGCGGCCTAGAGCGCGACACATCCTTTGCTTGGTTTAAACCGGTTTGTACTGCTTTTTGGCAATCATTCTGAGGCGCACTCACATAAATGCAAAGCTCAGCTTAGACCTCGCGGACTGTACCAGAATTTTACATAGATCGACTGCCTGTCTGACTACCCAACCGAGGTACTGGGTACATATAGCGGGTTAATAGATTGATTAATAGATTGAGATTGGTTAATAGATTTTTACTAATATTTTTTTTTAAATACAGTTTTGTAAAAACTCCTACTAACCTTAAAGTTTAGTTAGCTAAAAGCAAAAACTATGATTGTTTTTATTTTATAAAAGTAAACCACGATTTATACTTTTCGTAAAAGAAAAAAATAGAACTGCAACGCCCAAAATCATGGTTCACCTACAGCCGGATGGTGAAGCAACAAGGAGTGCACTGGAGACCATAAATCTCGTCAATTGAACACAAAATTGATACTAATCGCTTGAACGGATCTGTTTTATGTGGCCTAGCCACCAGAATAGCCAACTTATAGATACAGGTAATTGCGAATGGATGTTGATGTAAACTAATGACGTATATTGGTGGAGATGTTAAAAAAATATGGTGTACACTGCGTTCGCGATTTAATTTCCAAACATCTAAGCAAATATGCGTTTTTGTAAAAACAACTTTATAGCCCTCACATAAAGTTCAGTTTGTACTAAAATTTCAAACATTTTTTTATTATTTTTTTAATAGATACAATCTGAAATCAATTTAATCTAAATTGCTGTAAAGTTGATATTCGTACTAGTGGAAATAACTTCAATAATAAAAAAGCTACTTGAATAGACTTTAGTTTATTGTGAGGAGTGTGTTCTTCTTTGATATTGATGATTGAAACGCCCACCCGTTCGATGTGCACCGTGCACCGAATGGATGAAAAGCATCACATGAAGTATTTTTTTGCTCCGTTGGTTGTAATTGCTGTGTGGCGTTGATTGATATATGATAGATTTTCATGACGGCCGTTATAATATGACGATACCGCTCTTTTAGGAAACCGTAGCTCTAATTCTCACCTTCGTTGTATAAGTAAGATATAAATACGCTTTGACTCTAAAACAGTTGAACGGATTTGAATTAAATTTGGCACCTGGATTTGGTCACAAGATACTTTTTATCTCGATATTCAAACGGGATGGAGATTTATGCAGGTGAAACCGCAGGCAACAGTTGGTATGATAATAAAATTATACTAAAATCACAAGTCCGTCTGCCAGGCGAAGTGATTACCGCAATGTGAACCAAGGATCATTTACACTATCGATTGATAGCAGTTCCACGGTCAGTAGTGATATTTTATAGCAGATAGGCAAATGTTAGGTACTAGAAGTCTTTGAAGACGAGCAAATATTGAACTAAGTGCTAAGGTAAATATGAATAAAACTAGTGGTATTTAGGTAAAGTCAGACAAAATTATTGCTTATCTTTACCTTAAATTATCTGTCTGTAAATCACAGTAGATTTTTTTGGATAGTGTAATGAGTATTGGTTGACGCATCAGTGAGATCTCACATGGCATGGCACGTTAAGCCGTTGGTCCTGGCTGTGATTCATGGATCTTTGGCAGTCGTTACGGGTCATCAGAAGGCTGAAAGTCTGACAAACAGTCTTATCAAGGGGTATCGTAATACCCAGTAACTGGGTTATGGAGGCCAGACAGGCAGTCGCTCCATGTAAAATACTTATATTCAGCTGTATCTGGTTAGACTGGAAGCCGAGCCCAACATAGTTGGGCAAAGGCTAGGCAGATGATAATTATGACGATGATAACAATTACATGTAAATCTGCAAAAAAAGTTGATCAATTTTTTTGTTTTCTGTTTATTTTTGTGAAATGTTTTGTACTTTTTTTTCTTTAAAGTTTTAGTTTTTACAAGGTTGGTTTTGTCTTTACTGTTTATGCAGATTTTTCAATCTATGTATGTACGCCTTCTACTCATTGTTATTGAGTAGAAGGTGTACATGCGATATATATATTTTTAGGAACCAAAAGTGGATTTTATTAAAAAAAGAAATAACAGCTACGAACTATTTTAATACAATCGAAAAAGATTAATAATTAGAACACAAAAATAATAACTAATGCTATTCCGACCAAATATGACACAGCTGGGGGTGTGAACGCTCCGACCTTTGGCGGGAAAAAGGGACCTGTCATCTGTTTGACACTCCTTAAATAGGCGTGATTAGTAGTATTTTGTCTATGGCGATGCTACTGGCTACTGTTCATTCCCAACAATATAATATACGATTGTATCAAATCTCACAAAGAAAAATAAATATAATCAAAACAATAACCAAGTTAGTCAATTCAAAAGAAACGAGGGAGAATTTAAAATTCCAAGCAAAGTTTTCGCGTAAATTATTCAAGTAGAATTTCCGTTAGGACAGACTACAACGCGATTATGATTAGCATACAGAACAACAAATTTAGCACAGCTCCGAAATATAGGACGGAACTAATGAATCTCTCCTCCGAAAAATACGGAGAAATTTCATTATTTTAGAGGCCACTTTCATTCTTGCTATGACAATATACAAAGTGTTAAAAAATTAACCCGTAAAACTTTAAGAGGTGCTTTATACCATCGAACTGAACCACTTTCACTATGGGATTAACTCTGAAATCACGAAAAAAAAAATCAGCTGTTTCCTACATTTTGGTCAAGTAGGTATTGAAGTTTTGTATTGAGCAGATTTTTTTTCGTGATATCAGAGTTGGTCCCACAGTGAAAGTTGTTCAGTTCGATGGTCTAAAGCACCTCTTAAAGTTTGTCGGTTTAAATTTTTAACACCTTATATCCAAAATGATTTCGAATAGGTATTTGGTTCTAGGACATGCTGGTTTCCGCACGATGTTTTCTTTCACCGTTTTGAGAGCAGTGGTGATGAAATTATTATACAAAGTACCTAAAGCGTCTGCCTGGGTTCGAACCTACGACCTACGGCTCGTAAGTTGGGGCCATTATCACTGGGCCACCATTGCTCTACTAGGCCACCACTGCAAAGTAATCTAGTTAAGATTACTTTCATCGATTATGAGGCTACATTGGTAGTGACCAATCATGAAAGTAATCTAAAATGCTACTGCTACTGAAGCCACGGCTTTTTTTTTTTTTTTTTTTTTTTTGTGGATGGGAAATCATCCAATGACCCCTCCCGCTCTGGGTGGAGCAGAAGGGAGTGTCAGACTCTTACTGACTAAAACCCACCCGTGTTCCTTCCTTAGCCCTTTGTGTTCCGGGGTAGCGGTAACCCTTTCGGACAATCCCGCTGCCCCGGCAGGCTTCGGCCCTTTCGGGCCCCTTCCTTATGCTGACATCTCTTTGAGGCGCGCGTGGAACACGTACGCGCCGTCCGGCACGGGCCTGGTCCTGATCGGACGGAGAGTTACCCATTACTCTCCGCCCGCAGGCCCGCGCCTACGGTGGCCGGGAGTCGTCTCGCGGCTCCCGACGCCCGGGGCGTCTCCCGCGGCGGCTGGGACGTGAGGCCCTCTCCCTCAGCCGTCCCGCCACCTCCTTCGCTAGCATGACTGCTTCGCAGAAGGAGGTGACTACCTCCCACTCCCTCTCGCCCCGGACCATGGCTTGAACCAGGGCCGGGCGCGAGAGGTCGCCGCCGCTGCCGATCGCCTCTGCGAGAACACGGCGGTGCTCCGCCCAATTGGGGCATACCGCCACCGTATGCTCCACCGTGTCCTCCGGGCGACCCTCGCAGTGGTGACACCCGGGCGTTTCCTCCCGCCCGATGATGTGCAGGAACCTCCCGAAACACCCGTATCCGGTGAGGACCTGCGTCAGGCGGTAGGTGAGGGCGCCGTGGCGCCTCTCTAGCCACTCCTCAAAGAGGGGTCGGGGGGGAAGTTTGTCGGTTTAAATTTTTAACACCTTATATCCAAAATGATTTCGAATAGGTATTTGGTTCTAGGACATGCTGGTTTCCGCACGATGTTTTCTTTCACCGTTTTGAGAGCAGTGGTGATGAAATTATTATACAAAGTACCTAAAGCGTCTGCCTGGGTTCGAACCAACGACCTACGGCTCGTAAGTTGGGGCCATTATCACTGGGCCACCATTGCTCTACTAGGCCACCACTGCAAAGTAATCTAGTTAAGATTACTTTCATCGATTATGAGGCTACATTGGTAGTGACCAATCATGAAAGTAATCTAAAATGCTACTGCTACTGAAGCCACGGCTTCAGTAGCATTTATTTACGTCATCAAATGTGAGTGAGTAGAGTCACTTTGAAGACTCCAACAAGTCCAAGTCTGGTTCGAAGCACCGTGGTCCTGCTGTGTGTCTGAAGGACCTATTCTAATACCTATACTTTTGCCAGGTACTACGTGCCTATGATGGCAGTATGGCACCGAACGAGCTCGTTGTCTAAAACCTGCTAAAAGAAAACCAGCGCTGGGGCACTGTATCGCCCAGGGTTGTAGCATTATGCTTAGCGATGACCGTTTTGCGTGGATATGACGCATATTATACCCCATTTTTTGTATTCTTTCTCTGTGTCATGTTTACCGCAAATAAATATACTTTCTTTCTTTCTTTAAGCCTTGCTTTAGAAAGAAGCAAACATGTGAATCAATCGGAGACAGCCTTTAATGAGTAGTTAAGGTGGAAAGTAAAACAAACAAAGAAGTACAGATGTAACGCAGCTTTTATTACAGTACGCAGAATATTTAAAACAGCTGTATACACACACACGTGTCGTAACTTTGGTAAAATAACACAAACGTATGAGATGATAAAATTGTCAAAACATGCTCTGTTTATTTTATTAATTTTCCTTTGATGATGTTGATGTCTTTGAGAGGTGAGCTTGAAATAAGGAAAATATTAATAAATATTACAGTTTGACGTTTAGATAAATTGTATTTAGGTAATTCTTTTAGTGCCTAATAATATAAGATTTATTTTAAATTATTTTATACCCGTAAAACAATTTTTTTGGTGATTTTTCGAGGTAGGACCGAAGCACCTGGGAATTTTTTTCTTTGTAGAAGCCATACCCAATTTCCCATAGGCAAAATTAACTAATTTGACGAGTAGAATCACCCCTAAAATATTTCGCGTATGAATCTACAAGGTTATTGTAGGTAACCATAATTATTCAGAACAAATTTAAAATCGCTGAAAAAATTAGCTGTTTCCTACATTTTGTATACATTTTAAGCAACATATTTTTTTAGCACATGATCCTAATTTCAATGATCCACTTTTAAGTTCAACACCAGTTTAAATTCATCTTGCATAAAGGAAGAGGGAGGGAAGGGATGGAGGAAGGAGGAGTGTACCTACATATATGTAAAGACGATACGAGAAAAAAAAACATAATTATCTTGTGCCATGTAATAAAACGTCTAACCCAAGCGTAATGATTATGTAAATCCTCTATTTTACACTTGCCACAATCTATTAAGGGGACTACATGACATAAAGCGCGGTCACTGTCGGACTGCATAGAAAAGAAAAAGAAGCGCGATGACACAACGCTGGTAATTTATTGCAAAATATGAAGCAATTATCTATTTAATAGAAATCTATTGTTAGGACTAAAAAATTAAAACACTAGTGCTTTAGTATTTTGCTTGTAGAATAATTTGACAAAAAATCAGAATAGTTGTATGTATTTAAGTATGTGAAAAGAAAGTTTTTAGAGGTATCTTCATATTTTTTTCTATCGTTTCAAATTAGTTGTATTATGTTTTCAACACACTAACTAACCAGCATATATCCTGAAGAATATCATATATTTTTCTGATTTTGTTTACTGTAGTCGATCACATAGGCATTATAAAACTGCGTTTTTTGCGTTTAGGTCCTGTAGTCCCCTTAAGTGTAACAAGAACCACGTTCTTAGATATGATGATAACTTCGTTCCTTCAATAAATCACGAAGTCTGTACGTGGCCTCACATTGTGCCAATGTTATTCTTACCAAAAATAACTTCGGTAAGTTTATGAACTCAATAGGGAGATATCTCGGGTAACTTATTCGTCTAACATTGCATTTGTATCGGATTTCGGGTCGGGCAGCGTCAGGATTTCTATTTTTTGTTAGACTTTGTTGTTGATCAGGTTTCGCGTTGCAAGACGATATTTTTGTCGCAAATGGAGAGGTGAAGCGGAAAATAGATTGATATTGCTTCAGGAATCATTTTTCCAGAAAGGATGTTTGTTTTTAAAAGAAAACGTACGGTTCTATAGATGAGGGTTTTATTTATTTAATACTTTAAGCACACAAATTTTCATTTTCTATCAGTCAACTTTTGGGTGATGCAGAGAAAAACAGTAGTAGGTGCAATTATAATTAAGGAATAAAATAATATTTTGAAATACAAAAATACGCAAAAACCTATTAAAACTATAAATATAATATAAATACAGAATTATATATAAATATAAGCACAAATAAATAAGGCCGCCCATTGTATGTTTCGTAGTAATAATTGTTTTTTTTAATGTATTTTCTGGTGTACAATAAAGGATATATAAATAAATAATAAATAAATATACATAAATACACCAATAAAAGAGAAGAGTGTAGGGATTGGCTTGGTTGTATGGCTTTCAAGCGTCATTTAACATCATCATAACATCTTGTTAACGTATATTTCGTGAGCATTATGCTGTTGTTAAAAATCGGGCAAATCTTTTTGTTGAAAATGTAATCTTCCAGAAATATTCCTATAGGTTTTCATTTATCAAAAAAGTGGGAAAAGTTCTCTTTTCTACTCATAACTAGTTATACACATAGAGGTATGTGACTAAGCAGTAACAGCCGCACGTGTTCTTCGATCAGTGTAAGCTACGCTTGCCGCGATTTGTCCGTGGATGGGTGACCATCTTTACCAAGACTATTGAAGACCCTGCCGTGCCTCGGAAAGCACGTTAAGCCGTTGGTCCACGCTGTCATTCATGGATCTTTGGCAGTCGTTGCGGGTCGTCAGTAGCCCGAAAGTCTGACAACCAGTCTTAACAAGGGGTATCGTAACACCCAGTAACTGGGTTGTGGAGGTCAGATAGGCTGTCACTTCATGTAAAATACTGGTATTCATTGCATCCGGTGAGACTGGAAACTGACCCCAACATAGTTAGGAAAAGACTAGGTAGATTGATTGATCCAACGATACTCACAGCATTAAAAACTTTAAACATTAAAATAGTTAGCAAGCGCTTCAGAAGATAAAAATACAAAGAAACTCCGATTGAATTTATGCCAGCATTTTAAGTGTCCAACTCAAAATATCCAACTTTGCGAATTTATAAAGTAACGTAAAGTTGAAAGACACTTAATAATATCTGTCATTCCTTGTCATCTGGGAAGGAAGTTGGGTTAAAAGTTGGTTAGATTTAACCCATTGACTGACCTTATCTTTCTCTCTGACGCTTCATTAGTTAGAGTTATTACGATAGTGATTGCGAATCTTCTGAAATGGAACTAACCGTTTTCAAGATGGCGGATTCGAGATTTAGATTTTGCTTACATCTACTGTTTTAACTATGGGATGTCCGATGAAAGCGCCTTATCAATGGATGCAATGGATGACTCTTTGTATAATGATGGCTGGGATATCTCTATACATTGGTAATATAGCTGAAGAGTTTGTTTGGTTTTTTCTTTAACCACGCTAATCCCTGGAATTACTAGTCGGATTTGAAAAAACTTTTTGAATTTGATAGCCCAATTTTTGAGAAAGGTTTTTATTTATATTTATTTTATATTTATATATACTTTATTGTACACCACAAAAATACAACAAGTAAAGATACATCAAACACTTCAAAATATACAATGGGCGGCCTTATCGCTTTCTGCGATCTCTTCCAGATAACCTTCCTTAAAAATAGTACATGCTATTGAATATCACTCTACGACTCTTAACTTAGGAAACGAGCAAAAATAAAAAAAAATACAGAAAGAACGCCAAGCGAAAATAAACTAACAGAGTGGGCAGGCGATGCGATGCGATGCGATGGGTAGGAGGCCGAGGGAGTTTAAAAAAAATGTAGTTGTTATTTTAGTATATTGTGTATCTTATAAATAAATAAATAAATCTTACGACTGCCACGCGAACGAAGCCGCGGGTTGAGACTAGTCAAATAAAAGAATGCCTGATGACTTCTGGCGGACTTCAAGAAATCCATTTATAGTGAATGCCCTGTTATCTATACTGAAAGATACTGCCCGTACAATAGAATTAATTAATTATACAGGGTGCAATTGAAGTCATAGGCATTATTTTAACCCAAGGCACTACTCATGATACTAATTGCATTAGGGCTACTATTACGCAAATCAAAAATATTATTAATGCAAGTATGGAAAACCTTAAAATGTAGTAAGTCATAGAAAGTATCAAACACTTTGCGCTTCTCGATAGCAAATGCGTAGGTACATTACGCCGTACGCGTCATTGGGCGTGAATTCTTTGACCCCGCCCGACTCACGTGACATTCGTAAGTTGCCAATGAATTGATTCATAATAAATTCCAACTTTCCCCTCGTACTTTGCCGGCTTAGGACGGTCAAAACTACGTCAACTAACATACATTAAAAAAAAACATTTACGTACCTAGCTTGTGGATTGTTTTGAAAAAACCTTATTTGTCGGTAAAGTGACAGAGGGTAAACGGGTGCTCTTCCACGAGCTTGTGCATGTGCCAGCACGTGAAAAGACGAAAAATCCAACAGGTTCTTAGTGGTTCTGGTGGAAAGAGACCCCGTGAAGGAATAGGGTCGTTTGGGTTGCAGCGATGGAACATTTCACGAGTTCATACTAAATTTCTTGTGCGATCGTAAATTACAACCATTTGTGGGTATTGTTGGTTGGTGTACCTAGCCTGCACATTACGCGGTCGAGGCATCGTGTACACAAACACACACACAACACACAAATACTACACTAACACTTAATACACTGCAATCCAAGCACCGTATGACGCGAGCGGCGAGTACGGCGATTACATCACGGGATCAATAAATCAATTACGCGTCAATGCACCTGCGCAGTCGTTATGACACTGGTTCCGGATTCATGTTGTGGCGGGAAGCAGACACCGCGCGGGGGTGATATTCGTATTTTTGCGAGTGAGGGAGTGGGACGGAGACAGTTCAGGGAATCCCGCCGGACGGCATGTCTTTTAGCCCATTGTTATTATTACTTGTAAGGAAAAACCCGCGCGCGCGCAGGTGATGTTTGTTTACATTTCGCTTTGCGCTGTACTGCGCTTTAAGATTTTGATATTTCAACAATTATTGGCGTTAACGAAGTATTTTGTTTTAATTACTTTAAGTGTTTATTTGCAATAATAAGCCTTGTGCAATTTGACTTACTACATTTTTAAGGTTTTCCTTAATTGCATTAATAATATTTTTGATTTGCGTATTAGCCCTAATGCAATCAGTATCGTGAGTAGTGCCTTAGGTTAAAATAATGCCCATGACTTCAATTCCACCCTGTATATGCAACAAAATAATACTTAACGCTTACAGTTGATTGTTTGGCCTTTGTAAACCAGAATCTCTAGTTCAAAAACATCTTAAAATTTGCGTAAACAAAAAGAAAAGAATAAGAATCTTATACCAATTGGCCCGATCCTTATAAATCAACAAATAAAAGAGGTTACTAACCTCGTTGAATTTATTTTGACCTAACTTGACGATTGGCTTGCGGCTACCGAAAACAAAAGAGAAGACAAATTAAATTAATAAGTTTAGTGCCGTAAAATTGTGGTTTTTTCGCTTTATTCACAGAGCATGGAAATGCTGTGCCGAACATCTAGTGAGAGTCGGCAGTATTAATTAAATTAAAACAGAGAAGTAGAAAAAAGGTGATCTAATAATTTGTAGGTAAAGTAGCGGGATGGACTTTTTTGGATGAGTTAGTAATTCCTGAGTTAGTAATTCATGGCGTTGAAAGTGTAATGATTGCCCAACTTCTGTCACGGGCCGCCATTTTTTTAAATGGCATCTTGCATGTCAACCTAGAAGGTTGTCGGCTGTTTTACCCGGCTTGCCTGTGGGTGCATCCAGCCAGGGCTTAAAAAATGTTCTTTTAAAAAATAATATATATGGTAATGCAAATAAATTATTTGATTTGATAAGGTAAGGGTATAGGTATTATCACTATTCTTCGAAACTATCAATACGTCAACCCTGAGGTAAACTTAGTGTAAAGTAAGATAACACTATCTTATTGCCTGCTTGGTTGGGCAAGATGTTAGGTAGTGGCTCATTGAAGCATGACTGGAACTTTTAACGAAAATGTCGCATGACGACACAGGTATCATGTAGGTGGTAGGGCAGAAGCTCGCAGGGTGTACAGAATTGACAAAGTTTTCTTATTAACACCTAAAGCTGCATATTCGTATTACGAAGCGAATCGCAAAATTGCTCCAAAGCAGATTAGGAGTTGCGTTGGGCTCAGACTGACATATTCAAATTTGAATTTGAACTGTATCCAGTCGAGTGCAATGAGACGCATTGATCACGTAATGCACATAACCACATACGGGCAACGCATAACAGCGGTTGCAAAAATACACATAGTAAGCGATCCGCCACGCGCCACACTGGGTCGAAACTGCTATATGAGGGACATAGGATTTTTTTTTTACAAATTCCATTTGAAAAACATACCTGTAGAAAGATCTGTCATTCTGATGAATAATTGTTATGAAACGTTTTTCTCTAAAACTGATAGCTTGCCCGGAAAAAAATATTTTCGTCGTTGTATGGAATGAAACAGAAATTGCTAAAAGGACAATGCCAGATCCTGCCCCGGAAATTTACAGAAAATGTAAATAAATGAAAATAATTGTAATTAATATAGGACCTTATCATAATAAATTGTTTATCTTTAGGACCTGCGGATTACAAATCAATGTTAAATGGAATTCAAATTTCCCTGAAATTCCTTTTTGATATTTCCGAAACAAATATTTCAGAAACCGCAAGTTCTACAGGCATTAGGAAAAATGTTTAGTTATCAGGAATACAAAAGCAATAAGATGCTGCATATTGCATGGTTGTAAATGAATAATTGTATTGAATGGGGCAAAGTTCTATAGAGTTTCTAGCATTGTACTTTATCCAAGTCTTGACAGATCTTACATTAAAACTACTTTATTCTTATTCTTTGCTTTGTTGCAACTATGGGGAAACGCTATCAGCGCGCACCCCTAATTCAAGAGTTATGAGGTTCAGTGAAATGAAAAAAAAAGTATGTAAAAGGTATTTTTTAATAAATAATATCATAGATAAAATTATTGTGTTACATTAAAGTAAGTAGGTACTTATAATTAAGAAATATTAATCATTTCGAAACATAATATAATATATTTATCCTTCCATTACTATTAGTCAATTTCAGAATCTTTTCTTCGATAACTTACTTTAAATAGAAGTTTCAAGTTCACCATCTTCAATATTAAATTTACGATGTATAAGATACACATTTGCTTAAGCTTAAAAATAAAAACTTCAACTAATATCAATTGTCTGTAAAAATAAAACTACAAACAGACATATTTTATGGGACAACTACAAGAGTTTTCTCATAAAGTTTGTTAATTTGTTTTGATCTTTTAGAAAACTTTTGTTGATGCAACTACAAAGGATTTTATATATGTTTTACATAGTCTGATTTAAAGAATTTATATGTTTTAATGAATTGCCAGCAGCTAAAGTGTTTTGCATAAAGATTTTGGTACAGTTTTTCCATTCCTTACAATTTCTAAATAAAATATAATTAATCTAGGTTCTATATGTTTCGATTAGTCTAACTGCCTGGAGTTCGTTTGAGGATCATTTTTATACAGGGTCAAATTAAATTAGCTAGCGTAACCCCGCAGACGTGATGATTATCGATATCTAAACACGATAAATAATAAAGATTTGATGTTTTTTTTTTGGAGTTCACTTGAAGTATGTGTTGAGAAAACCTGTTTTCTTTTGTTTTATCGTCTTTTGGTTTCGATACAGGAGGGGCTCGTGGCTAAATAATAACAGCTGCACAGGTTGATCGATCAGGTTAAGCTACGCTTGCCACGGTTGGTCTGTGAATGGATGACCATCTTTAGGCAGCCGCTCCATGTAAAATACTGGTATTCAGCTGCATCCGGTTAGACTAGAAGCCGACCCCAACATAGTTGGGAAAAGGTTAGACAGATGATGATGGTTTCGATACAGTCAATACTTCCTCTTTTTAACATTTTTTTAACATTGTGATACCAAATTCGGCTACTTGTTTGGCGCCATCATCAGCGTCCATCAGTGCCTGTAACGTGCAGCTGACAGGACACGCAGGACACGATATTAGGTGTCCCGATACTAATGACGTCTGTAAAGTACCTATACACAAAAAAAACGGTTTTTTAAACTGATGTTGAAAGTGACAACACTAACAGTACTGTCGATGGCCCCCAAAAGTATTTTTATTTTTACTTTATCGTGTTTAATATCAATACCCATCACGTCTGCGGAGTTTCGTTAGCTAATTTAATTTGACCCAGTATTCTTGACAACTCTGTCGTTGAGAACAGCTAGTGATACCGAAGAGCATGATAATATTGAGAGATGGAGATTACCACGTGTTATTCGGCCTACATTAATTAGCTAGACTGAGAATTAATGTAGGCTATATTCAAACAAAGAAATATTCAAGATGACCCAATACACAAGTCTGCCAAAAACAGTTCTCCGTATAATCATACGATAATCTTAATTGGAGTATTACTAATTCTACTACCAAGGTCATTGGTCTTTGTATTATTCGAATATGAAGAAACGTTAACACATACGTTTACGTAAGGACTTGTTTATGTTTTGGCGAAAGTTATGACATGTTTGAATGATATGTTTTACGACCAATTTCCAATGATTGGAGATCTGTTTTGGTACACGAAATAGGAGCAATGATGGTCCAGTGGTATTGGCTCCGACTTCCGAGTTATAAGGTTGTGGGTTCGATCCACTACGATATAGATAGACCTAGATAACGCAAGTATCACGATTTGTATTAAAACCAAGCGTGCCATTTTTTGACTACCTACTTCATAGCAGGTAGTCAAAAAAATGGCACGCAGCGCTCTTTCTCACTCACGCTCACCCAGCCAGCAATACACAGGACTGAGCGCGAAATGGCGGCTTACGATTTTTAAACGTAAGTTGGTGCGATTTTTGAACCGCCCTTGCGTTATTTAGGTGTATCTATATCTGTGGTTCGAACCCAAGCAGGCATTTTGCTTTGTGTAGTGTAAGTTCAGCACCACTGCTCTCAAAATGGTGATGGAAAACATCGTGAGGAAACCGGCATGTCCTGGAACCGAAGATTCGAAGACATGTGACATCTACCAACTCGCACTGGGCCCGCGTGGTATATTACGGCCCACTCTCATAAAGAGGAGAGCTGTGTCCCAACAGTGGGAACATAGGCTGATTATGATGATGATGATACGAAATAGGAAAGACAGTGAAGAATTAATATTAGGCGCATTTATTTAATTACCTAATGTTTATAGTTTCTTGTGATGTTCATTTACCTTCTATAGTCGGACTTTTAATTAGCTGCAGTAAATTGACAGCTTATGTGTTACCACTTTTTAACGAAATTTAAATAGTGATGTGACAAAATAATCGATTTATTCAAGTAACATCCAGTTCAAAATCGATCCATGTTAAAATAAGTTTACAACAAAAACATTGAGCAATGCATAATTACTGTTTTGGCATCACATCAGTGATCGGATTGGATTTATAAAAAGCATTAATTCTAATCACAAACATATGTTTTAAATATTATTATTTTTGAGGTTTTTGGTGTTTTGCAAATAATCCTGTATAGTAATTGGTTATTTTATTCCTAATGAAAACTTTATTTTATTAAAAAAAAATGATTTCTAACATCGATATAGTAGGAGTTTCATAGTAATAATTGAACAAAATTATCTTTAGTAGACCATGTATTTACGCTGATTTGAAACTACAACATATATTTGTATCCGATCAATACAAAGAATATTTGATTGTTTACGGTTAAATCAAAATTGGTCAATTTTGAGTATCAAAATTAAAACGATGTTTCACTGTGTTTTAATCACATGACTAGAAGAGAAAGTGTGGCAACATTTTTAAAAGAAATGACAGTAACAAGTGTAATTTTACTGCAGCTAATTAAAAGTCAGACTATACAATGTGTAACATAATTAACGCAAGACCTCATACACCCCAATTAGAGTATTGAACTAAATAACAACGAACCTCATCGCTTGAGCCAAGAAAGCTTCCAAAGCTATGCTAATGATATCCTGTAGCTTCAACAAAGCTTATGATCAAAACGATTTAGAAAAATTGCCTAACTTTATAAACTGCCTTTCAACTTTTAATCAATTCACTCGAAGTCTTTGGAGCAAATAAATAAGCGGCAGCTTTTTTTTACTTTCGCAATTTAGGGCAGTACGACCATTGATATTATACGAAGCGTGTTGAAAAGAGAAGAGAGAAAAATGGTCACTCTTTTGTCGTGCTGACATGAAACTAATCAAATTAGTTTTTAACATGTTGGCATGTATTTAACATGTCAATAAAGCATAGTTACTGACCAAGTACTCTGGGAAAAGCCAATACAGTTAAGGGCCTATACTACCTCAAATGGCTTAGGATGATCCTCCGTTATGTCGAAAATACTGCAGCTTTAATTTTGAAAAAAATATATGGTAAAGTTGAGGATTAATGTTAGGTCTTATGTTAGACGAAAACATGATTCCATAAAATTTTCTCGATGGAAAAAAATTCCAAACTTACCTCCAAACCGAACAATAAACCGCTGGTATTCAAAATATACTTCAAATTAGAACATGAAACTTTGTATACTAACCGAACTATAAAGCAGGTCTTATGTTATTTATGTTTTTTTAATTACCATTATTTTCACCGTAAAAAGTAAATACGTAAACTATTGGCGCTGCCTGCCGCCTAGCACCGCACTCTGTCTCGCTCGCACTCAGTCCGCGAGCAGTATCGTTCGAGCGAGATAAAGAGTGAATTTTAGCTGAGGTAGTATAGGGTCTTAAGAAAAGGCTCGTTTATTAATAAAAGCGTACATCCTTAGAAGGTCAGTTTTTAAAGGATAAAAATACATATTTCTCTTACAACAATTAGCATTATAATCCCACAACTAAAGACGTCATTACGTCAGCGCTGGCTGTCGCTGAAAACCAGCGCTGGGGCTCTGTCTTGCACAGGGTCGCAGCATAATGCTGAGCGATAGCCGTTTTGCGTGGATGTGGCGCATGTTTCCCCCTACCTTTTGTTTATTTTATTTTTTGTGTTTTTGTTCTTTTTGCGTCATGTTCACCGCAAATAAACGTATTTTCTTTCTTTTCTTTCAACTGAGATTGAATGCACTGCAGGGTGCGCCGGACGTACATTTAAGTATGCCGCTCATTTAAACATTCCCCGTTTCAACTCGGAGTGGTATGTAATTCAAAAGGAATCCCTACCAACTGTAGCATCACTCTAATATGCAGAATATGCGTAAATACTATTAGTGAATCTCGCAGAACTATTCCGAACGTGTCACGAGCGATGCCAGTTGGATTTGTAAGATGCATGTAGCTGGGTTCAGATGTACGATTTACATGTTGAATGGAGTTCTGTGTTATTGTTCACCGATATATACTGGGAGTTTAGATGTACATTCTTTGTTGGAGAAGTGAGTAGATGTGAGTGTAGATTTTATATTGGATAAATCGAAATATTTTTCCTGGTAGTGAAATTGACACCGGTTTTTGGCAGGAGTGGTACGTACCTAATTCTGGGTTAGTTAAGAAAGAGCTGGGCTGACGATTTTAACAGTACCTGAATATTAATTAATATGTCTATAGAGGTATGAGGAACAGGGTGCAACCTTCAGTCATCCTCCATAGAAGAGGGAGGATGCTCTGACCAGACAGGTGTTGAGTCATGTGGACGATTGATGTCGGGACGTTGTATATATTATGGTAGTCGCGATTCTGCATGACGTCAGTGTCATGCGTAGTTTGCATGTGGCGATGTAGATGGCACCACATGTTGATTTAAAGTTACTTCTGATGTGGAGTCTTCCCAGCTGCAGATAAATAGAACAGTTTGGGTTAATTTTACTGAAAGCTACCAAAGTTGGCGATCATTCATTTTTCTGTCACCGTCTAGCTTGCCCTTATTGTTTAAGTTTCCAAACATCTGTTTTTTATTGACTGCAAATTCAGAAGTTCTGTTAATTATTTACTTAAAATAATGGTCGCCCCGGAATTTCTGGCGATATATTTTGATGGTTCAAGTTTTAATTACTTGATTTAGTAACGGCTTCGATTTATGCGGATTTTTTTTTTTGTTATGGCTTAAAGCGGTCATTGACTGTCTATTGTTTGTGGTAAACAAAGAAAGCGGTTTTAGTTGAATAAAACAAAAGTTTTCACATTATTACTGGAGTTATTTTTAGGGTTCCGTACCTCAAAACGAAAAACTGAGCCCTTATAAGATTACTTCGTTGTCCGTCTGTTTGTCCGTCGGTCAAGACAGCAACGTCGCAAAAAGCTGTCAATATTTCGCTGTTCAGATTAGTTTGTCAATTTTAATGAATTAAATGATATTATAGGTAGGTACCTATCACTGTGTCGAGCACTAACATAAACATATCGTCACGCCAGTAATCCTCGAAAGACTAGGCAGAGTACCTAGAGTACAAACGCCAGCACGCGAAGCTACTACAATCTGTCAAATTTATTTAATAGATTTTCAACATTATCGCTAAATTTTACAGTTTCGGGTAGCTTGATGTGCTGGCGTCTGTATATACACCCTCATTTTGCCAGTTATGTTTGAGTCCCATATGTAACAGGGGGCGAACCTTCAACGGGGCATAAATCCAGACTCAGGAATGCTACTGAGAAATTCCAGACGGAAAACCCAATAACACAACACAAAAATATTGATTGTAAGTTGCAAAAATAACATTGAATTAGGTGTTGAAGAATAAGGGCCGTAAGGGCCGTATCCTGCCGGGGTAGCGGGATTGTCCGAAAGGGTTACCGCTACCCCGGAACATAAAGGGCTAAGGAAGGAACACGGGTGGGTTTTAGTCAGTAAGAGTCTGACACTCCCTTCTGATCCACCCTGAGCGGGAGGGGTCATTTGATGATTTCCCATCCACAAAAAAAAAGGTGTTGAAGAATTGAATGTTTTACGATGTATAACATTATAATATGAAATATAACCAATAATACGTTAATTCTACAGGTACGCGGCGTCTACTAGAATTCAGTGCATCGATTTATCAGTTTATCTTTGCAATAAAATTGATGTTGACATGTAAGTAACTGAATACTGAGAGGGGCTTCTGGCTAAATAATAACAGCCGCACAGGTCGATCGATCAGGTTAAGCTACGCTTGCCGCGGGTGGTCTGCGGATGGGTGACCATCTTTTGTTTGAGAAACAAGGCGCGCGCTCACGCCGGTCGACGTAGTACTCGTGCACGAACGGTTTACGTGCGTGTGTGAGCGACTGATATAGCAAAATGAAACTACCTACAAAATACTCGTGCTACGACAGTAAGAATATGAAATTGCTCATAATATGACAGTGGATACTGCTCTTCATAATACTTCTATGAAAAATTATCGCCGGACGACGTACTGCCAATGCTCCTAAAAATAAGTGGCCCGTCCTTCGACGTAAGAACGCAGTATTTTAATTTCCCGCCTAACGACGTTCTGTCAGTGAACGTGTTTACAGGCACTTTTCAATTGTCAAAATTAAATAGTCGGTCAGTTAGTCAGAAAGTTGAAGCTGGTTGCCCATTCCAAAACGTAGATCTCTTGGAGAAGAACGGGCAAGAAACTCCAAGGACTCTTTTTTTAAATCAAGATATTACAAAATCCTTGTACATTATTCTTGTTGCTTCTATATGTTAGAACAACGTAAAAAAAAAACACAAATGAAGTAACGATTCGAAATATAAGAATTAAAAATAAGCCCTCACAGTCTCAACAGATGGCGCCAGTTCACGAACACGACGCATGGATCAGCACCATCTAGCTCAAACATTTTGTAGGGAACCGAATGCATCGCATCTATCAAGATCCGTGCCTTGAGCAGCACGTTAAGCCGTTGTTGATCCCGACTGTCATTCATAAGTTTATGACAGTCAATACGAGTAGTCAGAAGCCCAAAAACCCTGACAACCAGTTTTAGCAAGGGGTATCATGTTATCCAGTAACTGGGTTGTGGAGGTCAGATAGGCAGTCGCTAGATGTAAACTACTAGTATTCAGCTGCGTCCGGTTAGACTGGTAACCGATCCCAACTTAGTTGAGAATAGGCTAGGCAGGAGTAAACATTCTAGGATTAGAATTGATTCGATTAATCAGCCTATAGTGTAATTCCCACTATTGGGATACAGGCCAGAAGGCCTGTATGGGCCTTAATCCACCACGCGGGCCCAGTGTGGGCCATACCTACATATTTACGAGTATATCTACTCTTTCACACAGTTCAATTAAGCCTACGTATTCGTACCATAGTTTTACGGTAACAGCATTGTCCCATTGAATTTAAGCATCCAAAGTTTCTGAAGGACACTTTTAAACTATCTTTCTTTCTTTTAAACCTCTCTCTCGTGCTGCAAATTAAAAATCAGTTAAGTTAATCCTTCCATTTTTTAATAAACCCGCTGATATAAACCCCAGAGTGTACAGAATGCCCCGGGCCAGCAATTAAGTTGCAGATTTCCCCGGACATCGGAAAATTTTATTATAACCTCGTTTAGATGCACTGCAAAAAGATCTAAGAAGTATCAACTTTTTATTAAAGTTGACCTACATAGACAATGTGGAATGTTTTTGGCGGGTTTTTGAAGTTTGATTTTAGATCGTTGTGCTTTTTAATTTTATTCTATGATGGTTGTTTGTTTCTTTGTGTGTGTTGTTTCGCTACGTTGTTCAGATTGTCTGATCTAATTTTAACAATTTGAAATAATGCCTACTTTAAATTCAATCTGAAAGAATGAAACGTAGGTTAGCTCGCTTCATAGAATGTATTTTATTTTAAATTTATATTAATTGTATAGGTTGACCTAAAAAAAATGAAGCGAGCTTTATTTTGCATAGCTGCGCCCCGCGGTTTCACCCGCATCAGTCTCGATTCCTTGGGAATATCGGAATAAAAAGTATCTTCTCTCCTATCTAAGTAAAGGTCTACCCATGTGGCAAGTTTCCTCGAAATCAGTTCAGCCGTTTTAGCGTGAAAGCGTAACAAACAAATATACAAAAAAATCAAATCTTTTGAATATCTCTTTAAAATATTAGTTTATAGAGAACATCATAATATAATGGAATATATATTTAATATATATTCTGCAAGATAATATATATTATCCGAAACAATTCTAGAAGTGTTGATGCAGGTTATTTGTAGATAGGTAATGGTGTTGATTCCCTTGTTAACAAACTAAACTAAATTTAAGTTCAGTGCATCTTTTTCATTAAGAATAGAACAGGAGATAAATGTGAGTTTAATCCCGTCAAATTAATCATCGCCTGACACTACTCCATACAAGTTTAGACGTGATTAAAAACTTGCCTACTAAAATTACGTAAACTTACGTCAGGCGCTGATTAATGTGACAGGACCAAACTAAAATTTATCTTAGATCCTTTTCTTAATGAAGTAAAAAGAAAAAAAGATGCACTGAACTTAAATTTAGTTTTTGAACAACAAAATCAGCTTATATACATAGCTACCATGTTTTCAAATCTATCCCTTTTCATCATAGCACCACCTCATTCCACATTCTTTCAAAAATACTATCACCCAAACATAAAACTCAAATATACAACCAAAGATACCACAGTAATAGTCCTTCTACAAACCGATATCCTTCCACAGTTTTATCAAAACATTTCCGAAACAGAATGTGCGTTACTTAAAAACACGTTAAACTCGTTGTAGCAAGACAAAGTGTTAAGGAATGTTACTGATAAATAGGGCATTACGTCTTGATATGTAGTTCGAGGATATGTTTGACATTATGTTGGTGATAAGGTTACGGGGCTTTTCCGTTATGGCATACTTGCAACATTGCACGGTATTTCGCCTAGAACATGCTAGGTGGACAAAATTCAAGTTTTCATTTCCAGGAAATCTTAATTGCATAACACAATCAACACCCCCAAACTCCAAATTCCGAGAAAAAGTTGTTTTTCAAATACTTAACTGATGAGTCATAGAGTCCAGAAGTCAGGTAATGAGTTTAATGCAAGCGTTCCGGCAATCAGTTGCAATTTAGCGACACATTTGTGCACAGTGCATAGTGGTTTATAGTGATATTGTGAAAGTTTTTTGTGATGGATATTAATACTGAGGGTATGTACTATTACTTAATATATTATTTTTATCAGAATCTATTTAAATGAATTTTTAGCATTTTTTTAACTTGATGCATAAATTTTAGCGTAATTTTTTTCATAAAGAAAACTTAGAACGTTCAGGAAATACATTGATTCGCCTCTATTCGGGCTAGTTTTTAGATATATTGTAGGTATAACTGTGTAGTTTGTAAAATTACACATATTGTTCAGCACACTTCAGTACAACATATTTTTTTCTTTTTTTTCAGAACACGTTTACTCTATTTCAAGGGTAGCCTTTTTTGAAGAGTGGTTGAAACACGCAAAGAATGATAAACGGTCGCGTATTTATGACTATCTTTCTTCAAAATTTCACTTTGGTGACATTACTGAAAGCAGCCAAAGAGAAATAAAGCTGAAAATATCTAACTTTTCTACTAAGATTGGAGCCAAATGGTTGGCTTCGGGAAAATCGAAGGAGCGTTTTTTAATAACAAATAAGACATGGCTGGATGAAGGAGACATACAGTTTACTGTGAGTTCTTTAGCCCCACAACCTTCAACATCGAGTGAGGCTGTGACATCTGCAGGAAGACCTCGCAAAGATTATGAGGAAACGTCGTTTAAGACGAAGAAACGTCGAGTCGTGGATCTCGTAGAATCTCGAAGTGCCAGTGAATTAGTGACTGCTGCCGAAATTGCTATGCGTTCAGCAGGGCAAAGAAAAGTTGCCCATGTGATTAGAGACATTAGTGAGAGCCCAGATAATATTATTAAGTCAAAAAATACCAGTTGTGATCCTAGGCAGTTAAGTAGTGACGAAGCCTTAGCATACTATATAGATTCTAAGTCAACAACACATGCTTACAAACAAACTAGGAAGTGGTCCATAATGGCAGGACATAATGTGTTTCCGTCATATTTTAGTGTAGTAAAATCCAAACAGGCCTGTTACCCTGCAGAGGAGCACATTGCTATAACAGAAACTCGTGCTGAAATAAATTTGCAAGCCTTATTAAATAAAACAGCGGAACGTCTAGTATTAGCACAGAATCAAGTTATCAGCAATGTCCTCCCAACAAGTTCAACGTTTACACTTGTTAGTAAATGGGGATGTGATGGAAGTTCTGGGCACAGCACATACAAACAGAAATTTGAGAACACTGAAGATACGGACGAATTTCTTTTCGTATTTTCTTTCGTTCCCCTTAAGTTATATGATGGGTCCAAAATTATTTGGCAAAATCCTCGGTCTTCATCAACTATGTATTGTCGCCCAATCAAATTTATATTTGCTAAGGAAACGAACGACTTCACGTTAGCGGAGAAAAATAGATTGTTGGAAGAAATTAATGCTCTTCTTCCAACACTTATCAACTTTGGTGATTCTCAAATCTCTGTGAAACACGAACTTCTTCTGACAATGACAGACGGAAAGGTATGTAACGCCTTAACGGAAACTCGTTCATCTCAAAAGTGTTTCATCTGTGGTGCCACCCCCAAGACGATGAACGATGACCCCGCGAAGTTTAACAGCAATCAGGAACATTTTGGCTTTGGTTTATCTACACTTCATGCTTGGATTCGTTGCTTTGAATGCCTTTTACATATCAGCTATAAGTTGAATATTAAGAAATGGCAGGCTAGAAGCGACGAAGATAAAGCTGATATCAAGGTTCGTTCCGAAGAAATCAAGTTGAAATTCAAGAACGAAATGGGACTCATTGTAGATAAACCAAAGCCAGGATTTGGTTCTTCCAATGATGGAAACACAGCCCGTCGCTTTTTTAAGAATGCTGAGATGAGCGCTCAAATCACAGGGTTGGATGTTACTATTATCAAACAATTTGATGTTATTTTGAGGACATTGTCTTCTGGGTTCGAAATAAACTTAGTTGAATTTAATAAATTTTGTCTTGAAAATAGAAGACATTACCTTAGTCTCTATTCGTGGTACTATATGCCTGCTACTGTACATAAAATATTAGTACACAGTACTGAGGTCATCAAAGCGGCATTGCTTCCAATTGGGCAGCTTTCCGAAGAGGCTCAAGAAGCACGTAACAAAGATTGCCGCAGATTTAGGGAGTACAACACCCGCAAGTGCTCACGTGTTGCCACGAATAGAGACTTGCTGTCCATGTTAATAATAACATCTGACCCTTTGATTAATAGCCTTCGTGAGATTCCCCAAAAAAAGCCGGAAAAAATATGTGCAGAGGTATTAAACTTAATTGTAAGCCCGACCATAGTAGCATCAAGACCCGAAACGTCATCATATTGTCGCACATTGCCGCAAAATGATGACGATTCACCAGAAGATTTTGATGATGATTCTGATGATTAGGTTTAGGTTAAGATAATTTGAATTGTAGGTATTTATTTATTTAATGCAATTTTGTTGTTTGTTTATTATTTTAAATAAAATTTTCTGTTTAGATATATTTTGTTTGTTTTTTATTACAAAATCATACCAAAAACTATTAATAATGCCTCAATATGACTACTTATATATAAAAGCATCGTTAAATATCATAAAATAATATTGTCCACCTAGCATGTTCTACGCGGTACACTGTGCATTGGTGAGCAGGACCAGCGGGGTAATTGCGTAACACACTATTAGTAGCAATGGGTTTCATTTTGACAGATCAACAACGTTCAATGCGTTTTTTACATTGTTGAGGAGACACATTTTTCGAACATATGAAGCGACATTTACGAACTGCTTACTACTTCAGATGCCAAACACTAATACGTAATATGTAAAAATATATATTAAATGAAGTCTAGCATGAAATTTTGTAGTAGCTTTTCTCAGACCATTGTCCGACCAATGATCGACCATTATGAATTTAGCAGATTACGAACTTTTAGCAAAATGACAATGAGATCGTGTTGGAATGACGAATTTATAAAAATAGCAGTCTTGGGCCCCAGGACCAGCGGGGTAATTGCGTAACATACTATTAGTAGCAATGGGTTTCATTTTGACAGATCAACAACGTTCAATGCGTTTTATACATTGTTGAGCAGACACATTTTTCGAACATATGAAGCAATGGATTAGCAATATGCCCCAAAATGATTCAAATTGAGATCGATAAGTGTGTTTCGAAACTGGGGTGCAGTTAGGAGCAGTGGTGGCGCTTTACTTTGTGTACATTTTTTCATCTGTTTGCGCCGCCGTCATCTAAGAGCGCCTTCACACTATCGTTTGTCCAGCGTAGGCGTTCGATAAACGTATGCACAGCGCAGATGCCGCGACTACGCGGCGCAGGCGTCGCGTTATCGCGGCGTCAGTGGCTCCTGACCACCAATCCTGAATGTGACCTGTTTGCCGAAGAATGCAAACATAATATTACTTATAAGTTTAAAGTTGACATCGTGCCAAGACAATATGCAATACAATCAAATTAACTTGTTACTGTATCGTATAAAATGTCTCTGTAAATTATGTCGCAACATGATGTTATCAGTGCTGGCGGATGCAGCTTCCCATTTCCTTAATGGATTATCCATTAGTTATTTTCTTTGGTAACGGCGTATTCTTACTGAGCAGACTGGGAATATAAAATGTATCCGTAAATGTTGTTACGTCTACAAGGCTAAAGTAAAACGGATTTTGATGTTATTTGGCAGGAAGAATGAACCTAAAATTCAGATGGAAGTATCTATACTTCCATCCAGCAAATAAACATATGCTCTCTAGAGCAAAATGTTTATTTGCTGGTTGTGGACCATCTATTTCTTCAAATAGATCATCAATTTGTAGGTTTATCATCATTATCGCTGATGCTGAGGCGGTTATCACCTCCGCGAAACCATAGGTACACAACCGCAGTAGTTCCGCTATGACTCCATCCGATGTCCGTTGTACAGACGCCAGCAGGTCAACCTACCCCAATCTGTCAAATTTCTTTGATAGATTTTTAACTTTAGCAGAATGGATTAAGGTTCATATTCAATTGGGAAAATCTGACAGATTGGTGAAGCTTGATGTGTTGGCCTCTGTACGACAAGCAAAACAGAAGCGAAATTGTCTGTTCTAACGCAGAGATTTGATTATGATTCTATGTATCTCTTTACCTCGTGATTTCGACGATCTGCTCGGAAGACACCTCCGCGCTCAGCACGCTATTTTCTTGCAGTGCCATGTTTATTTTGCACCTATCTGTGGCAGTCGGCAAGTTTATAATGCGAAACTTATTTTTGTATTGTAAACTGGCTCTCACGATGTTCCGCTATTCGAATCGCGACACACACATAATATAGAACACACAATATGGTAATGTTTCTTAGCGGAATTTGTTAAGCGGTTTTTCCTAATTATTCTCCCGGCGGAGGTGTGCTATGGCTCGGAATTTCACTTTGTCTAATCCCTTTTATCCTCCAAGCACCAAAAAATCCAAATACACAATAAGCAAGCGTATATTTCATTGCGTTACCATAGTGACCAGTAAACTGGGTTGTGGAGTACAGATCACTCTTTGTAAAATACTGGTATTCAGCTGCATCCGGATAGACTGAAAACCGACCCCATCATAGTTGGGAAAAAGCTATGTTTTTTATGAGAAGAGGCTTTAATCCTGCAGCAGGAAATAACAAAAATGACTACTATTTAATTGCAGAGCCTACCAAAACAAACCACATACTAAAATTTCTCCGTCGATTGATTTTAACAGCTTGTTCGGACGACGGCGCTGACGACATGTTTTCGCTACATACCATAATGTTGCGATATGTTTATATATTGTATTTCCACGACATTAAGTTAATGCGTTCGTGTAAAATGGAAGTAGGCTGAAATTTTACTCGCAGGAGATTGGGACAATCGTTATGGCGCATGAAAATGTCTGGAAGAATATTATGTTGGTTATAATGTTTTATAAGACGTTTAAGCGACGACGTGTTTTTATGTCACTATAGTTTTGGGTTGTTGTAGTTTTTTTGTGGCACGGTCACCAAAGGAGTTAAGTAACCAGCAGTGCTATTCATTAAAAATCTCACCGTGAAAACTAAGGTGAAGTGAGCTGTCATTCCACCTGATGTTAGAGGTTGTCTCCATTGATAGTTCACTTCACGCCCACTTCACCTATGTTATCACGGTGAGATTTTTACAGAATCGATCGGCAGGATCGTTGGATATATTTCGTTGAAGTTTTGTAAGAAACCGATTGATGTTTTCGAATGAAATTTAATTTGACAAATGAAGTGTTTGTTTTTTATTAATTTAGTTAAATTTTATTCGAAAACATTAATCGGTTTATTATTAAACTTTAACTATATACGACGACCCTGCAGTGCGATTCAGTAACCATTTCACCGTGAAAATTTAGGTGAAGTGAGCATGGAGTGAGCTGTCAGTGTCATCTTGATGCTAGGGATTGATACTCTTGACAGCTCACTCTAAACTCACTTCACCTAACTTTTCACGGTGAGATTTTTACAGAATCGATCGGCTGGTTACTTATCTCCTCTGGTGACTGTATATAAATGTAGTTTAATAGGTGTCTGGGTTTTTGGGGTTAATTTTATGTGGTTAGGTTTGCGGGCTTATGTTTATTTTAAAGGAATTTCCGAGTAATGTGTAGAGCAGACCGATGGCCGGTGGTGTAGACGAGTCCTTGAGTGGAGACCGCTTATCGGCAAGCGTAGTGTAGGACGCCCCCAGCTAGATGGACGGACGACCTAAAGAAAGTGGCTGGAATGGACTGGATGAGGAAGGCGGAGGACGGGGTGTTGTGGCGCAGCCTGGGAGAGGCCTATGTCCAGCAGTGGACTGCGATAGGCTGAGTTGATTGATTGTGAAGAGCTGTTGTTGGTGGCTTAGTGGTAACGGTCCGGACTTACGAGTAGTACGGTCAGCATCAAAAGTGGATTAACATTTCAGTTTTTTAATGTCAGTTTGGACAAAATATTTGTTCAAAATTGCAGCAGAAGTACAATACAATTTTGAGCAAATATTTTGCTCCATAACTCTTCCACGCGGGCCCAGTGCAGGTTGGTAGATGTCACATGTCTTCGAATTTTTGGTTCTAGGACATGCCAGTTTCCTCACGATGCAGATGTTTTCCTTCACCGTTTTGAGAGCAGCGGTGATAAAATTATTTACACAAAGTAAAGCGCCTTGCCCGAGTTCGAACCCAAAACCTATATACAGGGTTATTTGTAAAACACCAGCAACCTCTTAAGAGGTCATTGTACTCATCATTATGCACAACTTTTACCATGGGACCAAACCTGAAATCGCGAAAAAAAAATCAGCTGTTCCCTACATTCTGACGAGTTACACGAATATAAATGTAGGGAACAGCTGATTTTTTTTTCGCGATTTCAGGGATGGGCCCATAGTAAAAGTTGTTCATAATGATGAGTACAATGACCTCTTAAGAGGTTGCTGGTGTTTTACAAATAACCCTGTATAACTCGTAAGTCGGGGGCGTCGGGGCCGTTATCACTGGGCCACCTGTGCTCTTCATATTTGGCATGAAAATATCTTAATTTGATTAAAATTAGCTGCAATTTTCCAACAAAAACTTGTCTAGGGAATAAAGTAAGTAAGTCATCTCGACAAAAAACAGCTGACAATCTCTAAGCTTTTTCCCATACTTTGCAAAATATAATAAAAAACAAGCTCCAATATTTTTCTCGATACAAGCACTCAGGCACAGTAAACACTATCAGGAATCTGTGTGACCACTCAACAAACGAATTTGTAAATTGATCCGCGCGATGTGCATTATCCACTTTAGTGTCATTCCATTACTGTGCTAAGGCGGAGAGCGGACTTGCGTTTTTTACGGCGCGGTTTTATTTTTAGTGAAGAGTTTTTTTAAACCGACTTCTCAATTTGGATGTTTATACATATTTTTTTAATCTATTACGGACATAACTGCGTCATATGTAGACGGATTTGCAAAATTATTTTTTTTTCGCAAGAGGTTTATTTCGAAATGGTTCTATTTAAATTTAGTAAAGATCTGATGATGAGTTTCGGAGACAGACAACGGAACTCTTCAATAAAATGCCAGCAAATCAACCGCGATTGCTGCTGTCGCATATCTGCATTGTTTACATAATCACAGAACATAACATCACGCCTGTACCCTCTAAAGGGGTACGCAGATGTGTTCAGTATATCAAGGTACACCTTAATTTCTGTCAAAGTTGTTATTGGGGTACCTCTCTAATCTTGCAAGTAAATTAGGGCATAACTTTTTTGTATAAGTACTGATGTTAACCGACTTCAAAAAAAGGAGAAGGTTCTCAATAATTTGGTTTTTTTAATGTATGTTTGGTCCCATATAAATTTTACTAACTTGGCTTGGGTAGTTTTTGAGTTAGCTTCAATAATAGGATTTTTTCCACATAGTTTATATTGATGGTGTTTTAATAGCTTCCTGTCCCTGATATTTACATAGCAAGTACTGTTATATAAATTTGTGTGGTGTAGATCCTACAACTAAAAAGTGAAAAATAAAAACTTTTTTACAAAAAAATAGCCGTCTTCCAAAAAAAACACTACAAAGTGAAAAATAACTTGATTTCGGAAGTCGGTGTCAAAAAACAAAAATGCGGAACTAACGACGCCGAAAATATTTCATTTTCTAGTGTTTTTTTTTTTTGGAAGTCGTTTGTTTTTTTTTTATTTAAGCAAGAGCTATGCTTGTTTTGAATTGGAATTTACCTATTTGTAGTAAACAGTTCTAGGGCCTAGAAAGGAAATTAATATTTTGTAGCTAAGGAGAGTGATAATTATTTATTTTAGTGTAAGTATTTGTGTTACAATCTTACGCTAAATTTTCAGCGTTTATTTCAAGCGAACGTCTTTACTAAACGCGATATATTATCGCTCGTTCTTCCAAAAAATAACTTAATATAAAAAAAATATGAAAGCTCATTCTAAATTCGCTTGAATGTTAGAATGTTACATGAGATAATTTATTGCCAGCCTGAATTGCATAAGGTCGACTTTTGCTGACAACCTTTATAGTACCTATCATGGACGGCAATCGATTCAGATTCATCATTTTCTACTTAATTAATAGGGTCTGCAGTTATAAATATCTGTTTGAATACGTCATAGTGATTTCAGTTTGTTATTATTAAGTACGAATCCGTTTTTAATTGCAATTAAACCAGATTTATATTTTACAATGATTTCATCATCACGCTGTAATATGCCTCGGAAATCACGTTACGCCATTGGTTCCGGCTGTCATTCGTGGATCTTTGACGGTATTAAGGGCCGTCAGAAGCCCGAAAGTCTAACAACCAGTCTTACTAAGTGCTACAGTATTACTGGGTTGTGGAGGTCAGATATTCAGTTGCTCCCCAAGCCAACCCCAACATAGTTAGAAATAGGCTAGGCAGATGATGACTATATAATATACCTAAAAAGACTGTATTTGCTATTTTATAAACAAATTTTCTACGTTGTAATTTATGATTGAAAATATCTTTGACACATTTTCAGTTCACTGAATCGGAAACCACTGTTTCAAATTTCACGTGCGTAACGAATTGTTAATTTGACTAAAAATCGGCAGCCATTCGACGGACAGTAAAATATCTATATTTGTTCGGTTATATATACTAACTCAGCCAGTTATGGAACATAGCTATGCTTGGAATCTCTCTGAGGGACAGAATCCGAAATGACGTGATCCGGCAGAGAAACAAAGTTGTCGACATAGCTCACAGAATAAGCAAGCTGAAGTGGCAATGGGCTGGCCGTATTAGCCATAGAACGTCGGTTCTACGGTCGTCGGACCGTTGGGGTAGACGTATTCTTGAGTGGAGACCACGAATCGGCAAACGTAAATATACATCGTGACATGCAAATCGACGCCCAAACTGTAACCGTGAATTGAGCACATGATTCTAGAACCCCTAGCGTAAAATAGTTCGTCAGTTATAAAAAAAAAACAGCTATCATGGAAAAATGCAAAACATCTGCCCCCATCTGGCATTCTAATCTCTTCACCACCCTCAAATGACTGGTAGAGAATGCCTAAGGCATTAAGACCGCCTTTGTACTTTTTTTGTGTGAAAAGATTAAATAAATAAATTCTGAATGGTGCGTTTCGAGGAATATTTTTAGTGCGTTTCGAGGAATACCCCATATACCTACCTTAAAATGGCCAAATGTATGAAACAGCAAATTTTGTTTTTAATAACCAACCGACCGTTTACAATCATGAACTGAATCCATGTTTCAGGTTGCGCGTTGATGTACCACCCTGTATTTTTATGTTAAAACTAGAAATTTCACGCGGACGGTGTCGCTGGTATGAGTTAGTATCTTTATACGTTGCCATGTCTGTCCAAGCCCTTAATATGGTTTCAAATGTTGTGACGCAAAAAATTCCATAATCTATAGTATTATCTTTATTTCTATTACCATTAGTAGGTCAGTGGGATTTCAAATGTGTTTTTGACCGACTATGAATAATAGGGTCATGGTTTTGACGTATGCATGTTTGTGTCAACTTTATCGAAATCGCTGAGCCTATTTGGATGTGCTCGATATGGTCAAAGTGAAGGTTGTTTTAGTTAAGGCTATTAAGTAATCAAAATTTGGCAATCCGGTTCGCCCACTGGGTTTTATGGGTTTAGAATAGTTTCGCTAAATATGGTCATGGTCAAACACAAGATCATCTATCTGAGGGGCAATAATCGTAATTTTGAGAACGTTCACAGTCTGATCTCAGTCTCAATCTGTCAAAAATACTTTAATTTCCCTACATTTTGACAAGTTTTTGACATTTGTTTAACGCCGAGATGAGAATGCGACTAGATTTTGAGCGTTTTATTCTGTAATTACTTTAACCCACACCCCGGTTTTTTTAAATAAAAATCATCTACTTTTACCATGTTTGTAAATATGTGAGCACCATGTATCTATCAGATAATTAATGTATATGTCAAGGTTTTATTTTTAATTCTTTTGCCTATTGAGACTTTTACCTACCTTACCCTATTATTTTACCTACCTAAAATGTGAGATTATTTTGTAATGTAAATGTAACTGCTTTACGGTTTTCGGATTTTTTCCTTTAAAATATTCAAGACACGATTCCCGAGTTAAACTATTTACATACCCACTTTGTACGAAACCTTCGGTGTTCGAGTACGACCCATACTTGACTGGTTTTGTTATTTTTCTTACCGCTCCTATATGTCTCTTTTCAACAGCTGTTTTAACTAACTTTTGTGTGTCAAACTCAAATTGCCAATAAATCTTTCAAAGGAACTTCGATGAACAACAAAGCCTGAATTTCACGAAAAGTTAGCTTTCTACTTTTCATGAAACACCAAAAAACGGTACCGGCGTTACCTTTGTACTATAATTGGACACTAGTTTTTCATCAGGATCCAATTACTTGCTTTGTTGCTTGCTATATGGGCACATGGCTTTACAAAAACACGGGTCGATCGAAGGTTAAGCAACGCTTGCCGGGGTCAGTCTGTGTATCGGTGACCATCTTTACATACCGAGACTCCTCTGTGCCTCGGGAAGTACGTTAAAACGTTGGTTCCGGCTGTCATTCGTGGGTCTTTGACAGTCGATTGTCAAAGATCTACAAATGACACCCAGTCTTACCAAGGGGTATCATATTACCCAGTAACCAGTTACTGGGTAATATGATACCCAGCTGTGGAGGTCAGGTAGGCAGTCGCTCCATGAAAAATACTAGTATTCAGCTGCATACGGTTAAACTGGAAGCCGACTCCTACATAGATGGGAAAAGGCTAGGCAGATGCAAAAAAAAAATACGAAAAGCTTTTTTATTGTATACTCATGTTTCTACAAATAAATAATCTTATCTTATCTTATTGACTGCCTCATTGGTCTAGTGGTCGTAAGCGTTATTGCTGAATATGAGATCCTGAATTCTATTCCCAGGTCGGAGAAAGCGTGATTAGGTTTTTCTATCTGGAATTTCTCAGGAGCCCGTAGTCTGGATTTGTTTTTGTTGATGGTGATATGCCCATCCCCTATTACAATAGGACTTACACATAACTGGCGAAATGTGGCTATACTATAGCTACACCTCCACATAACTCTTCGGCCCTTCATGTTATGTTATATTACTAAAAAAAAATAGTGTATTTTTAGCTAAAATAAAATACAAGATAACCCTTTCCTAACTGTGGGCGTTGTTAATGGTTACGTCAAGAAGAAAGGTAAGTAGCCTTTTGTCAGCTAATAAAAACAAATGGCGATCACGGTTTTGTCAGTCATTCTTTGCCAGAAAATACACGTTCAATTCAAGCAGGGTGAAAGTTTTTCAATGGGAAAAAGAAAAAATTCAAATGTAGGTACGTACTAAAATGATTTGGCGTTGGAAGGCCTCCAAGGTGGACCGCTGAACTTGTGAAGAATCCGCTGGATCCGATAAGCGCAGAACCGGTCGAAGTGGCGACGCAGCAGTGGAGGTCTTTCGGCTGAAATAGTGATGATGAAAATCATTACTATTTCTTAAAAGTTCGTTCCTAAGTAACTTATTTAAAATTCTACCTAACGCCATTAAAAATCCATAAGTCGATTAATCGAGGTAGAGATTAATCTTCACTAAAAATATTGTTCTAGAAGATCCAGATTGAAGAAAATCGGATTAAATCCCAGGTCTTTGTTCCGATAAAATTCCTACGATTTTATTATAAATGGAGTAAATACAACATTTCATTGGGAGGAGATAAAGTGACATTGTTTATTAGGGTTTCGTATCCAAAGGGTGCCAACGGGATCTATTACTAGGGCTCCGCTGTGCGTCCGTCTGCCACAGGGCTGTATCTTTTGAACCGTAATAGGTAGACACTTGAAATGTATGACAATGTGTACTACTATTACCGCGATGCAACGACAACAAATAATAAAAATAAAATAAACTATTGACTTAAATATAATAAAACACGAAGAAACGTGTTTTATTTTATTTACTTCAATAGTTTTTGAGAAAAAGTATATTTTTGGTCAGCCGCAGTATACTTTGTTTTTCATAGTTTGCAGTGGGACAATACAGGGTTACTTTTCAATGACCAGCCAAATTTAAGGATGTGGTACAAACCATCAAACTAAACAACTTTCTCCATGGAACCAATATCGTAATCGCGAAAAATTTATAAACTATCCCATAGAAAACTTCAATACCTATTACCTACTCGACCTAAACGTATGACAGCTGAATTTTTATTCGCGATTACGATGCTGGTCCCATGGAGAAAGTTGTTTGGTTTGATGGTCTGTACCACATCCTTAAATTTGGCTGGTCATTGAAAAGTAACCCTGTATAGGCTTATAATTATAAATGAAAAATACAATGAAACAAAAAACTTATTTGTTCGGCATCGGTCTTTATTAGTGCTCGTTGTTGTGCGGTCAATAAAATCAAAACTGTGCATGCGTAAGTATTCGTAAGCATAACCAGCCTATAATGTTCCCACTGCTGGGGACACAGACCTCCTATCTATGAGAGGGAGTGGGCCATAATCCACCACACGGGCTCAGTGCGGATTGACGGATGTCACATGTCTTCGAACCAAATATATTCATCCCAATTATGGAACCCTTCACTGTGCGTGATCCGACTGGTACATGACAGCTTTTTCATTGTGTCTCTCTTTGTTTATAACTGTCGTTAAATTCGATGTAAAAGTACGGAGATATGTTTGACGTTGTCTCTGGTACTGGTTTTGACTACATCGTAAAGGGATGTGTGTGATAAAGCGTGATGATCGTCTGTGCAGGGTTTTATGTTTGAAGCCTGATGATGGTCAGTGAATCCTACGGGATATAAATGCTATTTCGCCGTTTTTTTTTCGCTGAAAACCAGCGTTGGCTTTCTGGATCGCATAGGGTCGTAGCATTATGCTGAGCGATGGCCGTTTTACGTGGATGTGAAGCATATTTTCCCCCTCTTTTTTGTTTTTGTTCTTTCTCTGCGTCATGTTTACCGCAAATAAACGTGTTTTCTTTCTTTCTTTGTCTTTAAGTATCACTTGATGCTGTCTTCGGAATTTTCGTGAGTTCAAAGTTAAGTAATTTTTGGAGGTAATACGAAAGAAAAAATAAACAAAGGCGAACTAATCACTATTATTTCGCCATTTTTTTTAACGTCAGGGAAATTAATTGTTCATCAAATTGACACACTACGTCAAATTGGCGTGTTATTATAATATATATTATTATAATATAATTCATGCAACTATCTACGAATAACAGTTGTAATTTGAGTACCTTATCTGTTAATCAATTAATTTCCCTAACTTTACCTTCATCGTGCCTTCAGCCATTTTCAGTTCACGAAAAAGTTAAGGAATTCATGGAGGCCATGAAAGAAATACATAAAAGGCGAATAGTAAACTATATAAATTATAACTCATTCCAAAGTCAAATATAAAACTGACATTAGGTATTTAATAGGCATGTGGAAAGTTTCTTTCCTACGAAAACTTTCGGTTTCCTTAGGTATATTTTTTTGCATTCACAGCATATTCGTACACATAGTAACCACAAGTAAAGGGCGCGTCGCTTCGTGAGATAAAGATAAGTACTTCAGTGCTATTCTGTGAAAATCTCACCGTGAAAACTAAGGTGAAGTGAGCTGTCATTCCACCTGATGTTAGGGATTGCCTCCATTGATAGTTCACTTTACGCTCACTTCACCTATGTTATCACGGTGAGATTTTTATAGAATCGATAGACTGTACTGTGTGACGTGGACTTTATTCATAAAGGTTACAAATTAGGATTAGCGATTAACCATCCTTTTGACGTTTAAACACCACTTTTCTTGAATCATCGTTTATAAATATACCCCCTAATAGATAATGCACAACTCTCCATGAAGGAAATCCTGCACCGGTAACGACGTGGACCATTACACGGTATTACATAATGTTTGTAATTTGTATTAAGTCATTAAACATTAATGTAATATTAATTACCGTAGTGCAACGATTTATCACCTTTGCTTTGGGTCTGTTAGGATAGCATGAAGACTCCCCCAAACAGGCGCGTCCTGACTCTAGTACAACAATTTCTATGAAAACTTCATGAAATTTTTTATACCAGAATCGCGTCGCGCCAGCCTGCAGGAGCCTACACTTCGGGCTGCCCGGTTTTTGGGGATAAAACCAGGGAGTGCGCCTTTTGAATGTATCACTGAGAAAACAAAAAAAAAAAATCTGGTACAGATAAGAATACCATTTTTAGGATACATGAGCCTTGAAAGAACACCTTGAGCAGTTAGCTCCTACCTTGCTGACCGGCTAGGTTATGTTTTTACCATAATTCGAGCTATCCTTCAGATGGCCGATGGGGCCGAAAGGTTTTGGATTGACGACCGCGTATCAGGAGACGTTGCGTTGAAAGACCTCCTCCATAATGGATCGATGACCTTGTGAAGGCCTCAGGAATTCGCTGGATGCGGGATGCACACAAGCTGTCGAAGTGGAGGTGCTTGATGGCCTGGTCTCAGCAGTGGACGTCTTTCGGGTGAAATGATGATGATGATGAGCTATTCTTTTAAAATTCGTGCCAATAAAAGAGAAATGGGAGAATGACAATTATTTCAGTACAGTAGGTTGGTACCTAACCAACATAAAAGTGTTCTTGGGCCCAGAGATCGCCTAAAAGTCACCTAAAGCATAAAGGGCAACAAGCCAGACCCGCAACACAAAAATCAGAAGGCCAATTCTCGTAATTCAAAACGTTTAAAATCTAGTCGCTGTCTCATCTCGGCGACAAACAAATGTCAAAAACTTGTCATAATGTAGGGAAATCAGAGGTAATTTTGACAGATTGAGATTGAGATCAGACTGTGAATATTCTTAAAATTAGGAGAATTGCCCATCAGATGTCTCACATTAATTTACACAAAGATTTTTTTATGTACAGACGCAAGCACATCAAGCTACCCGGAACTGTCAAATTTTCCCAATCAACTTTAAACCTTATGCTTTAGCGATAAAGTTGTAAATCTATTAAAGAAATTTGACAGATTGTAGTAGCTTGATGTGCTGGCGTCTGTACTTTGGCATTGACAAATAACACTTTAGTAGTCAATAGTATCGATTCCCTGAATTAAAGGCCACTTAGAGTTACGCTCAACTTATGATAATCGAGCGAAACTTGGGAAACTTCCACAAATATGAAGAGCACGATGTTATCGCGATACTAGATCTATTATTTTCTTGTATCAGGATTAGTTTGAAAACTAGGACATAGTGGGTGGCGGAGCGAGGGCGGATAGCGAACTAATTATGGATTTATTTGAAGATTCTCTTCGAATAAAAATCTGCATTTGTCCGTGTAAAGTATGAGCGTCTCAAAAGGAGAAAAGATTTACAATGCAAGAAAGAAAGAAAAATGGTTTTATTTCTTCAGAAATTATACAACATGGTAGGGGTTTGCGTGGGTTGAGTTCCTAGCACCAATAATATAAAGTGGAAGCTTTTGCATTGAGCATTGGGTCTGCGCAGGCGTTGAAGCCACGGGTAAACCGCGATTTCTTACTGACAAACGGCTTTATTTGCGTTGAGAAAATTTTTTTCAAATGCAGAATGTTTGATGCTATTTTATTTGCAATTCTTTTATCATTTAGTAATCTTTACCAAGGAGTGAATCAGTAACTGGGTTATGGAGGTTAGATAGGCAGTCGCTCCAAATAAAAAAACTGGTATTCAATTGCATTTAGTTAGACTGAAAGCTGACCAGGCTAGGCAGATGATGAAGTATATACCAAATAAAATCTTACAGATGTCGCTCGCTTCCGCCTACACCATGCTACAACCTTATACCATAATTCACGAAACATTCAGATATGTTTCGAGTTGGTACAGAATACCGTCCATTGAACCTCGAGTTCTGCTTATCCCTCATTTACATAGGTTTCGTGTGCTTGCAATCGCTTAGTAAATCGTGAAATTGTTTATGAACAAGTTTTGAACTTTTGACGTTTACAAGGTTTCCATTTTTTGCACGGGAATGCTTTCAGTTGGTACGGAGATTTACGTTACTAGATATAAAATGCATTGTTGATTTATGTTACCTAAATCTCTTATAGATAACCGTCTCATAAATGGGCGGAATTTCTCAGGAGCAGCCTTAGATACTGTAATTGTGCCCGATTAGTGAAAATAGGATTGCCATTACATGGGACTGCTATAACATGCCTAAGCGTTAAGCAAACGAGCAGCATTTTGCTGTCGACAGAGCCAACTGCTACCGTCGACAAGAGCAACTGTTGCAGTATTCGACACGCCGACTGCTGCCCACGATGTCGACAGCATTGTTGTAACGCGCCGCGAACGTTATTATCGTCGGCTTTTTGCAACAAGTCATTATGTGACATAATTATTCACTATTCTGAGATAAACGGTATTGTATTTCGAATTAGTTAGTGGTTATGTTGATTTGCCCATATTATCCTAAATATAATTACGGTAAAATTTTTTGCATTTGTAGAATGTGTCAAAAGGAGTCCATTATAGATAAAAACGTATTTAGTGATTTTTGCAGTTAATGAGTTCTTGCAATAAGCCGACGTTATAGTCTGTTTGAAGTCGACTGACAAGGCAACGCGCGCGCTGCGCTCATACTGTAGATGTCGCCGTTGGTCGCCATTTGCTGTCCACGTGTTAGCGGTAAACACCGACCAATGGCGGCAGCTGCAGTTGCCTCTGTCGACAGCAAAGTGCTGCTCGTCTGTACTCTACCTAAGTGGTGAAATGTGGGTGTATCAAACACCTCTGCTGTACCCTTCAGAGAGTACAGGTGTTATGTTGGTTGGTGTTATGTTATTATTATTAACTAGTTTCCGCCCGCGGTTTCGCCCTCATGGTATGTCGATCAAAATAGCCTATATCCTTCCCCAGGGTTCCCAAGTAATGGCAATCCCCATACCAAATTTTATCAAAAGTGGTCCAGCTGTTTCAGAGATTAGCCGGAACAAACAGACAGACAGACAAAACACATTTTTTTTTGTTATATTTACCGTCTATAAACTTTGGTAAGCTGCTTAAAAAGCAGTTATTTTAACGTTACAAACAATATACTTACAATCTGTTACAGTTTTTACTGCTGTGGTTAGTTTTACTCAGGAGCAGATAAAAATAATCAAGTGCCAAATCTGCCTAAAACCTTCTTTTCTCTTCAATCAACTCAGCCTATTACAGTCCACTGCCAGACATAGGCCTCTCCCAGGCTGCGACACAACACCCTGACCTCCGCCTTCCGCATCCAGTGCGTTCCGGCTACCTTCTTAGGTCATCCGTCCATCTAGCTCCCACACAACGCTTGCCGATACGCGGTCTCCACTCAAGGACTCGTCTGCTCCACCGGCCATCGGTCCTTCGACAAACATGGCCAGCCCACTGCCACTACAGTTTGCTTAGGTACTCTGCAAGCTAGCTCTTTTTTCTTAAGGACGAGATTTTTAATAAATGATGAGATTGAAGCTTTTCAAACTTTTATATTTCAGTAAATAGTTACAGTGTGTTGTTTATTATAGCCAGAGACCGTTTAGAAAAAGGCTTTTAATGTTTTTTGCGAACCATTTTAACAAAATTGAGTTTACGTTCTTTTTGTATTTTATTTTTAAATCTGGCGACGTAAAGTATCGCTAAACTGAGCTGTTTGGCAAAAATAACTTTGGAGTGTATTTTTATTTAAGGGTGTAGATATTTGTTAGAACGATTTTCAAGAAAAGTACCAATAGTTTTTACAATAAAAATGTACAATTGATCAGTATGGCTCTGCGGGGTAATTACGTAACACCCTAACAGTTGCAATGGCTTTAATTTTGACAGTTCAACAACATTGATTGCGCTATTTACGTTGTTCAGCAGACAATTTTTCGTCAAATAATAACGATTACGTAATCATTATTATTACTTACGATAATGATTACGTAATCGTTATTACTTGACATACGTACGTTACGTTAACCAACCGTTTGAAACAACCGACCCTAAGTTGTTGCTTTACCTCTCGATTACGTACTCTTGAAGAAATGACAGTGTAATTCTGTCAGATGTCTAGCCTTTTCTCAACTATGTTAAAGTCGGCTTCCAGTCTAACCGGATGCAGCTGAATACCAGTATTTTACATGGAGCGACTGCCTATCTGACCTCCACAACCCAGTTGCTGGGTAACACGATACCGCTTGGTAAGACTGGTTGTCCGACTTTTTGGGCTCCTGACTGACATGTAACGACTGTCAAAGATACACGAATGACGGCCGGCCAACGGCCCAACCAAGTGCTTTCCGAGGCATGAAGGGGTCTCGAATAGTCTCGATATGTAATTGATGGTCATGCATTCAAGAAACGACCGCGGCAAGCGTATCTTAATCTTAGATCGACCCGTGCGGCAGTGCGGCGGTGTTAGCATTTAGCCACGAGCCCCACTTTGGTGACATTAGCCAGAAAATACAAAAATAATAAATCCACAGATGCCATTAATACTTTACCGAACCAATTTCAATCCACTCAGCCGCAGAAAAAAAAACAATTGCCTACACGCATGGAAGGCCGTTTTTGGCTAGATTAGCGTTTCGGCGACATCAAAGCGTTGGCCGATCGCCAGTCTGTCGCGGGTATACTCGCGCGCGATGGTTATCGCGAAAAACGCGATATGTGTGTATGTGCCAATAAAATACTCTTGCCGATAGTAATGCGACTTTTAACGCGATATAACGCTTTCTAATGGTTAGAACTATCTGAAAATGCTTGATAGCGATCCTTTTGATCTGGCGAAATTTGTGTTTTTATTGTTATTTTTTTTTTCTTTTGTTTGACCTGGTTGGTGCTTTAATTTTTTTCGTACAAAATTAGAATGCTCTGTTTAATTTTTTAATGAAATTCTTGAGTATTATTAGGGTGGAAATTATTTTGTAAATTTTTGTTCGCTTCTGACTATTTTTTAATTAAGCGTAAGAATTCGGTTTTTTTAAGCAAATTCCCAGTATTGTTAAGTTTAAAAATGTCGGGGAATTTTAATGGTGGCGAATTATTTTAAGAGGATAAAGTTAAGCAAAGTTTTTGATAGCTCTTAGCTAAAACACGAAAGTAATTAAAGCATAATGGTCATAATTAATAGAATTAAGTATACAAAATTAAACATTGAAGCAAAAATTTTGGTTGTACTAACGGCTTGATGTAAAACATCTTAACAAATCAGTGACTAAAAATGAGAAATTCTTAATAGGCTAGTTTCCACCATCAATAAATTGAAAATCTAATTAGTCCGTCAGTTAGATTATCAAAAAATATTTGTCCCGTATTTTTTCTTTGGTTACGTAAACCAAAATTGATGAAGATATTGTACGACGCTTTTAAAATTCTCAATATGTCACACCTTGGTATAATTTTTAGTGAGTTCTGACGTCACGAGCCCCCCCTCCCGATTTTTATCTTTGTCAATAATCATTGATTTACAAAAACAAAAAATACGTGTCCATTATTTTCCAATACTCTAACTGACGGACTAAATAGATTTTCAATTTATTGATTGTGGAAACTAGCCTATTATTTTGAAATCCTGCTTTTGGACTTATCAACTGTACCTACATTTCGGCTTGATATTTACGTCATCATCTGTCTAGCTTTTTCCCAAATTTGTTGGGGTCGGCTTCTAGTCTTACCAGATGCAGCTGAACACCTGTATCTAACATGGAGTGACAGCCTATCTGAGCTCCACAACCCAGTTACTGGGTAACACGATACCCCTTGGTAAGACTGGTTTCCCCTAGGTATTTTTTTAAATTCTCAACCATTTAAAACAAACACTTTTAATTTTATTTTTATCAATGTAAAACTTTATTAAATACTAGCTTCCGCTCGCGACTTCGTCCGCGTGAAATTTCTTGTTCCCCAACCCAGCCCATTTCATCGCATTGCCTACCCGCGCTATTACCTACTTCGTTTTCGCTTGGAGTTCTTCTGGCTCCTAAGGATCCTAACTGAACTGGTCCTTAGCAGCTTTAAACAGAGAGAAGTGGAAAGCGGGCCTTTGCCCTGCAGTGGGACATCACAGGCACGGTAATATTATATACGGTGACTGATAATTAGTGACCGATACTTAAACACGTGCTTGTACTCATGATAACAAACAACTTTTACTATGGGACCAAACTTGATATTGTGAAAAAAAAAAATCTGCTGTTCAGTCATTTATGTTCGCCTAACTCTGGTCAAAATGTAGGTACTGAACAGTAGATTTTTTTTGCGAATTCAGGTTTGGTCCTATAGTAAAAGTTGTTTGTTATCATGAGTACAAGCCTGCCGTGGCCGTTAAGTTATTACCTGCCGTGGTAATATTATATATTACCGTGTCACAGGCTAATAATAAAAAGGGTCCTAGCATAATGTTAAATAGCCCATACCCTTCTTCACGAATTGGGCGTTATCAGATGCAAAAATAATGTATCAAAACCGACTTCAAATCCGACTGATACTTTCAGAGATTAGCGCGTTCAAACAAACAAACTCTTCAGCTTTATTATTAGTAAGTATATAGATTTGTATACAGGGTGCATTTGATATCATGGGCATTATTTTAACCTAAGGTACTACTTATGATACTAATTGCATTAGGGCTACTATTACGCAAATCAAAAATATTATTAATGCAAGTATGGAAAACCTTAAAATGTAGTAAGTCATACAAAGTATCAAATTAGTTGCGCTTCTCGATAGCAACTGCGTAGGTACACTACGCCGTACGCGCGTCATTGGGCGTGAATTCTTTGACCCCGCCCGACTCACGTGACATTCGTAAGTTGCCAATGAATTGATTCATAATAAATTCCAATTTTCCCTTGGTACTTTGCCGGCTTAGGACGGTCAAAACTACGTCAACTAACATACATTAAAAAAAAACATTTACGTACCTAGCTTGTGGATTGTTTTGAAAAAACCTTATTTGTCGGTAAAGTGACAGAGGGTAAACGGGTGCTCTTCCACGAGCTTGTGCATGTGCTGGCACGTGAAAAGACGAAAAATCCAACAGGTTCTGAGTGGTTCTGGTGGAATGAGACCCCGTGAAGGAATAGGGTCGTTCGGGTAGCGCCGATGGAACATTTCACGAGTTCATACTAAATTTCTTGCGCGATCGTAAATTACAACCATTTGTGGGTATTGTTGGTTGGTGTACCTAGCCTGCACATTACGCGGTCGAGGCATCGTGTACACAAACACACACACAACACACAACTACTACACTAACACTTAATACACTGCAATCCAAGCACCGTATGCCGCGAGCGGCGAGTACGGCGATTACGTCACGGGATCAATAAATCAATTACGCGTCAATGCACCTGCGCAGTCGTTATGACACTGGTTCCGGGTTCGTAACTTCGTGTTGCGGCGGGAAGCATACCCCGCGCGGGGGTGATATTCGTATTTTTGCGAGTGAGGGAGTGGGACGGAGAGAGTTCAGGGAATCCCGCCGGACGGAATGTCTTGTAGCCCATTGTTATTATTACTTGTAAGGAAAAACCCGCGCGCGCGCAGGTGATGTTTGTTTACATTTCGCTTTGCGCTGTACTGCGCTTTAAGATTTTGATATTTCAACAATTATTGGCGTTAACGAAGTATTTTGTTTTAATTACTTTAAGTGTTTATTTGCAATAATAAGCCTTGTGCAATTTGACTTACTACATTTTTAAGGTTTTCCTTACTTGCATTAATAATATTTTTGATTTGCGTATTAATAGCCCTAATGCAATCAGTATCGTGAGTAGTGCCTTAGGTTAAAATAATGCCCATGACTTCGATTCCACCCTGTAGATGTAATCATGAAGCTGTTGATAAGTTTATTAGCTACCTTTTGTAATATATTCACTAACACTCAGAAGTGATAAAGCTTTGTTTTGTAAGATCAAGAGCAAATACTTTGAATTCTTTGCAGCTATTTGTGTAAAGGGATTTACTGTGCTGACAGCATATGTATTTTGGCGTTCGAATAATAAAGCGAAAAAGTATTTATTTAAAAATTTATGCTACACAATGAAAAATATCTTAACTCCTTACGGTATTTACGATAGTAAAGGTACCATTTTTAATAACTCACTTGAAGTATTTTCATTTAAATACCTAATACTTATTACTTGTAAATAATATGTGTTAATTATTTTTTCCTACTACAAATATGAAGAAAGTTATTAGGTTTTAAAAAGCCTTATACGGTTTTAGTAGGACAAACAAGATGAAAGCAGAATGCCTATAAAATTTGTTGATCCTATTTCATAAGTTTTTAAGATTGTTACGAAAAATGGGTCTCAGTTTTCGTTGGCGTATCCTTGAACTAAGTTCCTGATTATAATCGGCGTGCTTGAACGCGATACTTGCTAAGATTAAATTAATTAATTTATACATAAATAAGTTTGGGTTACAAGTTCTCATTACCGCTGGTTTCTATGAGAATCTCTCATTTGTCTCATGTTACATGGGCCCTAATTCACTATGAAAACTTAACGATGTCTTACCGAAAACACGTCAATTCGTTAGCTAACCTAATCCCGCCAATCTTGCGTTGATTTCGCGCGGTGCCGTTCTTTGTGTCATAGAGAATGACGGCCCTATTGTGATTCTAAATAATAACAGCTGTTGAAATTTCTTGACAGCTAATGATCACTTTTCAAATTAAATATGTTTTCAAAACTAACGCATTTGAAGTTCCGATTTGAAATCTACGTCTAATTGTTTATGCGAGTTTCACATTCATATCTTTACCTAGAAACGTCTGCTTCGCTTTGTTTTGCTTCCTACCTATGAATTTACAAGAATTATAGAAAATACAATACTTAGCGAAAAGAAAGGAAGAAAAATAGTATTTTAAGTCAAAGAAACACGTGCATACAAAAGTATAATAAAATTAATTGTAATAATAAGAAAAAATAAAAACAAAATAGGTCTATAACGTAGCAGTATAAGATATTTTCATAATTAAAAAACAGTTCAGTTTATATGGCTCAGTATTTTCGCACGTAACTGTACGTCACAGTCCATTAATAGTTCCACAGATCTTATAAATATTAAAGGTGACGTGAATTTGTTCCTTGTCTAGACGTTTGTACGCGATTGTACCTACACTTACTATCACAAATGTTCCGATCATCTTTATATCCGTTTTTATGGTGGTTAGACATTTAATATGGGGATGTAGAATAAATAGTGGATCGTTGTGCTTGAGTGTACTTGGCATAGTACACCCCTGTGGAGTTGAAGCCCACAGTAAAAATATTGCGGCGGGTATTTTTGCACACTGGACTTTCAACACTCGGCGCTAAGCAGTGCGTTGAAAATCCAGTGCGCGAAAAAAGTCGCCGCGGGATAAACGCGCCGTATTAGGACTAAGGCCCTTTGCACGTTCTTCTTGTCGTGGAAAACTACGGCTTATTCGCCGTGTGTAGGCACGGTCTTCAGTGTTGTATAGATCACTTTGGATGTACAAACGCAAGCACATCAAGCTACTACAAACTGTCAAATTTCTGTAATCGATTTTCTACTTTATCGACAAAGCATAAGGTTCAAAGTTGATTGGGAAAATTTGACAGTTTCGGGTAGCTTGATGTGCTGGTGTCTGTACACGGACACGTTTTTTCTACGGTGCCGCTTATAAGCCCCGTACCGTAATGAAACCGTGCCATGTACAAAGGGTCTATTAAGGTACGTATGTGATTTTGTGTCGGATATTTTTTTAGGTAGGTACCGGGTAGTCAAAAGCCCAAAACTCTGATATGCAGTCTTACTTAGAGCTGATTTTACCAAAGTCAGATATCTTTTATCCGTGTAATAAAATTGACGTCTAACAGTTCTAGTATGGAAAAACTGTAAAAACTGTATAAAAGTTTGGTGGAATGCGCCCTAAGGGCCCCCAAAATGTAGAATGCGGGGATTGTGGGCAACAAATAAAATGCTTTTCAAAACAATTACAGATGGTTTATTTCAGCTTTACGGAATTTCCACGAATTTTAACCTATTAATCTGTCTTAGCGTCTTTTACTCTACAGCGTACGATTAACGTTCCCTTCCAGTACACATCCGCCATTCCTCACCTCTCACTTTCTCACTATCGTTCCTTCCCTCTCATGCATTGCGTTCCATTCCTCATATATTTACTTGCCCTTTGACCGCCACGGTCGGGTATAGCCGATAAATGAAGACGTGCCCAACACGTCACCGTCGGCTAATGCCGACAAGAAAACACCATGTTTTAAGTACAAAATAAATAAACTAAATTCAGTTTTCTGTGTTTATACTTAAAACATGGTGTTTTCTTGTCGGTATCAGCCAACGGTGGCGTGGGCACGTTTTCATTTGTCGGCTATACCCGACCGTGGCGGTCAAAGGGTTAAAAACAGTCATCCTACTTAGCTCAGCTCAGTAACTGGGTCGTAGCGGTCAAATAGTCAGTCAATCAACTCAGTCTATCGCAGTCCACTGCTGGACATAGGCCTCTCCCAGGCTGCGCCACAACACCCTGTCCTCCGCCTTCCGCATCCAGTCCGTCCCATCCACTTTCCTTAGGTCGTCCGTCCATCTAGCTGAATGGCAAATAGCTGATAAACTGATGCAGTCGCTCCATGTAAAATACTGGTATTTAGCTGCATCCGGTTAGGCTGGAAGCCGACCCCAACATAGTTGGGAAAAGGCCAAAGTTTGTAAATTCACCTACTTAACTTATATCTAGAAAAAATAGGTGAATATGTTTTTAGGTCATCATCTAGATTGATCCAATGACATTAGGTGATTTTCTTTATCCTGCAACCCTAAGTGCGTAATACAATGTCTTATCAATCTGCATCTGAATCGTTTTGAAGGATATTGCTAATCCATTGCTGAATATATTTGAAAAGTTTGTCTGCTCAACAACGCATATAACGCAATGAATGTTGTTGAACTGTCAAAATGAAAGCCATAAACTACTGACAGTGTAATAACAATTTTTATCGAATTTGAATTTTGCGCGGAAAAATCTGCTTTTCCAATAACTTGAGGCATTGAGGTGGAAGTGATTTTAACAGTAGTCACGCATTTCGAAATGTTAATAAAATGTTATGAAGTGTACATTGACGATAGTTTTCTATGGCATCTGTTGACGCAAACTTTTCAATATATTCTACACGTTTTATGGACATTTTCCTTTGCAAATAATATCGATATGAACTGCCAACATATTCTGCCCTTTCCAAATAAATAAGAGCCAGAATATTTTTCGAATAAAACTTGTAATTTATAAACGGCGGCCCTGAGATTCCCATTTCATCACTCTTTGGCAAACTCCAAGGCTCAAATGAGATTAGGCGGGTAAACATCAGCCGCATGCATGATGACTACTGTGGAAAAGTCTCCACACAATAAGCTAGTTTCCACCATCAATAAATTGAAAATCTATGTAGTCCTTCAGTAAGAGTATTGGAAAATAATGGACACGTATTTTTTGTTTTTGTAAATCAATGAATATTGACAAAGATAAAACGCATCAAAACTCGGGAGTGGAGGCTCGTGACGTCAGAACGCACTAAAAATTATACCAAGGTGTGACGTATTGAGAATTTTAAAAGCGTCGTATCTTCTTCAATTTTGGTTTACGTAGCAAAAGAAAAAATACGGGTCAAATATTTTTTGATAATCTAACTGATGGACTAATTAGATTTTCAATTTATTGATGGTGGAAACTAGCCTATTAGTGCCTGAAGATGGCCGGCGCCACCGAGATCGGCCCAGAAAGAGATGGCGAGATGACCTGGATGCGTACCGCGAGGGCAGATTTGAGGTGGCGCGGAAAAAGAGTTTCTGGAATGTAAGGTTTTGAGCTGCCTTTCCGCAGCAGAGAGACAGTATTATATGTGGAACAAAAAAGGCTTAATTTTTTCAACATATGAGTAGCATAACAAATCATATTTTACAAGGTGATAGTAGCTGGTTCAGAGTAGCTGAAGATCCAGGTAAATAGCGTGCAACTGGAGTCATTTTTTTTTCAGCAGTAGAGTTCTATAGACTGATGATGATGATATTTATGATATTTGGCCAACTGGAAATCAAACCTTCACAGCCGTTTGCGACGTCATGTCATACAGCGTCATGTCATGGCAGACATGTCATAACGCTAACTGCTTTATGTCAAAATTAATATTAAAAAAAAAACATTCCTCGCTTCTGTCCATTTCCGGTTGTCAAACTGTGTGACCGTCTGTCACATACATGAAATAACTTTGTTACATTTTACACCAGTATCTCGTGAATAAAAAATGATTGATATTTCAATGTTTGAGACTCAGGAATTTAGGTCGTTTGACGAAGATCGCAGTTTGAATATCAATTCACTGAGATTTGTTGACAAGACAAATGGTGAAGAATGTTGGAATGGTAAAGATTTATGAGGGAATTAATGCGGAAGGAATAGAGCGAATGGAACGTTCGTGAAGGACTGAGTGAATGAGAGAACGAAGGTGTCTGGAAGAACCAATAATGGCTATAAATTTATTTTAATTTCTAAATAGTGTTTTTTGTTTTTGTCTTTTTTATTACGGACGCTTTTAACGTGCACGTCTTTTTACATTGTTCTCATATGTATAATTTCAACATGAACGATTAAAAGGAGTGTCTGTGGAGTTTCTTGCCCGTTCTTCTCCATTGGTACCTACTATTGGAACGGGCAACTTCATCTTTCTAAATGACCGACCCCTTGACAGTTCAAAAATGCCTGTAATTTGTTTATTTAAAATAAACGTTTTGAATTTGAGTTTATGGGACGAGAAAAACACGGTGGCAGAATACGGACGAATAAAACACGATGTCAAATCACGATGTTTGTAATTTTAAATACGTAAACTAAACATTTGTACCATAAAAGTGAATTTATTGGTACTCGAATCGCAAAAACTACTTATGTGAATGCTCAGAACTGGATTTTAAAAAGAACTGCCATTTTTGTTACCAACTCTCCTCTGTTTCAACGCGGTACTGTTTTTATATTAAAACTTTTTAAAAATAATGTTTTTAATACTGTATTTAGTTTAGTTTATGATATTCTTGTGCGAGTACCAATAAATACTTTTCTTTCTAACTTTGCTGACTGGCTCTGCTAAACTTTCCATAATACGAAATTACCATTGTGGAAAAAGTTGTTCGGTAGTCTTTATTCAATGTCATTGGTGTCGATTCTGTTGTTCACAAACTAAACTAAATTTAAGTTCAGTGTCAGTTAGTCCAGTCGAATTAGTCAGCGCCTGACGTAAATTGACGTATTTTTAGTAGCCAATTTTTTAATCACGTCTAAACTGGTCTATTGATTATCTAATTTGACGGGACTCAACTAATATTTATCTTCTGTCCTTTTTATATTGAAATAGAAAGAAAAAGATGCACTCAATTTAAATTTAGTTTAGTTTGTGAACAAAAGAATCGGGGCCAATGACAATCGAATCAGTTATTCAAAAAAGGGTAGATTTTTAACATTAGGTACGTAATTACAGCATCCTACATAAACACTGAGTAAATTATGATTCATATTTTACTGAAACATTTAATTACCAAGATGTAAATTATATTTCACATTTCCCAGCAAACTTGTGAGTAACAACATTTAAAATTCCTTTCCATAAATAATAATCTCATATATCATCCTATTTAACCAGATTGTTAGTACACCATCAAAGTAAATGATATTCTCATAATCCTTACCGTTCTCCGACCCACTTATATGACGTGCACCCTTTTAGGAACGATCTACATACGACACTTCATATCTTTGCTCGATTTACATATTTAGATCATATCCCTATGAAAGTCTCGTCTCTTTATACAGATATGATAGTTAAGACTGTAATGTTGGTTTTATTTTGGATATGTTTTGTAAGAGGCTCCCCCTTGTCAATGACCTTGAGCATTTAGTCTTCCCCACACCCCACCTACCCGTACTTCTCTTGATAAGTATTACGTAAAGTTCATTAAACTTAGCCATCTACTGGCTCAAGCTTGTACTACTATGACACTCGATGGGTTCATGTTTCTAGTCCAAGAGCCTGCGTACATTTTGTGATCATACATAATTATTGGTAGATACAACAATTATTATTTAATTCTTCTTCTTGTCGTGTCGAACGTTTAGGCTCCAAAATTGTATTAAGTTTGACCAGTAGGTACTCTGTACTTTAAGTAATCCAAGTGTGAATGAAACAAAATATATTTGGATATATCAATTAACTTTTATTTACTCATAAAAAAAAACTGTTGTTAAACTACATGATTAACATAAACAACTCTACCACAGATTAATAATAGTTACTTGGCAACAAATAAATCACTATATACAAAAATTTTACCGCCGGCGGTACGGCGGCCGGTAGATAAATAATTAGTGCGCGCAAGTACATGATTGACAGAGGCCTGGTGAGATGGAGCAAAATGATTTACTGCTGCGCTGGTATATGTTAGTTATGTTAGGTAACTTGTATTTAATCTTCGCTTTATAATTTTTCCGAAGTTTGAGGCGGTAAGTAGAGAGCGTCGAAGCTCGAGCCACTCACCACTATCGCTTTGAAGTATTGTGTTTTTTGTATTTTGTCCATTTCTTCATCTGTTTTCTTCAAATTATTTAAAAAAAGCTTTAACTTTATTATAAGTTTCATCGTCCATGTCCGGTTTGATGCACCTTTCTTCATACTCTTTGTCTGTTTTTCTTGATCCTGAAGCTTGAAATAAACGCTTTCTTGGTTTTTGCCTTTTTTGAATTTTGTTGTAAGCATTTTTCTTAATTCTCTTCTCTTCGAATTTTTGCAATTTTCCTGTGGGGCGCTTACTACCATTTATCGATTTGTAAAGTCTTGATATTGTCTTTTTTGCATTAAAGGCTACTGCCACCGCATGGACTCGTAATGAATAAGAATTCTTCTTATAAAAATTAATTCTTTTCCCCCCAACATACTTCGCGACAACACTGAAAATTTTCGACGCGTTTACTATCAACGTCATGGATTAAGCTCCGTGAATGCGCAGCTACGCTTTGTACAATGAAATTTATGCGCTGCCACAGAGCACTTGTGAAAAAGCCATCTGACACTTTATTTTTGTCCACCTCTCCAACTTTAGTGCAAAAATATGCCCTGTATTTCTACATTACCCACGAAAACACCCTGTGCAACCTAATGCGCCAGGCCCTAAAAATAATAGAGAATTGGTGTGGTAAACACCAACTATCAGTGAACCCCACAAAAACTGAATTAGTTCTCTTCACAAAAAAGAGGAAACTGACGACACTAAAACTACCATGATTCTTTGATACAACCCTAAGCCTATCAACTGAAACCAAATATCTGGGCATCTTTTTGGACAAACAGCTGAATTGGGCAAAACATACCAACTACATTACTACGAAAGCCAGCATATCTCTGTGGCAATGCAAGCGAATGCTTGGCAAAAATTGGGGGATTAGCCCCAAGGTCACTTACTGGCTATACACCACAGTCATCCGACCAATCATTGCATACGGCTCACTAGTCTGGTAAATGATAAATGATAAATGATAAATGATTTTATTTCTGTAAGTAGGTTTGTACAAACACTTTTACATGTCAATCATATTTTTTAAAACGAGATGAGGTCGGCGTTTCCTAACTGACTACTCTGAGAAGAAAGGCCGAAACAAACTCAGAGGTCACAGTCTCTTTTAAAGTCCAGACATAATCTTGGTCAGATCATGTGGAGACCATGTAGATTAGTGTCTGAAATGGTCTTTTGAGGAAAGAACCACACCGATTGAGTGGACCTGTCCAGTCAGTGCACGCATTTGTCAGTAATCATGCAGCTCAACTCAAACTTAAGGAGCTCAACGATTCGACGAACAATACCAAAGAAAGGACATTTGGGTGGGTCGCATAAATTACTCAAACTGCCAGACCATGACTAAAACTATCTGAGAAAATAAAAAAAAAAGAAGAAAAGGCAAAAAAAAAAAAAATAACCCACATAGTCTTCACATTCACAGTCATTAAAATAATATAATACTTTACAAAGTAAATATTCATGTCACTGTATATGTAAAATTTATCAATGTCAATGTGTATATAAAAATCCAGAAATAGTCTTGGTCAGATCATTTTGAGGACCATGTAGATTGGTGTCTGAAATGGTCTTTTGAGGAAAGAACCACACAAATTTGAGTGGACCTGTCCAGTCAGTGCACGCATTTGTCAGTAATCATGCTGCTCAACTCAAACTTAGGGAGCTCAACGATTCGACGAACAATACCAAAGAAAGGACATTTGGGTAGGCCGCATAAATTACTCAAACCGCCAGACCATGATTAAAACGGAAACAATGACCCACATAGTCCTCACATTCACAATAAATAAAATAATATAATACTTTACACAGTAAATAGTAAATGTTCATGTCATTGTTTATGTAAATAGATATTAAGAAAAAAAAAAAAAAAAGTAAAATCGCAAAATAAAATAAAACAACATTCGCAGTCTAAACTTATTGGAGCAGCTCAATCCCAAGCCTTTTTGTCCTCAATAAAGTCATTTACAGTATAATAGGCTTTTTGGCATAGTTTACGCTTTATAAAAGATTTGAATTTATTTAGGCTTAGTTCTTGAATGTGACTAGGAAGTTTATTATAAAAACGTATACATTGGCATCTAAACGAGCCACCTATTTTTTTGAGCCTTGATGAAGGAACAACAAATTTGTGTTTGTTCCTAGTATTTATGTTATGGATATCACTGTATTTTTTAAATAGATTAATATTTTTATGTGCATACAAAAGATTATCATAAATGTACTGAGAAGGCACAGTCATTATATTAATCTCTTTAAATTTGTCTCTGAGGGAGTGTCTGGGACTTAATTTATAAATGGAACGAATTGCCCTTTTTTGTAAAATAAAAATTGTCTGAATATCGGCGGCATTTCCCCACAACAGAATACCGTACGACATCACACTATGAAAATAACTAAAGTAAACCAAACGGGCTGTCTCTAAATCAGTTAAATCACGAATTTTCCTAACGGCGTATGCTGCAGAGCTAAGCTTTTTTGACATTTTATCTATATGGGGGCCCCATTGAAGCTTGGCATCCAATGTTATGCCTAAGAATACTGTGATATCTTCGGGTTTTAACTCTTCATCCTTTATGAGAACACTAGTTTCGACTTGTCTAACATGGGGTATCGTAAACTTAATACATTTGGTTTTTTTTTCGTTAAGTAGTAGGTTATTAACATTAAACCAGTCAACTACTTTTGCGAGGGCGCTATTTACATTGTTAGTAACCAGCTGCTGACGTTTAAGTTTAAATACAAGTGAAGTGTCATCTGCAAACAACACTATATCATGATTATCCTTTATGAGGTAAGGCAAGTCATTAATATAAATAATAAATAAAAATGGGCCAAGAATTGAGCCCTGGGGGACCCCCATTCTTACTACAGATCCGGGTGATCTTTTTCCGTTAACATCAACCCTCTGAATCCTATCACTTAAGTAAGAAGTAAGAAGATCCAGGGAGGCGTTACGGATTCCGTAGTGGTGCAGTTTCCTGATTAATGTTTCATGATGAACACAATCGAATGCCTTGGACAAATCGCAAAAGATGCCCAACGCATCGCATTTGTCCTCCCAGGCATTATAAATATGTCCTAAAAGTTCAACTCCGGCATCGGTAGTCGAACGACCCCTTGTGAAACCGAACTGTTTGTTATGCAGTAATTTATTTTTATTAAAAAATCTTTGCATTTGGTTTAAAATAAGTTTTTCAAAAATTTTACTAAAGGTAGGTAGTACTGAAATGGGTCTATAGTTAGTAGGGTCTGATGTACTACCCGATTTAAACAATGGTATTATTTTACTGTTTTTCATAAGATCAGGAAACTCACCACGGTCGATACAATTATTAAATATAACAGCTAAAGTAGGTGCTACAATGTTTATAATTGACTTAACAACATCCACAGAATTACCCCAAAGATCTGCGGTCTTTTTAACATTTAATGTGTGAAAGGTTTTAATTATATCTTTACAGGTGACATATTCGAAGTGAAATTCAGAATCACAAACTGGAACATTTTCCTTAAGTAAAGACTCTGCAGCAGTGGGTGATGAGTTTAGAGATCTAGTAGTTGATACGGGAATCTCTGCAAAGAAATTTTCAAAGGCCGCGGCGACTTGAGAATCTGATTTAATTATATTGTCATTAATAGCAAGGCTGTAGTCACTACTTCGGTTGCATGACTTTCCCGTTTCGCTATTAATTACATTCCAAGTCATTTTAATAATGTTACTACTATTTTTAATTTTTGAACTCAAGTAACGTGACTTGGCAATACTACAAACTTTTTTAAATATTTTAGAATAATTTCTAACATATAAATTAAATTCAGCAGTGTTTATACAAATCCGTTCTTCATATAATTCATAAAGTCGTTTTCTACTTTTATGTATACAATGTATTATCAAATTGTGTGCAATACATATTAAAAAAATCATTAAATTGTTGATTAGGGTCATCATTAGTCAACAAAAGTGGTAATTTACTCAGAAGTTTAGTCTTAAATGTTTCCAAGCGTTTAGTTGTTTTTGGGTTTACAGTGATATCTTTTTTAGTAGCCTTTTTGTTTAAATTTGTAATAGTGATCAATTGTCCGCAATGATCCGAGTCTATTGAATTAATAATTTCTTTGCGGGTTGGTATAGCATCTGTATATATGTTATCTAGGCATGTGGCACTAGTAGGAGTTATTCTAGTGGGCTCCAAAAATTGGTTAGCAAGATTGTATGACTGAAACAAACTTATGATTTTAGTACTTAATCCAGAATTTTCTAACAAATTAACATTAAAATCACCACAAGTGATGATGGACTTGTTTGTATTACAGATTTTGTGCAACACTTCATCCATAACTTTTTCAAAACAATCATACAATCCTGAAGGAGGTCTATACACACTTAATATAATGAACTGCTCCAATTCTATACAGACCTCTAGGACAGACCTGAGCACAGCCCAAAAAGATCTCGAAAAGCTGCAGCGGTTCGCGTGTGTGGCAATCACTAGCTGCATGAAAACCACACCCACTGCTGCCCTACAGGCTATGCTCGGATTGCCGCCCCTACACCTCATAGTGCGGGAAGAGGCGGCCCTTGCTGCCTTTAGGCTCCATGTATCAGGTACCCTAAGCAAAGACTCTAGGGTCAAACACATACGTTTAAAAGAAGATGCGATCAAACGGCAGCCAATGATGGCATCACCCTGCGACAAAACCCCGAAGCAATACAGCTCCCAAAAGCATTACAACATAGTGCTTAAAGAGGAGCAGTGCGACTACTCAGGCCCGAAGGAACTGAGCATTTATACTGATGCTGATGGTTCAAAGACCAACTGTGGAACTGGAGTCGGAGTCTCCTCACACGACCTCAACATAAAAATATCCAGACCGCTGGGAATGCTCAACACTGTATCAAGCGGAGTGTGTGGGCATAATACAAGCGGCTTATGCCATAACAGCCAGAAGAGTTACGAATGCCCGTATTCGCATACTCTCAGACAGCGCCTCAGTCCTCCAATCATGCATCACATCGAACCTAATGAATCATGCATCACATCGAACCTAAGGAATGCATCACATCGAACCTAATACTAGAATGTCACAATGCGCTTGAACGGGTTACGGTTCTTAACCGCAATAAAGTGACACTACAATGGATAAAAGGACACAGTGGATCGCTAGGTAACGACGCAGCTGACGAGCTGGCCAGAAGGGCATCTAGTACGTCAGTTTGTGGACCGGAACCTGTCGTGTCCATCCCCTTCAAGCAAGTACGCAGGTGGCTACAGGAGCACACCCATACACAAGCAGAAAGCAACCAGAAATGGCCAAATAATTTTTTTATATGATCTTTTGCTCCAATGCCCGTCAACTATGACTAGTTGACGGGCATTGGAGCAAAAGATCATATAAAAAAATTTGATTACGATGTTAGTCCCATGGAGAAAGTTGTTTAGTTTGATGGTCTGTATATACCACATCCTTAAATTTGGCTGGTTATTGAAAAGTAACCCTGTATAACTGAATAAGCACCTCATCCTGATTGTCAGATTCTTCTGTGTTAACCATGTTGATAACAATTTCATTTGGTTGCACTCGCAGTTCTTGGTAAGTATCTCTGAAAAGCCATACTTACATACAATTTCAAAAAGCGACTGTGTTACAACAGAACTAACGTATTATTTTTTTTCCTAAAACTCCTGAAAGTCATAGAAAAAACTTATTTAATTTCATAAATAGAACTTCCTACCACCCGAGTCATTTTGCGTTATTATCTAACAGGTTGTATAAATTTACTGGAAATTATTACTTCTTGTAATAGTAACAAACAAGGAATGATTGAAAAAAAAAGGCTTGAGCTCCTAGTCTATAATTCAACTTCGAAGTGATGACGTGTCCTGTCACGCACGATTATTTACACTAACACATAACCTAAAATACGTCCTTTCGCTTATTTTAATCAATAATTATCACTAAAAATGTGTCCTGTCACTGTTATTTTCCGCACTAACACAAAATAATAAAAAAACTAAACTAGATAAACAAGAGATATTCCAATGATAAAAGAGTAAATAAATTTGCGCGTAAACGGGAGCAGAGAGCGACGCGACACAGGTTCACCGTACAAAGGCCTCTGGCCGTCTGCCGCCCGTCGCCCGCGCACAGACCCGCGAACCAGCAATTCTATTTTTACGATTATTTAATAACATACTCCACATAATAAAAAAACCTTTTCTGTAGAATTATTAAGTACATGATTCTTAACTAATATAAAAATGTTTCACTACTGTAAGTTGTAAATTTAGGAATCCTATACGATTTTTGTACGCGAAAAGGGGTCTAGGTAAATAATGATTTCTCTTTATTTAGAAAGTTTTAACTATTTATTTTACAGTCACATTAATAAACTGAAACCAAGTTACAACATATATTTATTTTGTATTTTTTACGTAACGGTAAGATATACTTTATAGAACATGAAAACGGCCAAATTTTTCTGAGATCCCCTTAAGTGCCGATTTTTGGTTTCTGTTTTCACCACTAGGTATTCGCATGAGATTTTGTTCAAATTAGGATTTCTCCAGGATCGTGAGTTTATGTAATAACATAAACAAAGCTTCCAAACTCATTGGTTTTTATATAAATCTTTTTCCAATGCGTAGCCAGAATATGCAACATAAATATCCAACTCGCCTACTGGGAAAAATCAGAAACATTCATAGTAGTGAAAACTTAAGACCGGAGCCAAATAAACGCGATTCAGCGGCGCCGACCGACTGGAGCGGGAGCCGAGTATACCCGATATAGCGTCACCGATCCGAACGTGACGGCTCAGTTTCGTTTCCTCTTCAGAAATACCGTAAAGTGCGCCCAAAGAAGTTTTTACTTCAAGAACTATTCGGTACTAGAAACCACACGTTAAATAACCAACTCAACTAAAATCAGAAATATTCGGACAGTAATTCTTAAAACCGGATAATTCATTCTATAAAAAAATTCGTTTAACGAACAAAACCGAAGTCCATCACTATCATATCCCAGTTTATTTCTGTTGTGTCACCCGTCACTTTTTCTAATCAACGCGTCGTGTAGGTAATGTAAAAACTTACGCCAAGTTGTGAGATCTTTTTAAAGACCAATTTGGCGCGCCCTCTTGATTGCCAAAACATCAATCAGTATGTCTTCGCTTCATGAAATTGAGTTCGATAGTGGATCAACAACAAAAGTTGTTGAGTCTATGGAATTTTAGAATTTATCTGCATTCTTTTTGGGTGAATCGACAGCTTTTGTTTTTAGAATAGAATGTGTCAATGTTGTTTTAAATATAGAAACGTGAGTAGGTATTCTTTTTACAGATATCGTTAAACAAGTATTAGATAGGGATTGTAGTGGTGTCTTTGAAAGTCATGTTTAAATTAACCAAAACAATTTCGTTATGGAAATATTCTTCTAAACATAATTAAAAAGTTAGTCAACATCAAACATGATTTGTGTAAATTATTTCATCACCACTGCTCTCAAAACGGTGAAAGAAATTCGTGAGGAAACCGGCATGTCTTAGAATAAAACATTCGAAGACATGTGACATCCACCAATCCACACTGGGCTTGCGTGGTAGATTATGGCCCACTCCCTTTCACCGAGATAAGGCCTGTGTCCCAGCTGTGGGCAGTCAGCCTACATTCACAGATTAGATAATAGTTAGTACGTAACTAAGTACAATGCTCCTACTGTGAATATTTAGGTGCTTGAAGTGAGCTGTCAAGTGGAATGACTGCTCACTTTAAGCTCACCTAAGTTTTCATGTTGAGGTTTTTACAGAATTTATTCTGTCATTCGCGCGTAATCCTGCGTGCGTAATCCTGTGAATGTCTTAGAATTCCTGGTCCTACGAGATCACGGTTTCCTCACCTTAGATGACTTCACCTAAGTCTTCACGGTGAGATGGTTACAGAATCGCACTGCTGGGTACACTTCTCTTTTCGAACTATAATGCTAATTTAGCAAACAGCAACTTTCACTGAATCACAGTGAAATTGACTGCTAATTCATTAGAATTTAGAGCCAATCATTCACGTACTATTTTACTGAAACATTTTATTTCTATGTTTCTACGAAACACCGCAAAAAATTTCGCACTGGCGTGGACGTATTAGAACAACATTTTATTATTATTCGCGAGGAAGTAAATGTCATCGGCAGCCATCTTGGGTTGTGATACAAAGAACTTGGCTTTAGTTTCTAGTGTTTATAAACCAAAGTGGATAATTTGCGTGCCTTGTTTCATAGTTTTAGTTGCGAAAACCTACAAGATTTATTGAAGGTAAGATGTTTGATTTGTTTATAGATTTTGCCATTTAAAATAATTGTTCTGTGGCTTTGTGTGGACCGCGCCGCTTCGCAACGCGTTGTATAAATCCTTCTGCAGCGCAACGCACTGGCTGATAGCTCGCCAGACAGGAAACTATTATATCGGGTTGTTCGAAAGAGATACCGTGGATACTGGCACAAGCAACTGAAGGAACACGGGTGGGTTTTAGTCAGTAAAAAAAAACCCTCAAATAAAAAGGGTGACACAATAGGCGATCTTGTCGCTAAGAGCGATATTTTAAACACAACCTTTGGGTGGACCTGAGACGGTTCCTGAGGAAGTTGCGCGGCGCTGGAGGGGTGTCAGTTGTTATAACTTGACGAATCACTGAGCTCTCGCAACACGTCATCACAGCTTGCACCGCGCTGATACCTCAAGAACCGTCTCAGTTAAGCGGTAGGCCTATAATTCAAATACGAAATTTGAATCTGTTCGAACTTTGAATTTGAATCTGTTTGGCCCGCCGGCCGGCCGCCTGCGCGCCTCGGCTCCAAATGTGCATTGGCGCATTTTTTCAATGCGGAGCGCTGGGCCCGCCGCGTGGCTACAATGGGCGCTTAGCTTCAAGTTTCAGTTTCAGTGAAAGATTCTAGGATGACGTATATTACAGAGAGATCCGAATCATTACCAAAACAACTTAATAGTTATGTTGTTTAAAACTTGGTAAGGGATTTCGAACTTAGATCATTAAAATAAATGAGTTACATTTGACTTCGCTGTAACTTTAGTAAGTTACTGCAGATTTAATCACCTAGCTCATATACATAATATCTCAAACTCACATCAAATTATACTGGATACCTTTTTTAAGTCCCAAAACCGTTCTAGGGCAATAATAGTACCTATAGAGGTATGAGGAATAGGGTGTAAAGTCTAGTCATCCTCCATAGAAAAGGGAGGATCCTCCGACCAGACGGGTGTCATGTCTGGCGGGCAACTGCCCGATGATTCATGTCGGGCTGTTGTATATATGCCAGTCGCGTGGTATATGTGGCGCTGTAGAAGCCGCTACAAAAGGTTAATTAATTTCAATTCATGCCATATTTTTCTATCGTTCAACAGATTCGGCGGGAAATATTAATTGTGTCTGATTCCGTCTGATGTTTTCATGCCAATTTTTTGTTGTTCTTGCATAGTGAAATGTTATTATGGTATATTTAGCATAAGCATATTCAGTCTATAATGTTCCCACTGCTGAGTCACAAGCCTCCTCTTTGTAAGAGGGAGTGGGCCGTAATCCACCACACGGGTCCAGTGCGGGTTGGTAGATGTCACATGTCTCCGAATTTTTGATCCTAGGACGTGCCGGTTTCCTCACGATGTTTTCATTCAGCGTTTTGAGAGCAGTGGTGATGAAATTATTTACACAAAGTAAAGCGTCTGCTTGGCTTCGAATCCACGAAGTTTGTAAGAAATGTTATCATGGTATATTTGACAACCAGAATACATATACCAGCTGGTCTGTTCTGTAAAAATTTTAGGTGAAGTGAGCTGTCATATTACCACTAAGCATTCGATGGATTGACAGCTCACTGCAAACTCATCTCACAAAAGTTTTCATTGTGAGATTTGTACAGTTCGGTAGATATAGCCTGTCTGCCAAATAGACATAGTAACATTTCTTACTACAATATCAAGAACAAGAAAATGTTGGCATAAAAACTTTACGAAATGTGACGCAATACATTTTTTTCCAGCTGAATCTGTTGACTGATTGAAAATTATGGAATGCACAGAAATGAACGCTCAAGAACGGATTTGAGACTTCGGTTTAAAATCATATTGAAATTGGTTCGATGTCAGCTTGGTATTATGTACTTATCCTACTAATATCCTACTATATATACACACATCAAAAGTGTCTAGGGATCAACATATATTTTTGCAATAACTTTTCTCCTGATTGATATTAATTAAAATTTTCTTTAAGGATTCATCAAATAAAGTGTTTTCGTTTGTCACAGTAACGATAAACCAAGTCACCTTTGCATTGATAAAGAAATTTGCCATTTTCCTAATAAAGGGATTTTTGACATTTGAACCACTAACACAAAAGTTCGAAAAAAAGACTGAAATAACAGTTTTCTCTAAAATTTTATTGGGTAACTTAAACAATTAATAATCCGTGTTTCTACCGCGAACACTAACAACACAAGAACATCGGTTTGGCATACTCAAAATGAGTTCATCCAAATCACGCTGTGGAATGGCCGCCCATGTTCGTTGCAACAACAAAAAAAGGTCTTCTTGCGACTGGATACCCTCCATATTCGGCAGAGCTCTTCTCTGTAGCATATCCCATGCATGCTCAATCGGGTTCAAGTCTGGCGACTGAGCAGGCCAGGGCAGGACATTGATGTTAGCTGCGGCGAGAGTCTGTCTTACAACTCTTGCGGTGTGCGGTCGTGCATTATCATGCATTAACTGAAATAAGGGACCGATTTGCACTTGTAGAGGAACGATGACGTCTGATACAATCGTCTCAGCATAAATTTGAGCGTTGAGGTTGCCTCTGATCCAAATCAACTCAGTTCTTCCGCCGATCCAAATACCCGCCCATACCATGATGGTTCCACCACTATAAGGATGGACTTCCTGGCAGGATTTTAATCGCTGTTGGCGTCCAGGGGTTCTACAGTGTCGTATACGTCTTGTATCCGGTCTCATACCAAAACGAGACTCATCAGAAAAGCACACGAAACGCCATTGTTCTTCTGCCCAATTTCTGTGTTCAAGAGCCCATTGATATCGAATCCTACGATTGTGCATTGCTATAGGTGGTACCCGTAGCGGTCTTCGGGAATGAAGGTTCACTTCATGCAAGCGGTTTCTGACTGTTTGGTCGCTAATTAAGTTCCCTGAAGAGTGATGAAGCCTCACGGCTAACATCATGGCGGTTATTGTTGGAGCTCTTCGAGTTAAGATTTGAATGTATCGGTCTTGTCTCCGTGTGGTGCAGCGATACCGTCCTCCATGGCGCTCAGCCACGGTACCAGTGCTTCGGTAACGTGTCCAAAGTCGACTGATAACACTCTGACTTGTATTCAGAGCTAAAGCCACAGTACGTTGCCGGGAACCAGCTTCTATCATTCCCACGGCTCTGATCATTTCTTCCCTGCTTAAATGACGTCGCCGCTCCATAATAACGTTGGTTTTAATCAGTAGTAGGGAAACAGTAGCACTAATAATGTCTTCAATGCGTTGTATGTTTTTATAGGGAAAATATTGACAGCTGATTTTCATCTTTTACTCGAATTTGATTCACAGTTCCTGATTCAAATTATGAAATGCACCAAAAAGGATCCATATAAATTTATAAAATCATAAATTTATTACAAAGCCACATCTCAATCTCAAGAAATCCGCATAAAAATGCTTGATCCCTAGACACTTTTGATGTGTGTATATCCTAATAATATTATAAATGCGAAAGTTTGTGAGGATGGATGGATGGATGTTTGTTACTCTTTCACGCAAAAACTACTGAACGGATTTTGATAAAACTTTACAGTAATATAGTTTATACATCAGATACTTTTTATAACACATAGGATACTTTTTATCCCGATATTCCCACGGGATCGAAACTTACGCGGGGCGCAGCTAGTAATAAATAATACAATCGTTTATTTACAAACAGGACATTTACAATGATTAGGTTATTCAATAGGGTAAATAGTCGAGTGATGCCAAATATTACAAATTAGTAAGTTCTTAAGCACATCATTAAAATCATGTCAGATTTTTGCAGAATACTTAGATCGGCCGGCTGTAGTTGGCCCGTCGCTGTATTTTCTTCCCGATTTTCATGAAAAATATAATCCAAATAAATCAAAATACAAAAGCTCGGTAAATAATCATTAAGACAAGTTGTACAGAACATTGACCCAGGCGGTACACTGTTAACAGAGACCAGTTACGTTCAAGTTAAGTGCGATACTGTGTCCGCTTTGTTACGTTACACGTCGGGCCCACCAAATGGGACAGCCGATATTTTGTGCACATTTTTCGTATATTGTATTGGTATTAGCAATTTGGTTGTTTCGTAATGTGTGTGTGTGTGTGTGTGATTTTGTGTACACTTGAGGCGAAATAAATTTACTTAAACTCCATTAGAGCATTAGAAAAAAGAAGCTCGTAGAAGCAGGAGTGCAAAACATTTTATTTCAAAGTTAAGATAAAACAATTAAAATAAAATTGTTTTAGGATAACTTCGATACTTAAACGATTTTTTTTTAAAATTATGCTTTATTTATAATAATATCTTCATCACACATTATATGTGTGTACGATTTTATGACTGTGTCAATGAGCGGAATACGCGCAGCTGAATTTTGGCCAAAAGATCTTTAAAGTTTTTGCTATCGATACGCTAAGAAGCAGAAATGAGTAAGTGTTTTTTTTTTTACTGTAGCTGTAATCAGTTAATACAGAAGTACAGATACCAGCACATCAAGCTACTACAATCTGTCAAATTTCTTTAATAGATTTTCAACTTTATCGCTATATTATAAATTTCAAAGTTGATTGGAAAAATTTGACAGTTTTGGGTAGCTTAATGTGCTGGCGGCTGTACCTTATCGGACGCTCATTGCAAACTTTTGTTACATAACGAAAGTGTCATGCTTGACGGTCAAAATGTTACAGTTTTTTTACGGTCTAGCTTTCATTCGCTAAGTGTGCAAAAGCGAAAAGAACTTCTTTTCAACCGGCACCCTAATTGCGTAAAGCACTATCAATCTCAACCAATAATTTTGAAGGATATTGCAAATCCATTGCTTCGTAAGTTCGGGAAATTTGTCTGCTCAACAACGTAAATAACGCAATGAATGTTGTTGAACTGTCAAAATGAAACCCATTGCTACTGTTAGTCAGTTACGCAATTACCGTGCGGGTTCCGGGGCAGCGGGATTATCCGAAAGGTTTACCGCTACCCCGGAACACAAAGGGCTAAGGAAGGAACACGGGTGGGTTTTAGTCAGTAAGAGTCTGACACTCGATTCTGCTCCACCCTGAGCCTTGCCACCCTGAGCCTTGCCACCCTGAGCCCTTCAGCTGGAGGGGTCATTGGACGATATCCCATCCTCAAAAAAAAAACCCTGCAGGTGTCCCACCACGACACCTCTCGACTGCTATTTTAATGCCCATTTAAGCTGTGAATTGCGTCTTTCTGCGTTTTATGATTCATTTCTAAACTTTAGATTTTTACTACACTAAATAAGACACTAGCTTCTGTCCGCGACTTTGTCCGCGTGAAATGTCTTGTTCCCCGATCCACCTCGTTGCATCACATCGTCCTGAATTTCTTTTCTTTTTGACCGGTTCTGGGCTCATAACGTTCAATAGCCTAGCATTCCTTATATTGGGCTATCAAATGCAGTTAAGCATTTTTCAAATACGACTGGTCGTTCCAGAGATTATTATTAAAATTTGTTTGCAAGTTTGTATCCCACTATCCCCTACATACAAACTTACAAACAAATAAATTTTGCTTCTTTGTAATATTAGTATAGATTTCTAAACTAAAGATTTTTACTACATTTATTTTATAAGACATTTTAGATGATTCATTTTATGGCACAGTCGTCGTTTAAGTTTTTTATTATCTTTAAAGATCAGTCATCGCAAACTAGTCTCGAATTGAATGAGTCTCACTTAACGACGTCACGTAAAATCTCTCTGTAGACGAAAAATATGACCAAAAACTACATGAAGTTGAGAGCTGTATGTGACAAAGTACTCACAGTGAGTCGTAAAGATATTGCTCTTAATTGTTTGCCATAAATTAATTTAGTTCCTATTGTTTTACTGGGCCAATAAACTTATGAAGACTTATTGCGTTTAGACTAGTGATGTGTGTCGTCGGGTTTTTCTTCTATTTTATTTTTGGTAATGTAAAGAAAGAACAAAAGGAAAAATAAAAAAATGGTATACGCACAGGAAATACAAATAGTCAAAAATAGTATTTAAAACTAACAACGTTACAGTAAAAATAACAAAAATAATAAAAGAACCAAAAAAAAAGAACTGTGCGAGGCCAAAAAGGCTCCTTATTCAGCAAAATGCTGAGATATTAAAAAAATAAATACCGCAGCGCTGGAAATATTGCATCGGTATATTTATACATAGAGTGGCAGGGACGGATCGAGGTGCAACCACTACTTCAAGCCCATAAATGTACAGAGACGGACTTAATGCCATAGGCATTTTCTACCAGTCAACCTTTGGGTGATGCAGAGACAAACAGTAGTAGGTGATTTTAAATATAAAGATACGCAGAAACCTATTTAAACTATAAATATAATATATATCTAATCACATATAAATATAAGCACAAATAAATATATGTCGGGTGAGGACATGTGTATCTCGTTATTATCAGACATATTTTAAGTACTGTGGGCTAACTGTGGGTAGTGTTGGTTATTGCGCAATAGAAAAACGGTTTAGCAGTTTAAATCAGATTATAATTTCACAAACAATTTAATCACACTAGCAAATCACACACTGTAGGTACATGACACAACCAGATACGTAACGCGAGACAGTTTCCGAGCACATGTTATCCATACGATGTCCAATGGTCAAGTCCCCCTCCGGTTCGCTGTTCGCTCCTTTATACTGATAGCAAAACAAGTCGAGCAGCGGGGCGGTGGGAGAAGTTCTGTGACGTACTTGTCGATGGCGTGATCGGTGACGCCGCCGACACGGCCATACTGACTTGCGGACGTCCTCGTGCGCTTACAATTCATACGTCTGTAATAAGCATAAATTGTGCGATTATCCTGACCATAAAAATCGTACTTTACAATCTGGACCGGTTTATCTAAACCCTACAGACTGGTAAGAATTAGTTCTGGACCGGTCTTGAATGACCCTGCAGATTAAAAAGTTTTGGACCGGTCCCTATTGACCCTTCAAACTTCTGGACCGGTCTTCAATGACCCTTCAGATAAACAAGTTCTGGACCGGTCTTTATTGACCCTTCAGATTAATCTCTGGTCCGGTTGCAAACCCTTCAGATTAACAAGTTCTGGTCCGGTTACAATTTTTTTTTTTTTTTAAATTTTTTTTTTAACCCTTCAGATTAACTTGTTCTGGTCCGGCTGCAAACCCTTCAGATTAACAAATTCTGGTCCGGTTAAACCCTTCAGAATTTATTTTGGCTAGTCCGGAATATTATTATTCCCTATAGCTGATTTATCATTGGACCGGTTTAACCCTACAATGATTATTGCAATTTAATGGTCATCGTTAGTTCTATGGACATCTGCTCGCGTTAATATTAATCGGTTCCGAATAAACAGACTTAAAGTACCACTTTTGCCCCGTGACACGCTTTCCGGGGTGGAAAATCCTCATGGATGTCCTCCGCCCCGGGGCGGGCGGAGGGGTCTGTCAGACTCTTACTGACTAAAAACCACCCCGGCACTCCATCCACGACGGTGGCTGCGCGAACGTATGATGCCTCCGCAACCCCACCGTGATATGCCAGAGCCAAGACTGACTCGTTACACCGCTGCGCGCCTTTCTCCACTCCTCGCAAGCTCAGGATAGACTCTGTCGAACGCCGCCGGGTGCTGGCGTTCCGAATAGTCAGACGAATGACGCCGACATGGCCACCTTGCTCGCACACGTCCTCGTGCGTCAATCCGTAAACAAACATACCCGCAAAGTATCACATAGCTCGGTCACTCCTGAACTAACCCGTAAGAATCAGTTTGATTTATCAGACTTTACTAAAGTCAAAATTTGACAGAACTCTTTATTTAATTTTGAACTACACTAGAAAACCTATTACTAACAATAATCAGGAAATTCAATTCAACTACAACTGACCACATATATACCGCACTATCTCACAAAAGAGATAATTAAACCAAATGAATCAACATACTTAAGCTCTGCATGTGATCTCTCGCTACGCATAGCCCAGTAATCTCCAGCTACTCATCTTTCTTTTATGCGAACCCCCACGGGAGCGCCGTCTCTCCTGGACTTTATGGTTTTCACTGAAACTCGACCTTCGCCAGAGTTGACTGCCTACCGCGCACTCATGGACTACTAAAGTATTAGACGCCGATTTCTAATGAGTTACGGCTACACGACGACCTCTGGTACGGTCCAATCATCATGTAAACTTACTCTCCTCATTGTTACTACTACTATGCTCAACCTCAATTTCGTCAGTTATACTCCGATTTTCTGGCATTTCTCGCAAAAAAAGACTGATGACATAATTAAAAGGGACTCGACTCTTTAAAATCTTTTTTATTTCACGATCAATTTGCAATAAGCATTCAAATTAAAAACCAAAAATTAAGCCACTCTTATAAAAGATTCCACACCATGTTAGCCAAAGAAAATAAAACCTCAAGTATCTCATTCAGGGGCCCACACATTTGTCACATACTCACTTCCCGGAGGAATGCCGAGTCGTCCTTGACTCTACGGTCATGGCTTCAAGGCTAGACCTGACCATACTACCCAGAGCTACCGTGTATCACGTACCCAGGGTCTAGCAAGTAAATGCCGATTTCTAACGGGCTATGGCTACGACACTATGGTACGGTCTCCGACCAGCCGAACTAAGGTTCACCATTATCACAAGACTTAATCTCTACTCTGCTTCATCAACAAGACTATTACTAGACTTCCCTCAAATTCTTTAGTAATACTCTGATCCCTTGTCATGTGCCAACAAACTTTGATCAACCATAGTGAAAATCATCAACCAGAGCTATGTAAACAAACTTCGATTATCTAATAATAGAGAAAATCATCATCCAGAGCCATGTACCATCGTTATCCACATTAACAACCATCCTTTACACTAAGATCCTTAGACACCGACAAAACCCCACACGAGTAAACCACTCTAAGGCCACGGCTCTCCGGCCGACCACCACCTTAATTCACAACCACACGACAAGCCCTCGTATCGAAAATGACACATTTCAACAACCTGACCTGCCCCGCCCCCGACAGTAAACAGCTGTCGGAAGAATGGTGGTCGTCTATTTGACTTAAACTGACAAAATTTTCTGGTTTTGGTCCTGTGAACAGCAGCGTTTTATAGGACTCGCTACGATAACATTGATTGATGTTCGATACGGTACGGAAGCGTATCGAGTAGTTGTGAATAGCTATGCAGCAATCGCATTGCTCTCACACATCCAGCGCATGTATTGGTGTGCACCACCCAATGACTACATACTTTTTACTACGGCCGATAGTGAACCCCTACTCGCGTGGCTCCCATTACTTAGGCTCATCACCATTGTGATCACCATCTACTCGACTGGTACATGACCTACTGGCATCATTCGTAACCTATTGTGAGAATATTTAAAAATTGCCTTGTTAACTAGATTACCGTTAACCGGGTAACCGTTTTTGCTGTTGTTATAACCAGGGAAGCACTCAGTACCAGAGTCAAAACAAAATGAAAACGACTCACCAGATTCGGTAGACAATGGATCTGTAGCTGACTTAATGATAGCTTCTCATCTCGGCCGCCACCGCAATCAATCTCTCTGGACAGCTTGCTCGAAAAGCACCGTCCCCGATCAGCGATTGTTTGTACAGGAGATCCAAAGAGTGCAGCGCTGTCCAACACCGTCATTCTGCTTGCATACGTCATTGTGTGTCAACCTGTAACCCAAAAAAAGCAACAGCAGTGCATGTTCCACTCGGCCAATTCTGACCACATAGTTATCGAAACACATTACTTAACAGAAATTTAATAAAAAAAAAGATAGCAAACATCGCTAACAAAAGACTCAAGCCTTAGTAATTGGTCAGGAACTGTATCAACTTAGGAGTAGACCACATACAACTGTCATGACTCTGACGCTGCAGCAGCCAGTGACACCCATACCACCCATATCATCATCACCTCCAGTGATACGATCAACTTACTTCACTTCACATAGAGTCTACCACTCCCAGGTGATTACAAGACCAACACAACAATAGTCTCCTTTGAGACCCTGGTCCCCGCTGCACCACCAGCAACCCATCGCTCCCTGAACAACTCACAAATGAGTTGCAGTTACGACTACAGACAAGTGCGTACAGTGCGACCTAGCTATGGTAAGGTATGTGCTTTAACTAACCGAACTCTTCTCACAGTCTTAGGAACACTACTTAGAGGCATCTTGCGTATGCGATCGTCAGCGTACTTACACATGAGATTAGATTTCAAAGCTTTTAAGATAAAGCGATCATCATTCAAAACTTCCGCTACTTTAAACGGACCTCTGAACTTCCTGAACAAAGGTTATCTATCATAATATTACTTTGCAAGTAGATGTCGGGTAGAAAATGTGATAAAATTTAAATTTTTGCTCGCTAACCTATACACTACGTCATAAGAACTGTTCTGTGCTGAATACACATGTTTGACCAAGACCAGTTAATACAATAACGCTATTAAGTCGTATGCCACTTAATTTGGCTGTACAACTTGCTTTTACTAACGAGCATTCGGCACCAGAATCGTTAACGAAACAATACAGCTCAACTTTATTTTTTAATATGCCTGAGGGTAGTTGTTCCAGCATGTCGTCCACCATCCGCTTGGCTGCCACTGCTTGTGCAGGGCCGCGACATGTCCTGGTCTCCCTCACTTGTAGCACACGAAGGGTTTCGCTGTGGGCCGCTTGTGCGAAGTCACTCCACGTTACTGGTAGCTCCACGCTACGTCCTTGGTATGCTATTTACGATAGCCACGTTGATGCTGCTCCTTACTAGTCGCAACAGGCGCGTCACTCAGCAAAGGTATTTCTGCATACAGCCTTTGCCCATAACAACATGCACCATGATCGCGCATCCGTATCTGGGTTGTCTGGGTCCAATTTGAACAGATCCACATGATTATTTAAAAAGCATTCGCACGTTTGCACTTTGTTTTTCAAATGTCAACGGTTACTTTCACTTTTAGCGTTCTGATTTTGCGCATGAACCAACACGAATCCTACTTCTGATGTCGGGTGAGGACATGACTCGTTATTGTCAGACATATTTTAAGTACTGTGGGCTAACTGTGGGTAGTGTTGGTTATTGCGCAATAGAAAAACGGTTTAGCAGTTTAAATCAGATTATAATTTCACAAACAATTTAATCACACTAGCAAATCACACACTGTAGGTACATGACACAACCAGATACGTAACGCGAGACAGTTTCCGAGCACATGTTATCCATACGATGTCCAATGGTCAAGTCCCCCTCCGGTTCGCTGTTCGCTCCTTTATACTGATAGCAAAACAAGTCGAGCAGCGGGGCGGTGGGAGAAGTTCTGTGACGTACTTGTCGATGGCGTGATCGGTGACGCCGCCGACATATACATAAATAAATGAGTATACTAAAAAGAAATAAGACAAACAATGAGAATATATTAGCGTTGTGATGATACTGCCAGCCTTACTGCCTTTTTGACAGTACAATAAGAATCATATTGCTTTGTTTACGTCGCGGTCGTAGAGTAGATACCACAGATATAGATAGACCTAGATAACGCAAGTATCACGATTTGTATAAAAACCAAGCGTGCCTATTTTTTGACTACCTACTATGACTTCACAAGCGCTCTTTCTTACTCACGCTCACCCAGCCAGAGCTACACAGGACTGAGCGCGAAAGTGGCGGCTTACGATTTTTGAACGTAAGTTGGTGCGATTTTTGGCACGCGAAGTAGTTGCTCTTGTGTTATCTAGGTATATCTATATCTATATCTGGTAGATACATTTTCCAAACATATGAAGCAATGGTTTAGCAATATCCTTCAAAATGATTCAGATTGAGATTGGTAGTGTGTTACGAAATTAGGGTGCTGTTACCAAGGATTCAGAACTAAAAAAAAAAAAAATTCTTAACACAATTCTGTTTTGTAAATCATAGTTTTCAGCCGTAGACTCTGATTATAGAAGTGCACATAAATTATCTAAGTAATTGGTTTCTTTGGTAACTATATCATAAAAGTAAATATACGACTGACATGTACAAAGAAAAAGTACAACATAAAATAAAATTTTCCAAATTGCCTCAAACTCAAAGCATTACTTTTTGCCGCGAAAACACGGCCATGAACATAAATTATATCTAAGTATATTAATATAATAAGCGGAACAGATTGTTTTTTTTTTGTTTGAACACGCTAATCATAGGAGCTATCAGTAGGTACCTACTATTTTGTGGTACCAGCCGGATTTGTATTTGATAGCCCAATTACTGAGTTCGGTTTAGCTTGAGGATGGTTATTAAGATCACGCTATGACCCTAAGGCGCCGAGCAAAAAGAAAAAAAGGTAATCTGCGTTCGCGATTTATTTGGCAAAAATGTAAACAAATATGAATTAATGGAAAAATAACTTTAATTCCTACACAATAAAGTTCAGTTTACGCTATAACTTCAAACATTTTTATAACTTTTTAAATAGTGCTATACTACATTTACAATAAGATTAGACATTCAAACAAACCTTCTTTACAGTTTGTTCACCCGACTTTTACTTCTATTCCGTAGGCATAAGGATGTCATTAAAATCAAAAAAAGTGCTTAAAATAGCAACTGTTTACTGCTTTTAATGCCATACTTATGCCTACGGAATAGAAGTAAAATTGGTTGAATGGACAGTAAAAAAGGCTTGTTTAAATGTCTAATCTTATTGTAAATGGAGTATAGTCACTCTGAAATCAACTTTATTGTCATTGACATAAAGTTGATATTTGTTAACTTGAAATAGGGTAGGGGTGTACACCACTGCGCACTTTTACTATAGAAAGAGTGCTAAGCGAAAACGAAGGTATAATATAGTCCGGGACAGCGGGATTGTCCGAAAGGGTTACCGCTACCCCGGAACACAAAGGGCTAAGGAAGGAACACGGGTGGGTTAAGAGTCTGACACTCCCTTCTGCTCCACCCAGAGCGGGAGGGGTCATTGGATGATTTCCCATCCACAAAAAAAAAAAAAGGTATAATATAGTAGTCTATGAAATGAAATAAAGGCGCTGGCGGGCGATGGGACGCGACGCGGTGGCTCAGGGACCGGGAGAGTTTTTATAAAAATGTGGCTGTTATCTTAGTATTAATACATGATCGATTTAAATTAGCTAGCGGAACTCTGCAAGCGTGATAGGTAACAATATCTAAACACGATAAAATAAAAAAAACAGTTTATTTTTTTGGGGGAATCAACGACCGCTTGTAGTGTTGTTAATTGAAATATATTTAGGTATCGATACTAATCACTTCTGTGAAGTTAACACATAAAAGAAACTGATATTTCAAGTGAATAAATACACTTGCGGTCAATGAGCACAAAAAAAAAATCATCAAATTTACTTCTTTTTTGTTTTATAAGGATTAGATATCGATTCTTATCACGTCTGCGGAGTCTCGCTAGCTAATTTAATTTGAACCTCTATTGTGTATCTTAGACATCTACGCGAACGAAGTCGCGGGCAGAAGCTAGAATATGAAATAAAGTTACATTTCAATATTTAGCACTCTATGTATATATGAGAATGTTGAATGTCTCGTGTGAGCAAATAATCTCCGTTCTGAGTTATTTATTTCTTTCGTTGACTTTATTCTGTTGTTTACATGTTCTCCTATTTATTTATAAGGGTTCCGTACCAAAATGGTAAAAAGGAACCCTCATGGCGCGACTCAGTCTGTCCGTCTGTCACAACTGGATATCTCAAGAACTACTTACTAATGCTATCAACTTGAAATTTGGAATAGTTTTAGATGACGTTTGCCCCACTATTTTGCAAATAAGAAAGAGAAAAAAATTGCAACAGGGACTGAAGGGGGGTCTTAAAAAAGTATTTTATCATAACCCTTAAAACAGAATATAGTGGCCACTGTGATCCGTTTTAAGGATTATAATAAAACTAAACAATATAAAACTACCGCTTCTAATAATATTAACGTATAATCTTGTGAAGCACAACTTAACGTGCTTATTTTCTGCATTTTCATTCTAAATTGGATGAAATAACCAAACAAACGATGAGGGCGCCACTGTGCGGTCGGCATAGTCTTATCGAATATTATAACGGCGAGGGCCGTTGAAAATTTAAAAATATTTCATGTTTCATAAAACGAAACCCTCGATGCGAGAATCCGACTCGTTCTTGACCAGTTTTTTCATATTATGCTTGTATTTGCACACTTGTTTTTGTATGTAAGAATATATTGTGTGCATGACAGGTAAATATCTAGCTGAGTTTTTTATGTGTTTATGTTTTGAGTAGTCTTTTCATCGAAATTATAATTATATTCGATTTTACGTTATTCATAATCAGCCTATACCCTGTTCCCACTGCTGGGTCACAGACCTCCCCACTGTGAGAGGCAGTGAGCCATAATCCACCACGCGGGCCTAGTGTGTTTAGCGGATGTCAAATGTCTTATAATTTTTGGTTCTAGGTGGTGACGGTTTCTTCGTTGTGTTTTCCTTCACCGTTTCGAGAGCAATGGTGATGAAATAATTTGCACAAAGTGCCTGCTTGGGTTCGAACCCACGACTTACAACTCGTAAGTTGGGCCGTTACCACTGAGCTACCACTGCTTTCAAACAATGTAGGTACAGACGCCAGCACATCAAGCTACTACAATCTGTCAAAGTTCATAAATATATTTTCAACTTTATCGCTAAGGCATAAGGTTCAAAGTTGACTGGGAAAATTTTACAGTTTCGGGTAGCTTGATGTGCTGGCGTCTGTACAAAGAAATCATCATCTCATTGATATTAATGTACAAGATTCAATCACTTTTCTAATAACAAACCATCATATTTTCTATTCTCCAAGTAATGAAAAGGAAATAACGTTATCTCTCAATCTGAATCATTTTGAAAGATGTTGTTAATCCATTGCTTCATATGCTCGAAAAATGTGTCTGCTCAACAACGTAAATTACGCAATGAATGTTGTTGAACTGTCAAAATGAAAGCCATTGCTATTCTTAGTGTAAGGGGTTCGTGGCTAAAAGCTTGCCGCGGTCGGTCCGTGGATGGGTGACAATCTTTACATACCGATACCCCTCTGTGTCTCGGAAATCACGTTAAGCCGTTGGTCCCGGCTGTCATTCTTGGATCTTTTACAGACGTTACGGGTCGTCAGAAGCCCAAAATTCTGACAACCAGTCATAATAAGGGGTATCTTGTTAACTGGGTTGTGGCAAAATTAAGATTTGAGCTCAGTACTCACAAATTTTCAAAGTATCAAAAAAAAATGGGGAGATTTTGGGATTTTGGGTGATTTGTGAGTACTGAGCTCAAATCTTAATTTTGAACTTTCGAATAAATTCTAAGTAAGTTCTGCAATTCCTAGATAAACCATAACTTTTTAGGGTGTTAGGTTAGACTATGCTAATTAGTTATCACAAAAAAACTGAACCAGAAATGTTCAACAGAACGAGAAAAAAATCGAAAACTGATGTTAAGTGAAAATTACGAAAAGATCATTAAAAAAATTCTATCTCGAAAACTACGAAAAATCGTAGAACATACATGGGGATGATTCGGATACTCCTCATCATAAAGTATCTAAATTTTACGTTTGAACGTCAACTCCCCGGCCACCCTGTATATTATGTGTGTACATAAATGGTAAAATAAATAAATAAATAATTGGGAAAAGGTAGGCAGATTGATTTTTTTTTGGTACTGTTAGCGTGTTACGCAATTATCCGGCAAGACTTGTAGGCCGACAACAGCTCTTTATAGAACTCTTCAGAATTAAGTGTTGTTGGCGCCTATTTTTGATATTATCCACTGAATAACTGTTCAGCGAGTCTCATTCTTTTTTATTAAATGTCTACCAACACAATTTAAGTTTCTTGAGCAGTGTTCTGTTATTTCTCGTTATGATACCACTGTTTTGGTCTAGCTTCACTGTTTAGTTTTTTTTTTGTGGAAATTGTGTTTAAAAAGTTCAAGAGTAAAAATAATAATAATATTTTGGCATTCAGCAAATTACGCAGGAATAATATGTCTTGCTTTTTAGGGTTCCGTACGTTTTCTTAGGAACACGTGGAGGTATCAAGTTGAAATTAATATCAATATGTAGGGTCTATAGTCCCTTAGAAGCTCTAAAATCAAGCTTATAAGCCAACGCAATAAAAAAATGTGGTGATTTTTATGCTTCATATTATGATACCCGCAAATAAATAAAAACCTATAGGGTACTTCCCGTTGATCTATAATCATGAAATTAGAAGCAAGGTCTGGCGGCACATGTAAAGGAAAAGTCCTAAAATCGTTAATTTGTAGTTTTATCAATGCATTTTTTTGCGATGACAAACTTACATTAATATCAATATTCGTATGCCGCTTTTAGCGGCGGATGTGTTGAACTTATCCATTTATACCAACCAACTTTGTACCTACCATATCCTACGAATAAATGTCTTTGTCTTTGTCTTTGTCTTTGTCTTTGACCATGACATAATCGATTTGTAAGAAAACATTTTTTTCAAATATATAAGTTTTTTTTTAGGGATATATTCCCCCACGGAACCCTTCATTTTGAGTGGTCCGACACGCACTTGGCCTGTTATTTTTTTAACAGAGAATATTTGCCTTTGAAAACAGGTATATCGAGCGATAAATGTGAACTTGGGGAAGAATTTTGTGGAACATAATTTTTCGGCTTTAAAATAATTTCTTGCTGATTACTTTACAACAAATTTATTTGATGTCTTTTTTCATGGACTTGATTTATAATAAGAGTTACAATTCTGTCCACAATAACTTTCCTTTGACTCAATTTATAACTAATTAGCGTGAATTCTGACTTCTCTGGTCTTGTTACAGTGATATTTGTATAATTATTTAAAACTAGCTGACCTGGCAGACTTCGTACTGCCTCAATCGATAACTAAAAGGCAATTGACTCTACATATTATTTAGAAAACGTATGTATGGGAAATAGAAAAGGGCTGTTTTTAGGGTTTCCCCGGGAATTATTCGATTTTTCTCATCTTTTAAACCTTAACTAGACCTCCACGAAAATTTCAAGACCAAGATAAGATAAATCCGTTCAGCCGTTCTCGAGTTTTAGCGAGACTAACGAACAGCAATTCATTTTTATATATCGCTTCTTTGTTTCAATAATGTGTTATCTTGAAAATTGAAAGAGTGATATCGTCGTGAATATGTCACGTTTTCGCTGAAATTTGAGAGCACATTCCTCTCACTCATAGATTCGCAATTACACCCACAAAAGAAACCACGTTTTTTGGAAAAATAAAATCAGTCACGGCGGTTTCAACTATTAAATTTTTAAAAAATAATTGTCGGGCTTATCACGTTATTGAAGCAAAGAGGCGATATATAGATAGATTATTTGAGATTAATAACAATTTCTTCTGCTCTTAAAAACGGTGAAGGAAAACATCGTGGGGAAGCCGGCATGTGTTAGAACCAAATATTTTAAGACACGTGACATTTACCAACCCGCACTGCGCCCGCGAAGTGGATTACAGCTCACTGCCTTTCGAAGAGAAGAGCCTGTGTCCCAGCCGTGGGAACATTATAGGCTAATTTTCCCACTAAATTTCTTGAACAATGTAATTTCAACAGACAAAGTATAGTAATTACCTATTCATTAACAAATAGCCCGTTTAATTAATGTCATTAAAAATAGATAAAGTCCCTAAAATAAAATGTGTTTCTAAGGGCTAAAGTGTACCCATCACCTTATCAAGTAAAACCATCTGTCCAAACGCCTGAAACTGCAATCATTTTTCACCAATAAATCGCAACCACTTCCCACGGCCTCAAGTGTACTCAGTAGGTTCCGAAAGAGGTAGTTCCTCGCTACTGAGTCGGTCAACATTTGCTGAGTATTACATGACGTCTGGAGGATGACTAAGGGGGTGTGGAAGGGGAGGGGCAGACAATCTGAGCTAGCTTGCACGAAGAAGTGCTATCCAGTTAGCTTTGTTTAAGTTTGTCGTTTGATAAAGCTGTGCATAACTTACCGGCTGACTTTTTTTATCGTCTGGACAAAAACGGAATGTAAAAGGTGAACGGAGTAGAAGCCCATGGTACAGAAATATATTTTTTTTTTACAAAAAAATCTCGGTTTATACTTCTTTACTAATACAGGGTCAAATGAAATTAGCTAACGAGATGGATACTCTGCAGACGTGATGGATATCGATATCTAACATTATAAAACAAAAATAAACTTATTTTATTAACTCATACTTCAAAAAACTGCACTACCAACGGTCATTGACCACAAGCAAAAATACATTAAGTATTTTTGTTTTGGCTTCATCGTACGCAAAATACGCGCATTGACGTGGAGTTGCGGACACCAGTCCGTATTACCTATTACCTTTGGCTTTATCATGTTTATATCGAAACCCGTCTGCGGAGTTTCGCTAGCTAATTAAATTTGACCCTGTATTTGAATTGCGAAAGTATATAACATGTTTGTTGGTAGATGTCTATTTCTCTGTTACCTTTTCACGTCTTAACGGCTGAACGGATTTGGATGAAATTTCAAAAGCAAATGGTTAGACCGTGACCTGAGTTAATACATAGGATATTTTATATCCCGGTAGTATCTTCCGGTGGCATAATCTATCACCTCCACGCGGATGAAACCGCGGGCATGTATAATAAAAAGAAAAACTATAAACTTACCAAAGTAGGTACGAGTAAGTACCTACTGGATTTTTTCTATAAAAAATCTCATTCAAATTCATTTGAAATGAATTGTGATTTAATAAACTAAAGGAAGAAAGCAAAATATTATTTCTGCCCACTGCCCGCAAACGTCCCAAGGCACCCTTTTCTCATTCAGATAAATAAATACGCATGTTTTATACAATTCCAAACTACTTATTGAAGTCTAGATTCTCCTGAAATTGTTTTTTTTCCCTGAAATTCAATTGAGTATTATTTATACTGCGTACTTTGACTTAGTTGGCGAAGCTTCGCAAAAGTAATGCGTACCGATTTCATCAAGCTGAAGTGCCAATGAGCTGGTCATAATTATTTAGCCGTAGAATCGATGACCGTTGGAGTTGAGGTGATCTCGAGTGGAGACCGTTAATCGGATAATTATTTAAAACAGTTGATATTCATTTGTTCATCTTTCATTCTCAGATCAGCAGTGCGATTCTGTAACCATCTCACCGTGAAAACTTAGGTGAAGTGAGCGTGGAGTGAGCTGTCAGTGTCATCCTGATGCTAGGGATTCATACTCTTGACAGCTCACTCTAAGATCACTTCCCCTAACTTTTCACGGTGAGATTTTTTCAGAATCGATCGGATAGGGCTTAACAGACCAGTGGCGAAAGTACCATACAACTCGATTCCCGCCGGCTTCCCTTCGAAAATTCAGAACACAACCACTCTATAATCAATTCATTACTGAAATATAATGAAACGGTTTATTGACATCGTTTTCTTGCTCCGGCTTACCTCTGTCATAAATTCACCATTCGTCACTGAAACAGACGGACTTCATTTCAGCTGCAATATCGCAGTTTGGATGCAGTTGACTTAACCGCTTCGAAACCTAGTTATGTCAACTGCATCCAAACTGCGATGTTGCAGCTGGCATGCAGCTCAAATGCAGTCCGTCTGTTTAGACCTTAACCACCCGGTCACGACTTTTGGCTTAGCGGCAAGCGGCGCGGTGTCCTATCTGCTAGCGTTAGGCTCTAGACAGACGGACTGCATTTCAACTGCAATCCAACCGCAAATTGCATTTCAAGTGCAGTTGACACGACTGCAAACCGTATCAACTGCATTAAAACTGCATCCGAACTGCAATTTGCGGTTGGATTGCAGTTGAAATGCAGTCCGTCTGTCTAGAGCCTTAACGCTGCGAGCGGTGCGTCGAGGCATGATTCATACATTTTTTTATATTTGTTTTTACCGCTCGCCGCCCCAGCATGCTTAGCTGCCGGTGATAGCGGCAAAGTCGTAGCCGGGCGGTTAGAATGGGAGTGCCCTATTTATATTCGAGTATAATTCGCGAGGCCGCCAAACCCTTAACCTTTTAACCGCCTACGTCGGATTAATCCGACAAATGTTTTCGTGCCCATTTTGCCAGGGTCGTATATTTACGACCAAATACCACAGCTCGTTTACTCTGTTTTCTTATTAATTACGCTGCATTCTATCAGGTTATTTGAAAAACAAAAAAAAATAGAATCACTGTGCCTGGCGCTGGCGGCACGACAACTGATATAAAGTCTGGCGGTTAAAGGGTTAACACATTTGATACTATAACTTGATGCTGATTCTGATTATTATTAACTAGCTTTTACCCGCGGCTTCGCCTGCGTTCATGTCGGAAAATATCTCACGGGAACGTACTACCGGGATTGAAAGTACCCTTTGTGATAATCCTGGTTATAAACTATATTTGTGCCAACTTTCAGCCATATCCATTTAGCCGTTTTTTCGCCAATCCGGAACATTCAGACAAATAGACAAACGGACAAAAACTCTTCGTTACTATTTCATTATATTTATCTTTCACTCCTAGATTAGAACGGGAGTGCCCTATTTATAGTCGAGTACGATTCCCGAGGCCGCAAACCTTTAGCACTTTTGTATTATTAGATGTTGATTCTGATTATTATTAATGGTTCTATTCGAGGTCAAAGACCACAAAGATTTCCGCAGTTGAAAAATGTTTCCTATGGTTTGTTTACATAATAAGTACTTATATTACCATACGATCATTTTATTATCATACAGGAAGCTTGGAATCTGTGATCTTTTACAAGACTGTTGACAGAATACCCACAGCTTAGGCCACTGAGAGAAAAAAAAGCATGTTTTGTAATACGAAAAGACATTAGCATATACAATCAGATAAATTATGTATTAAGCATATTATTATTGCCATCTCACTTGAATTTACCGTGTTATAGCCGTTTCATACTACTGTCAAAGATTGGCAGTTGTGATTTGAATATAAGTACGGACCAGCGGGGTAATTGCGTTACACACATAGCAGACGCCAGCACATCAAGCTACTACAATCTGTCTTTCTTCAGTAGATTTTCAACTTTATCGCAAAAACTTACGGTTCAAAATTCATTGAGAAAATTTGACAGTTCCGGGTAGCTTGATGTGCTGGCGTCTGTACCTACATTCAGAGAAAGAATTGTTATGTAAACTGACTACCTGCACGCTAATTGCGTAACACAGCTTTAGTGATAACTAGCGACCCGCCCCGGCTTCGCACGGGTGCAATGCTGATACTTAGTATAGGTATTTCAAGAATGTCAGCAGGCGCCGCCGCGGTCGGCCCCCAGCCGCGGCCGGTACCGCAGCAACCGCTATGTCCCTGCATTTTAAATCTGTAATATCTTCGAAAATATTCATTTAAATTACATGCTGCAAAGGACCATATTTATCTATATTAAATGCACAATGTATTTAAGGTACTTAATTGGATAAGGATTAATGCTGTATTGCTTAAAATCGCTTCGTAAATAAGCCATTATTTCTCGTAAAAAGTAAAGGATAAAAAATGATTATTGTGGGTTATTCCTAAGAGATAGACATATACCATCGCGGTTTTTTTTGTAGACCTTTTTAAGGTGTACAATACTGTAGTACATTATTTTGACCTATCTCGTAGGGTTCAGCCAGCGTTTGATGAGTAAGCGCAAAAAAAATGTGTTTATTTACGACATCACATTAGAAACCTCTAAAATTATCAATGTTTCTCTACTGTACATGCATGCAAGTATTATATATATAAATCTTCCTCTTGAATCACTCTATCTATTAAAAAAAACCGCATCAAAATCCGTTGCGTAGTTTTAAAGATCTAAGCGTACATAGGGACAGAGAAAGCGACTTTGTTTTATACTATGTAGTGAAGTTGAAAATGTACAGATTGTGATAGCTTTGGCGTCTGTATGTATTTTCTGTTTGATTTTTTAAACCCTCAACCCGACCCTAAAAGAGGCGGTCGTCGTTATGTCAAGCAAACATAGATCCATAATCGAAAATATAGCTAACTAGCGGCCTGTCCCGGCTTCGCACGGGTGGACATTTATTTTTTAAACATTTAATTTTTTTCTTGCAATTAAAAAAAAAACCTATATAAATCAGTGATAATGTAGCATTCAAATAGTGAAAGAATGATTAAAATCGGTCCAGTACTTTTTGAGTCAATTCGTTACAAACATACATACAAATCTTTCCTCTTTATAATATTAGTATAGATAAATACCAAAACAAAATCTATAAATCCAAACCCACCCATAAAGCATCAATTTGATATCAGGCATACAATTTTTTTTTAACGATTTAATTATTACCTATTCATTCCCGCGAGCAGTGGAGAGCAGTGGTGGCCAAGTGATACTTACGAGTTGTAGGTCGTAGGTTCGAACCCAGACAGACTTTACTTTGTGTAAATAATTTCATCACAGTGGTGATAAAATTATTTACACAAAGTTTTTGTGATGCCTTCACAGTTTTGAGAGCAGTGGCTCTCAAAACTGTGAAGGCATCACAAAAACATCGTGAGTAAACCGGCATATCCTAGACCAAAAATTCAAAGACATAGACAACACATTTGACATCTGCCAACTAGCACTGGGCCCGCGTGGTGGATCACGGCCCACTCCCACTCATCGAGAGGAGGCCTGTGTCCCAAAACAAACACGTCTTCCGCAGCTACTAACAACAATTATAAACTCAAGTGAGCAAATGTAAAAGCCGTGTATATCTAAATAGACGGAACCCTTCGATTCCCCAGTGTGTTGTTAGGCAAATACAGCCGATAAGCATAGACAATAACAACAAACAACAATGATATAGAATGATCTTCTATTGTTTGACAAATTGGAACGTTTACGTCTGTGTTCTAATTTTGAAATGCGTGTAATTTGATTTATGGGGACAATGACTTTACAGTACGTTCACTTATTTTGCATCACTGTCAAATTCACAGTGATCTTTATTGTAGTAGAAATAAGGTTGCTATTGGGTTGCTGCCATTGCCTAGACTGTCAACATCACAATGATTTTTGTTTTTGTTTCATTAAGGTTGCTATTCGACTGGTGCTGTCTGAGGTAAAATAGTGACAATTAAAATAAACGGACGTGTTATAATGTCAGCCTTTAATGTCAGGATGATTCTGGCAATCGAGATTTCCTGACTTTTAGTGTCGGTATAGTCACAGTTGACTCAGTATTATGACTGCAGTTTTTATTTATATTTTACAATATCCATGGATTATTTTTATGAACATTTTCGAAGACATCAAATCGTACCTACTCAGAGATTTATGTACCTAACCATATTTTGATTTAAAAGAGTGTCCGTGAAGTTCTATATCCGATAATTCTGGTTACTTATCTCCTTTGGTGACCGTACCTTAGATTACTTAATTAATTTTAAAAAATTAAAATTAGTTATTGAGAAACGGCTCATATCTAATCCATTATGAGCCATAAAGCTCTTTACCTACCATAAAAAGTAAAATAATTTTAAGACCACAGTAAAAAAAAAACAAAGTAAAATCAATCTGAGAACAAAGTAAGAAAAATTTAAGAATTTTTCATTTACCTAATTCTGTCATTCCAAGAGGAATCATAATAACAGTCGATTGATACCCTAGGCAAGTTTATACCGAAACCTCTTAGTCCAATGATACGTAAACCGGAAAACCTTACCCGTGCGTGTCTACATCAAAGTTTTTACGAGTACTTTTTGAAGTACCTAGCAGGGAAAAAAGTTTTGTAGGGAGCAAATAAGATTCTAGTATTCTCGGACAAGTCTCGGCTATAATGCTGATTGGATGACGTGATTAATTTAAATGACAATTACATTTTTCGAACTGTGAATTCTATTCTTATGTACTTAATTCATATTAACCATTCTAAAGGCGAGTCCACATGAGCAGTTGCTTACGAGCATTAATTTGAGCAGTGGGCATATCTATCCACTGCTCATTATAAAGCACATACGAAAGCACCAAGTTTCTTTAGTGAGGATTTTCAAAAGAGCACAGTTATTTCGGCTCACTTTCACCATGGTACCTAATTAGCCAGGTGGTGATGAGTTTATGGCGTAAACTGAATACGGGGAGATATATTGAAGCGGGGCGTGTTAGATGAATGCGTCTATTATAACCAAATCAGAAGAGTAATCAGTAGTAACATTACACTTGCCAATTAAGTAGCCACGTTTTCTTCTGGTTAGGTATATTGATGATAGGTGGAAGTAGTAGGCGATCACAATTCACACATGCAGCGGTATTGCAGATAGTTGCACTTCGCTCACAAAATGCTCGCTATATATGTAAACGCACCCTTATGTCAACTCCGTTGTCATACAGCTATGTAGATTGCAACAACATCAGATAACATTTTAAATTAATTAACGAATGAATAAACGTTAACCCAACTGGGTACAACAAGTGGCACATGCGAACTGCAAACTCCTGTTGAATAAAATGTAGTTTGGATGTGGCATACCGACCGAAAAGAATACACATAGAAACTCTCTCTTCTTTCTCTCTCAGAAAGAAGGCCTGTTAGAGGCCGTGTAGCCCGACCACTTCTAAGAATACATAGACATCTCCTTCTATACAATGTGACATTTTGCTCTGATCATTTCTGACATCGCGAAATCTATAAATTAGCTGTCCTTTTCTTGTCTTTCATTTGTCTGTTTCTACGTTAGTTAGGTATGCCACACGTGTCGGACTTTTGTGTTTAAGGATTGGCTTTAAAAAATTAAAAATATGAATTTAGTCGAGGGTTGAAAGTGATAAAAATTGGAAAGAAAAGGAATTGCACTTTGTCCTTTTCCACACCGTATTAACTACTAGCCAGAGACATCAAAAGCGTCTTCAAATTATTTTATTAATACTTTGTTAGCACATCTTGGTCTGAAAGATATTAATTAAACTAACACGTCTGCACGGCTACAGTTACGTAACAATAATATAACAAACTTCACTGTGAGGGAATAATTTGTACCGCTTCGTTACCATACTTTTTGGACAGTTCTGCAGACTTTGCAACTTTCAGTTGAGGCAGGCTTTTGTTTCAGTGGTTGCTACATGTTCGTTGCATGCGAGTAAAGGTTGATTTATGCAAGGCCGTGTCTAAGCGAGGCATGGGTTAGCAGCGGATGCAAAATGTTGCGATTTTTTTAATGATTTAATACTACAAGTTTAAGAAACGATGGATGGACTTTGTGAATGAGGTTAGGAAGGGGGTGACTACCGAAATGACGAATAATAACCTAAACTAACACTGGGCTAATAGGATCCTTTTTTGCCTCGCACATTAGGGTTGTACCGGAACTTCCGCCTCCGCCTGCGACATACGAAGCCCTATAATGTAATTATAATTGAACCACGATTGTAAACCATATATTACTATTTTTTCCACATCCGCTTTCACCTCCGACTCCGCCTCCGTTAACCCCCGTATCCGCTGAGGCGAAACCCGTCGACTCCGCATCCGCCTCCGACTCCGCAATGAAGGCCTCCATTACAACCCTATCGCACAGGTCTTTTTTTACAAGCTTTTATTTAACTTGCAATGTATGTATGCTTGTTCGTGTGGAATATTGCAACTCAATTTTGAAGCGGATATCTTCAACAGATTGAGCTGAAATTTTGTATACACGTTTAATTTAGATGACAATGCATGGTTAGCTGTATGACGTCTTTCTAAATCCAACATGGCGGAACTCCCAAGATGGCGGACTACTTAATTAGTTTTAATGCACTCCTACAATTTGGGTATCAAATGAAAGGGATTGCTGAGAATAACTCGAATAATATAAAAATAAATTAAAAGTAAAAAAACTTTTATATAAAACAAGCTTTTGTTTAAATGCGCTAAAAAGAATAAAATGAACTTTTCCTTAAAAACTTTTACTATCAACTTATAACTTCATTACACAATTATTTCTATGATAAAAAAGCTTGTCGCGAGCTTTACCTGTGTAGATAAACAAGTAAATTAAATTACTTGATCTGATTGATTTTAATTTTTGAAATTTTCAAACTTAGTAAATACGAGTACTTAAATCTCGCGACAAGCTCTTATTTTGTTTTATGTATGTTTGTTGTAAATGCTCCTTTTTTACTAATTGTAGGTATTACCTGTTTGTGTCCTAAATAAAATATTGTTTCTTTCATGCTTTAATAGAGAAGTATGGAAGAAAAAGACATTTTGCGCTGACCTGAAATAAATCGGACAGGAGAATGAAGACAACAAATCTAGGCTAGTTCACTGTTTCATTGATTTAGCGGTCACATCCATGCACGATTGCTTAGTTTCAGTAGGTACATGGATATTTTCGATCCCAAATTCGAGTAGAGTCTATATAGAAATTGATGATATTGTAATGTTTTCGCTTTTCATATCAAATCTTATGGCTTCCTTTGAATTTGTCCCCATTTCGGCTGTTATCAAAGATATTTCGGGACGACAAATTAAAATATTACCAGAGTATCACCGATGTGCCAATTAGCGTAAGCTCCTAAATGTCAAGTGAGATTAAGTTTGATATTGGTTCGATTTTTCTATCAGCACTTTTTATAACGGTTGAGTGGGTAGGATTTTACTTACACTTAAGTGTTATTGGGTTTTTATTTATTTATTTAATACTTAAAGCACATACATGTACACAGGCGGACTTAATGCCACAGGCATTTTCTACCAGTCAACTTTTGGGTGATGCAGAGACAAACAGTAGTAGGTGCGATCATTTGAGGAGGTTTTTCCATCAGGAATTTCTCAGTAAGGGCCCGGAGTATGGATTGTGCTCGGACCTCGGTTGATGGCAATAGCATGCATAGCATAATCAGCCTATAATATTCACACTGCTGAGACATAAGCCTCCTCTCTCTGTGAGTGAACGGGAATTCACCACGCGGGCCCAGCGCGGGTTGGTAGATGTCTCATCTGCCTAGCCTTTTCCCAACTATTTTGGGGTCGGCTTCCAGTCTAACCGGATGCAGCTGAACACCAGTATTTGACATGGAGCGACTGCCTATCTGACCTCCACAACCCAGTTACTGGGTAATGCAATACCCCTTGATAAGACTGGTTGTCAGACTTTCGGGCTTCTGACTACCCGTAACGACTGTCAAAGATCCACGAATTACAGCCGGGACCAACGGCTTAACGTGCTTTCCGAGGCACGGGTAATATAAAGATGGTCACCCATCCACAGACCAACCACGGCAAGCGTCGATCGATCAGGTTAAGCTTAACCTGATCGATCGACCTGTGCGGCTGTTATTATTTAGCCACGGGCCCCTCGTTGGTAGATGTCACATGTCTTCGAAATGTTTGATCCTAGGACGTGCCGGTTTTCTCACGATGATTTTCACTCATCACTTTTGAATTTTTGTCATGGAGTCGGTCAGTCAGGAAGATAAAGCTAGTTGCTCATTCCAAACAGTATCTAGGCTCGCATATTTCTAAACCTAAATTGTTAGCTTTTTTAACCCTACCATATTTCCGATTAACCCCGTCTTCAAACTTAAAGCTATTAACTATTTCGAGCTAAAATTCTAGTAAAATCCGTTAGACGCAAATCTCGTTAGGATTATCCGTTGCAGCAACAAAATTAGATCGTAACAGCGCTGCAGCAGTCTGCTGGATTGGCTTCGAGCGACCCGCGGTTTATACGATTATGTCTTCCAGCTGTATCGTTAGACAGTTCTATGTGGTTCTATGTACCTAATTGAGAAAAGAGTTGGTAACAAGAACATTGAGAACAAGATTTTTTGGTAAATTTAGCAATCGTACCGAAAATTTTTGCTCGATTTTTTAAAAGATTTTTGTTTTGGCCCTAATTAATTACAACCGCACGGGTCGATCGAAGGTCATTGTATGCTTTCTGAGGTTGGTTTGTGGATGGGTGACCATAACTTATCGAAAGCCCTCTGTGCCTCAGAAAGCACGTTTCTCCCGGCTGTCATTTGTGGGTCTTAGGCAGTACTTTTGGGTCGTCAGAAACCCAAAAGTCTGACAACCAGTCTGACCAAGTATCGTGTTACCCCATTACTAGGTTTTGGAGGTCAGATAGGCTTCATGTAAAATATTGGTATTCAGCTGCGTCGTTAAAGTGGAATCTGACCCCAACATAGTTCATCTTCTGCCTAGCCTTTTCCCAACTATGTTGGGGGCGGCTTAAATTCCAGTCTAACCGGATGCAGCTGAATACCAGTTTTTTTATATGGAGCGACTGCCTATCTGACCTCTGCAACCCAGTTTCTGGGTAATACGATACCCCTTGATAAGACTGGCTGTCAGACTTTCAAGCTTCTGACTACGCGTAACGACTGTCAAAGATCCACGAATGATAGCCGGGACCAACGGCTTAACGTCCGATCCGAGGCACGGAGGGGTCTCGGTATGTAAAGATGGTCACCCATCCACTTATTTAGCCACAGGCCCCTCACAGTTAGTAAAAGCCGACCCTAACATTGTTGGGAAAAGGCTATGATGATAAATTAAAGTTGCTTACTTTACACATAAATTCCGGATTTACAACTATCTTACATAAGATGTCATGTTTTAAATTACTGCCTCTACCACCTTCCGCACCAGATTAATATTTTGCCATGTAGTAAAAATTTCAGACCCTCTCCTATGTAACTTTCAACCTTTAATTATTTTGTATAAAGCTTGAAATAATTACGTACATCCTTAAGCGACGAGAAATTAATTAAATCGTGTCGGGGGTGAAACGCAAATAAATCAACTAAGATGAATTTAGGACGCATGTTGCAGGATCGAAACCCGGGAAGCTATCAAATCAACGTCACTTTGCTACTCATTAAGTGCTTGCTTAGTAGGTAAGCATTAAGTAAGTTATTGCTTTTGTATGTAAAGTCAGGGAAATTATTTGTTGAATAAAATTTTACAATTTTTGTAAATATGTGAGCACCATGTATCTATCACATAATTGATTTACCAGTCTGTTATATTTTTAATTCTTTTTACCATTTGTGGTAGATTAAATTTTATTTTATTTGCATCGCCTTCACATATAATTATATAATGAATGTATACAAAAACTTGTAAAAAAATTTTAAAGAGTAACGGTGGAGTTTCTTGCCCATTCTTCTCCACACGAAAACTACTTTTTGGAACGGGCGACTAGAATCAATTCTATTTTTTTATTTTTATTTTTGACGTCCAAAAGTGCCTATTTGAAATAAATGATTTGACTTTGACTTTGAGCAAATTGACTACCAAATTAAATTGTCTGTATCTTCTAATCACAACTGTTGCCCTTAACTGTCATTGCTTAAATACGGCAAATTGACGCCAGGTGTCAATTTGCTGAACAAATCATTTCCCTGATTCTACAGGAAAATATCGTGACGGTCTGAAAAAAGACAACTGAAAACTAACTGTGAGTAAGCATCGATCATTAGTTCTTCTTTTTCTGTTTGAAAATAGGTTTATTGTTCAGACGCCAGCACATCAAGCTACTCCAATCTATCAAATGTCTTTAATAGATTTTCAACTTTATCGTTAAAGCATAAGGTTCAAAGTCAATTGGGAAATATTGAGAGTTTCAGGTAGCTTGATATGCTGGCGTCTGTACGAAGCCCTTATAAAACCGGAATATTATTGTCCCACAGCTGAGCAAGCGCTTCTTCTCACACAGAGAAGGCATGCGCATTGACAAAGCCCTTGGTCTATGGAAATTCCAAGGACTATTTTGTATTAATAACTAGCGGTCCGTCCCGGCTTCGCACGGGTGGACATTATTTTTTAAACATTTTATTTTTTTTCTTGCAATTAAAAAAACTTATATTATTCAGTGATAATGTAGTATTCAAATGGTGAAAGAATTTTTAAAATCGGTTCAGTACTTTTTGAGCCAATTCGTTACAAACAAACCTTTCCTCTTTATAATATTAATAATTAGTATAGATAATAATAATCGGTTGGTGCCGCATTTCATTAAAATTTCCTAAGGGGCCTCTGTGAGTTGGCTTCGGCCCCTCGTACGCCTTCCAAAGGACCCCCCATGGTCCCGAGATATGTAAATTCATGATAATAACTTTATTTCAGAGAACAGAACATCCATATTTGTGTCAGTAAATACTTAAGAATTAGTAAGCCACAAAAAGACAAAACAGAACAAAGGAAATTATATAGACATGTGGAGTGCGATCCAGTGTCTAAGAAAAGGACCGTCTAAATGGACGGTTCGCTATTACTTTCAGAATACTGTTGGAGCTTGCTCGGATACGGTGCAATATAGAGGCCGCTCGCTTTCTCATGATGGAATGAAAACCATCAATTCGAGCCTCCATAAACATGCCAGACGCACTACAGCATCTCGGCAGCCCCAACAACATCCTAAAAGCATTATAATATGGTACACGAAGCCCATTGAGTGTATTGAAGAGGTTGCTCTATTAATATGAATAAGTACAGCTCAAGTATCGGCTCGATGCAGCGGGATTGTCCGAAAGGGTTACCGCTGCCCCGGAACATAAAGGTCTAAGGAAGGAACACGGGTGGGTTTTAGTCAGTAAGAGTCTGATACTCCCTTATGCTCCACCCTGAGCCGGGAAATGACCCCTCATTTGATGATTTCCCATCCACAAAAAAAAAGTATCGGCTCGATATGGTATTACCCAGTAACTGGGTGGTGGAGGTCAGATAGGCAGTCGCTCCATGTAAAATACTGGTATTCAGCTGCATCCGGTTAGACTGGAAGCTGACCCCAACATAGTTGGGAATAGGCTAGGCAGATGATGATGAAGTACAGCTCAAGTCTGTCTAATCGAATCTAACTAGCTTGCTTGTCCCACTGCAGCGCAAAGTCCTCCCTCCCCTTTTCTACAGAATTCAGTCCTTTGCTAGTATAGACGCCAGCACATCAAGCTACCCGAAACTGTAAAATTTTCCCAATCAAGTTTGAACCTTATCCTGTAGCAATAAAGTTGAAAACCTATTAAATTTTGACAGATTGTAGTAGATTGATGTGCTGGCGTCTGTACATACAGTCAGCACCCTAATGGCGTAACAAGCTTTCAATCACAATCTGATTGATTTTTGAAGGATATTGCTAATCCATTGCTTCTTATGTTCGAAAAAATTTTCTGTTCAACAACATAAATAACGCAATGAATTTTGTTGAACTGTCAAAAAGAAAGACATTGGTACTGTTAGTTGTTATGCAATTTCCCCGCAGTCCTTTCGGTAGGAGTCAAGCTCGTTCCACTATCTTAGCCTTGGCCTGCCGCGATGTCGTTATTCATTGAATAGGACCGAATCGGTGCTTCTTTTAGCCTATTTTTCATATGATTCTTTCAACTCGAGTAGGTAAATAGAAGATTTCCCTTATTGCTAGAAAAAAGAATATAAGAAAGTGGGGCATAGTGAGACAAAGGTCGGAAAAAGGAGGATTTATGCGACCTCCTTTGGAGAGGACAAATTAGATTTTTTAAATTGAGAATGCAGTTGGAATGAAGTTAGGCTTTATACAGTTAAGCGGTTTGAATGAATACTTATAAAGTTGTTACTACTTTAATCAAGCGTTACTAAATTAAAGTTGATTGTTTAAGTTAAAACTGCAACTTTTTTTCCTGTGGCAACACTACCGCTAACAGCTGTTTAAAATTAGTTCTTGTATTTAAAAAAATAATTTGTTCGGGTTAACTTCTAATTGTTTATACTTACTTTATTTCGGTATAAGGATATAAGTTTATTTTGATTTTATTACCCGACTGCGTCGAAGCCCAAAAGGAGGGTTATTTATTTAACTATTTATTTACAGACGCCAGCACATCAAGCTAAAAAATCAAATTTCAAATTTCTTTAATAGATTTTCAACTTTATCGCTAAAGCATTAGGTTCAAGGTTGATTGGGATAATTTGACAGTTTCGGGTAGCTTGATGTGCTGGCGTCTGTATCTACATACATATAAACAGACAACAAGAAAGAAACAGAAAACTACGTAAACAAAGGTGATGTTTATTTTTATAAGAAATTTCTTCCAGTAGTTATATCTGAGACAGGAAAGTAGATAAAAAGAGATGTACGTAGAGAACGTGTTTAGTTTACAATTCTTACAAAACTTTTAGAAGTCCCCGGGGAAAACATTATAGAATACTTAGTTCTTTATTTGCACAAAAAGTAGGTACAAGTTACAGATGTTAAGTTTAAATTGATTCTATACTAACTACTTTAAGAGGTAATGCGGGTGTTCTTTTCTCCATAGAAATGATCTCGCCTTTTTTTCTTTCTGGATAATGACCACAAAGCAATATTTTTTTACAAAACTAGCTTCTGCCCGTGACTTCCTCTGCGTGAAATTTCACCTTTTTAGGGGTGGGATTTCGAAAAACACTTTCTTAGTGGATACCTAATCTTCACCCTCTAAATTTCATGTGTATAGGACCAGCGGTTTAGGCTGTGCGTTGATATATCAGTCAGTCAGGAACTCTGGAATTTACATTTTATACATATAGATAATAAATATTACTACTTGTATGTCCTTTTTTTTCTTGTATGTTTTCCTTTTTGATGATACATTATTTTTATAAGCACTATAATCCATTTATAAGCACTATAATGCTCAAAATTAACGATTTAAGCCGCTGCTGCTATGAACAGAGGCCTAGCGGACAACTATTAATGAAAATAGAAAAAACATAGGGACGCAGTTTATGAAATATCTTTTAAATTGGTCCAATATTAGAGGAGGAAATAATCGAGAGCCAAAAAAAAAACTAAACCTCGAATTATGACTTTTTACTTAGGCTTTTTCAAAAGTCTCTCCGACCGCATTTCCTCTTAACTAAGGCATGCAAACTATTTATCCTCGCTGTTTAAATTTATTAGGGTCGTTGCAATAAAGCAGAAAAAAGAACGAAAGATAAATAGATTTATTTGTCACAGAAACACGTGCACACAAGAAGATAAATTATCTCGAATAAAGGAATAATTATTATTGAAAACCAAACAGATTTATATTCACGAGCACAGTAAGGTTCAAAGTTCATTGGGAAAATCTGACAGTTTCGGGTAGCTTGATGTGCTGGCGTCTGTACATTCTATGAGGACCAGATAATAGTGAGGTAAAGTCACACAAAATAAAGTTATGAAGATTAATTATAAAAGAATGAATTTCATTGCATCATACATAACGTAACATCACGCCTGTAATACTCGAAGGTTTAGGCAGAGGTGTAACTAAAGTACTCACATTTCATCAGTTATGTTTGTCCCTTGTAATACCCGCGAGCTTGATGCTATCAACCGGCCACAAATGTAGAATTTGGGCTGCTATTCAGATATACGTGATAGAAAAACTCAACAACAGTTTAACTCAAATCAATTTCTAGGTCGTTCTTTGGCCAAAGAATTAGCATTGCCATTCAACGTGGCAATGCTGCCAGTCTTCTAGGCACTTTACCGGATGACAGTGATGCGGATGAGTACTTCGTCGCTTAAGTGTCCTTTGTTTTTCATTTGATTTTGTATCTAGTGTAAATAGTTATTTATACATACATTAAATATATTGTTCAAATTATATCAGGAATGAAGTAGAAAATGCAAATCAAATCACATTACAGCTGAATGAAATGCAGTCTGCAATAGAACTGAGTTAGGCTTTTGACTCAGTTGCGCAGTCCGAAGTCCGAACAACTGCACTTAAACTTGTTTTAGTTTTAATCTAGTGTTTTAAACTTGTTGTTGATTGTTTAAGTTCGAGTTTATCTTGTTAGTTCAGGTGTTAAATAAGTGTTTTAACTTGGTTTAGAGTTCACAATATTCTGCAAACGACTTTATCTTGCTGCAGTCTTGAACTGATTGAAAATAGATATTTTTACTAGGTTTGTTTTTGTTAAATGTTTTCTTGTAGACTGTTTGTTGTGTTGTTGTTATAATAGTAGTTTTCTTAATTTTTTTTTCTATTTTTCACTGATTGAGAATATTTCCACTGTTGGGACACAGCCAGGCCTCCTCTCCTCTGTGAGAGGGAGTGGGCCGTAATCCACCACGCTGGCCCGGTGCGGGTTGGTAGATGTCACAGATGTCACTGCTCTCTAAAATCTTAAATACCAAATTTAAACATAATACGGTCTTATTCATATTATGCTCATTAAAAGGTATCTGACTAGTTTTAATAGGATTTAAATAGATCCCACACATGAGCCAATCAAGCAGTGAGGTTGTTTCAAGTTCTGAGTTTGCTACACGATTACTGACAATGAATGCTTGCACCGACTGGACTGGTCCACTCAAATCTTTGTAGTACTTTCCTTAAAAGACCATGTAGATTGATGTCTGAAACACCAGTCATTAATCTACATGGTCTTCACATGATCTGACCGAGATTATGTCTGGTCTTTAAAAGAGACTGTGACCTTTGAGTTTGTTTCGGCCTTTCTTCTCAGAGTAGTCGGATAGGAAACACCGACTTCGTCTAGCTTATTTTGAAGTGATTCCGATGTCTTATTTACAAAATAAACAATTTCATTTTATTTCAGTAAGTCATTTCATCAAGTTTAAATAAAGGTCAATTTGAGCCTTGCTTTCCCGTAAGCTTTTATAAATGCAGTGATTCCATGAGCTTTATGAGTCAAAGATTCATGTAAATGTACCATTACTTTTATATGAATGTTTAGCTTATAAGCTGAAATAAAACGTTGAAACAAAATGTGTCTGATTAGAATTAAGTGATACTCATGGGAATATCACTTAATTCCAACCAAAAACATTTTGTTTGTTATTTGATTTTGTCCATAAATTCTACTCAATCGTACCTTTTCCTTGAGTCAACAGTAAGATATATTAAAGGCTAATTTTATTATTCGTATTTGTAAGAAAACAAAGTTAGCCTAGTAAGCAATGTGTACTTGTGGTCAATGTTTACGTATAGCCTGATTTATTGTAGGAATAGCCTTTTTTTTATAGTAGGTAGACTATTTTCGGACTTCTTCAGAAAAACTTGAATATGATCATCTATTTAAAAAAAAACATAAATAGAGAACCACAAAGAAAAAAAATATTTAAAAAACACCTGACTTGTCAAAAAGTGAATTAAAAAATTTCACAAAAAAAAAATAAAAACAAGCTAAATGATTTTAGTGCTGAATGGGCACAAGGTAATACTAAATAGATTATAATATTTACTGTGCAATTAAACCGCCATTGTGCCCAAAAGTGGAAAACTGAAAACCAATCTTTTCAGCAAAGTCGGGGGTCCTGTAAAGAACTGCTCCAAGGGACCGTCCCCCAACTGCAATGACTGCAAAAAAAAAGCTAGCGAAATGTTGTTTAGACATAATATTTGGCTTTTATTTTGTCTACGTGTAAATGACGTGACGATTTCTTCCAATTTAGTCCTACCGAAAGCTGAGCTGCGTTGCCTTCCAATTAATTCTTTGCAGTCTACTCAAGCTATAAATTCAATCAATCAATCAACTCAGCCTATCGCAGTCCACTGCTGGACATAGGCCTCTCCCAGGCTGCGCCACAACACCCTGTCCTCCGCCTTCCTCATCTAGTCCATTCCAACCACTTTCTTTAGGTCGTCCGTCCATCAAGCTGGGGGGCGTCCTACACTACGCTTGCCGATACGCGGTCTCCACTCAAGGACTCGTCTGCTCCACTGGCCATCGGTCCTTCAACAAACATGACCAGCCCACTGCCACTTCAGTTTGCTTACTCTGCAAGCTATGTCGATAACTCCAGTTCTTTCACAATTTCATTCCTGATTTTATCCTTCAAAGAGACTCCGAGCATAGCTCGCTCCATAGCGCGCTGAGCGACCTTGAATTTGTGGACCAGTCCGACCGTCAGTGTCCACCAGCTATAAATTGGTACAAGCAAATAAAAATTCACTGATCGTGTAAACACAGATGATATTGCTTTCCAAACATGTTTTGAGTTTGCTCCAGCTGTATATTCTCACTGCACAATGAGCAAGAAAGTTTCAAAGGTTATTGTAATTCAGGAGCATTACAATACGGGTCAGCAATCTATCACTAGTTTTGGACAGTTCGCATAGTAGAACTCAACACTTCACAGAGAAATGTGCTGACCTTACATATTGGTCGGAGTTTTAGATAACTACCCTTTCATCCAGAGGTATGAGTACAGCATTCAATAAAGATCCTACGTAACAGATGTTTGTGAATGCTTCCTTGTCTGCCTTTCTTATTTAGGAAAAAGAATATTTGAGGACTTAAATTATATCAAACATGTTTTAAGAACAGTTTGATCTCATTAAAAACGAGCATTAATGACGAAAGCGCGAGCATTGATCACAACGCTTGCTCAAGACGAATTGACGATTTCAGACTTAAACCGGCTGCCTTTTTACCGTCTTTACAAAAACAGGGCTTAAAAGGTGAACGGAGTAGAAGCCTATGACACAGAAAGCCATTTTAGACGCGGAAATTATCAATGAGTTCGAAGCGACATTCAATCCTTTGATTGAAGCCAGCCGATGGCTAAAATCAAAAAATTGAAAGTGAAAAAAAAAATTTTTTTTTGTGAAAAAGGAAGAGTTTTCTGTTTTTCTTTTCTGGTTTCTACTCTGTTCACCTATATACCCTGTTTTTTGTCTCCAGTCCAGGTTTCTTCATGATTTTTTCCTTCGCCGATGTCACCGATGTCCAAGATAAATTTAGGAAGTACAGACAGCAGCACATCAAGCTACTGCAATCTGTCAAATTTCTTTAATAGATTTTCAACTTTATCGCTAAAGCATAAAGTTGATTGGGAGAATTTGACAGTTTCGGGTAGCTTGATGTGCTGGCGTCTGTACATATAAATTGCAAATGTCACATGAGTGCCTGCTTTGATTTGAACCCAGCAACCTGGAGAACAGAGGGGCAATTCTCGTAATTTTAAGAACATTCACAGTCTGATCTCAGTCTCAATCTGTCAAAAATACCTCTAATTTCCTTACATTTTTTACCAGTTTTTGACATTGATTGTCGCTGAGGTGAGATTGCGATTTTGAACGTTTTTCTTCGTCACTAGTTGCCGTTGTTCTGTGTTACCGCTTCTGGTGTAAAAAACGGAACATTTATCTTTCAAGACTTTTTTTGGATCTCTTTTAATTGTCCCGCAAATAATCAAGTCTCTTTAAAAGTTCTTGAACGAAATTCTTCTGATAACATTAAATGGTTACTTTTCTTATGAAAGAATAGATACAGATAAAGTGTAGGCTTTGAAAACTTTTAACTAAGCTCCGTATCTCCTTATCTATATTAAGGCAGCCTCTTCAACTTTTTGGCCTACAAAATTTTTGTTACCATATTTTGCGTAGAATGAATTTTGTTTCTCACTGTTTTATTTATAAATTCACTAGCAGCGCCCCGCAGTTTCACCCACATAAGTACCGATCCCGTGAGAATGTCGGGATAAAAAGTATTCTAGTGTTATTCTGATGTATAAGCTATATTACTGTAAGGTTTCATCAAAATCCGTTCAGTAGTTCTAGCGTGAAAGAGTAACATAATCACAAACTTTCGTATTTATAATAATAATAATAACTTGCTGCGCCCCGCGGTTTCATCCGCATAAGTGTCGATCCCGTGGGTATATCGGGATAAAATGTCCAAAAGACCATCTCAGACACTAACCTACATGGTCCTCATGTGGCTTGACCAAGATAATGTCTGGACTTTAAAGAGACTGTGGTACTTATTTCAGTTTGTTTCATAACCCCGATCCAGCCTGTTCCTTGCTGCCCTCTCCCAGCGACGCCCTAAGCCGAGGTCCGTACCCCACAGCCCACAGGGGGTGCCCGTGGCGTGTAGTCGCTTAGTTTTTATTTTTTTTTTAAGCCCTGGCTGGAGGCCTTCATTTATTGAGGCATCCACAGGCAAGCCCTTAAGCAGACGACAACCTCATAGATTGAACTGCAAGATGACTTAAAAAAATGAGTTTGTTTCAGTCTTTCTTCTGAGAGTCATTTAGCCAGTTAGGAAACATCGAACTCATCTAGTTTTATAACCAAATTTAATTTTGACGTGTTAAAGTGTTTTTTTGAACAAATTTACAAAAATAAATGTCATTTATCTATTGAGAAATATCTCTTGATGTAGTAAAAAATTACTACTCCGGTTTCCGAAAAGTAGTTCTTGTTATGTGTCACTTTTTTGTTGTTGAATTTTAAGCGAATTACTAACTATATCGCGGAGAACTCGTAAAACTATTGTTGGATTAAATGGGTAATGAGGTATATGTGTGTATACACCACCACACCACAGAATATCGGCTCGAAGGACCAATGTAAGAACAATGGAAGCGTTACGTTGTTGAAAAATTATACGAATTCCTATATGTTAATTTAATTAAATTATATTACTTTTTATTGGGGAAACACATTTATTATTTATTTCCATCCATCGCCCAGCAACGAACTACATTGCCCATACATTGTATTGTCTCTCTTTCTCTCTTAATCATCTCTTGTAAAATTTCTACATTTATATCTGTAATTTTTATCCTACATAATAAAGAGTATCTAATTTGCTGCGAATGCATCAACGACGACCCATCAGCTTAGAACAGATTTAAACATACTTAAATGCCGTTTATCTCGGAAACTCAAAGTGGGTCACCCAATTTCCATCTACACACAGCTACCTACCTACTAAAGGAAAACATAAGAAAACACAATCCCTCCGGAGTGGTGTGGCCAGCTAATAAATATAGCTAAATGATCCAAGTAACCCTTGCTCCCTGCGGCCGGCAGTGAATCACTCGATCAAGCGACTAATACGACGATGGCCCGGTCATTGTGGCGCGCGTGTTCGCAGTTCTGCAATGTATAGCTAGAGTTGCTATACTTAGATTTTTATTTTGGTATTGATTGGCAGACCACTTTATGTTGAGCTGTAAACCCTGCTTATGTATTACTGTGCGTGAAATCGTAGGCGATTTACCAAGAAAATGTCAGAGGAGCCCTCTAGTTCAGAGAGGTTCGGAGTTTCTAGGAGCATCGACGCACTAGCTAGCAAAAAACCATGACTTGGTATAACAAATAATATGACAAGACAAAACAACGCAACCTTTATTCACTCGTACTTTCGTATAAACTCTAACTAAATAACAAAATTAATAAGTTCTTACCCTTTACCAAACAAACAATTTAAAACCGCAGCTACAAAATGCCTTAATTTCAGACTAGACTATTACAATTCGTGGAGCAACTTTATGAATGAACCGAGTTTCGTCTAGACATAGTTCGCCTACGCAATGCACTAGACATTGTCTGGGCAGGTCTTTAAGTTAGGGAGCTGTCAGAGTTTAGGCGAATTTATAGTATGAAGCGATTTTTGAGTGGGTGTTGGCAAAGGGCTCGGAGGAAATCGGCAGCGTCGAATCCTGTGCATTATTATTATTATTATTAATAGGTGTACCTAGTCGGTCGAGCACCACGTAACAGAGCACTGAGCAGCTAGCCATATCTATTTTTATTGCAGTTAGTATAATTTTTGCGTCCGCGATGGCTGGACTGAAATCATCAATTTATTTATTTATTTATTAAAATCTCCCTTACCACTATCATTACAGGTGTATATCTAATGCGATAGTGAGGTCTTAAAATTAACTTAAGTACTTATAATTTAAAACTGTTCTTATAATTACATCCAAAAATAATATTATGTACTAGGTTCCCTAAGTAAAATAAAACAAAATAAAATAAAAAAATTATAAAAAACTTTTTTACAGAAAATAAAATAACCGACTTCCAAGAAAAAAGCATTTTACCTGTAACATTTCTTTCTACCTTGCGTTCATTGTCGATGATTTTGTGCGTTCTTGCGCTGCTCGATAAAATGTTACAACCAACATGCGCGTTGGTTTTTAAAATCCAGTTGTAACAAAACATCGAGAGTCGTGTTTGAAGTGCGGTTCGATAATATTTAAAAACGGTGAATGCTCGATGTCTATACTCATTAAGGAGTGTCCTAAACGATAACATGCTATGTAAACATTTTGTCATTTAGGACACTTTTAGGACACTACAGACTTTAAATTAATTAGCATCCTTCCAGAGGCTGTTTCGCTCTTACAGAGTCATAGTAGAAGTTCATATTCATGAGACATCCACTTTCAATCCTTGGAAGTATGGTAATGAATTCTGAGTTAGCCTGTTTATGCAAGGGTGATTCCTGTTATCCACCTTTAATGTGGATGCTATGCTATTCAATTATCCATGATACAGGTTGTTACCAAGAATCACATACACAATCACTACATAGTATAAAACAAAGTCGCTTTCTCTGTCCCTTTGAACGCTTAGATCTTTAAAACTACGCAACGGATTTTGATGCGGTTTTTTTTAATAGATAGAGTGATTCAAGAGGAAGGTTTATATGTATAATACATGCATGCATGTATAGTAGAGAAACATTGATAATTTTAGAGGTTTCTAATGTGATGTAAATAAACACATTTTTTTGCGCTTACTTTTCAAACGCTGTCCGAACCCTACGAGATAGGTCAAAATAATGTAGTACAGTATTGTACACCTTAAAAAGGTCTACAAAAAAGTCAGCGATGGTATATGTCTATCTCTTAGGGATAACCCACAATAATCATTTTTTATCCTTTACTTTTTACGAGAAATAATGGCTTATCTACGTAGCGATTTTAAGCAATACAGCATTAATCCTTATCCAATTAGATACCTTAAATACACTGTACATTTAATATAGATAAATATGGCCTTTTACAGCATGTAATTTAAATGAATATTTTCGAAGATATTACAGATTTAAAATGCAGGGACATAGCGGTTGCTGCGGTACCGGCCGCGGCGGTGCGTGCTAGCTAGGGATGTAACGCAGTAAAATTACGGTAAAATACGGTAAAAAACGTTTTTTACCGTGAATTTCGGTATTTTACGGTAAAAAACGGTAATAAACGTAAAAATCGTAGTTTTACGTTCTACAAACATACATAAATACGGTAATGAATGAGTGTGTTTGTATGTACCTTACTCTTTCACTATGTATATGAATATGAATTATTCAGTTCAAATATGAATACATAATAATAATAAAAAAATAATAAAAATAAATTAAATATATGAATTATACCACGTCAGCGATTTAATAATATACACACATCAAAAGTGTCTAGGGATCAAGCATTTTTATGCGGATTTCTTGAGATTGAGATGTGGCTTTGTAATAAATTTATGATTTTATAAATTTATATGGATCCTTTTTGGTGCATTTCATAATTTGAATCAGGAACTGTGAATCAAATTCGAGTAAAAGATGAAAATCAGCTGTAAATATTTTCCCTATAAAAACATACAACGCATTGAAGACATTATTAGTGCTACTGTTTCCCTACTACTGATTAAAACCAACGTTATTATGGAGCGGCGACGTCATTTAAGCAGGGAAGAAATGCTCAGAGCCGTGGGAATGATAGAAGCTGGTTCCCGGCAACGTACTGTGGCTTTAGCTCTGAATACAAGTCAGAGTGTTATCAGTCGACTTTGGACACGTTACCGAAGCACTGGTACCGTGGCTGAGCGCCATGGAGGACGGTATCGCTGCACCACACGGAGACAAGACCGATACATTCAAATCTTAACTCGAAGAGCTCCAACAATAACCGCCATGATGTTAGCCGTGAGGCTTCATCACTCTTCAGGGAACTTAATTAGCGACCAAACAGTCAGAAACCGCTTGCATGAAGTGAACCTTCATTCCCGAAGACCGCTACGGGTACCACCTATAGCAATGCACAATCGTAGGATTCGATATCAATGGGCTCTTGAACACAGAAATTGGGCAGAAGAACAATGGCGTTTCGTGTGCTTTTCTGATGAGTCTCGTTTTGGTATGAGACCGGATACAAGACGTATACGACACTGGAGAACCCCTGGACGCCAACAGCGATTAAAATCCTGCCAGGAAGTCCATCCTTATAGTGGTGGAACCATCATGGTATGGGCGGGTATTTGGATCGGCGGAAGAACTGAGTTGATTTGGATCAGAGGCAACCTCAACGCTCAAATTTATGCTGAGACGATTGTATCAGACGTCATCGTTCCTCTACAAGTGCAAATCGGTCCCTTATTTCAGTTAATGCATGATAATGCACGACCGCACACCGCAAGAGTTGTAAGACAGACTCTCGCCGCAGCTAACATCAATGTCCTGCCCTGGCCTGCTCAGTCGCCAGACTTGAACCCGATTGAGCATGCATGGGATATGCTACAGAGAAGAGCTCTGCCGAATATGGAGGGTATCCAGTCGCAAGAAGACCTTTTTTTGTTGTTGCAACGAACATGGGCGGCCATTCCACAGCGTGATTTGGATGAACTCATTTTGAGTATGCCAAACCGATGTTCTTGTGTTGTTAGTGTTCGCGGTAGAAACACGGATTATTAATTGTTTAAGTTACCCAATAAAATTTTAGAGAAAACTGTTATTTCAGTCTTTTTTTCGAACTTTTGTGTTAGTGGTTCAAATGTCAAAAATCCCTTTATTAGGAAAATGGCAAATTTCTTTATTAATGCAAAGGTGACTTGGTTTATCGTTACTGTGACAAACGAAAACACTTTATTTGATGAATCCTTAAAGAAAATTTTAATTAATATCTATCAGGAGAAAAGTTATTGCAAAAATATATGTTGATCCCTAGACACTTTTGATGTGTGTATGTATGTTATGTGCAAAGGCCAGTAAAAATTAAAATTTTAGTATTTGGAAAATTACTTGTATTTAGTATTAAACTAACTACAATTCTCAGAATCAACAATTTAATTAATAAAATTAAACAAATGACAATACAAAAAAAAAAAAAAAAAAAATAAATCTATAATCTATAGCATTTTGCCGTACAACTTGACGGAGCGCACTTATCAGCAACGTCGCATTTTGATTTTGTAACCCCACGCGCGCGTGATATAAAATAAATTAAAATTTAGAATGTTATGCCACCGGTAATTTTACCGTAAATTACGGTAAAATTACCGTATTTTACCAGCGTTTTCGGTAAAATTACGTAATTTTGCAACCGTAGTGCTGGCATTCTTGAAATACCTGTACTTAGTATCAGTATTGCACCCGTGCGAAGCCGGGGCGGGTCGCTAGTTAATAATAATTTTTAAAAAAATAATAAAAAAACAACACACATTATATACACATATGGTGGCAGAACATCGACGCGCAATTTGTAACCATGAATTCAGTACATGATTCATATAATTATATAAGTACTAGCTGCGCCCCGCGGTTTCACCCGCGTAAGTTTCGATCCCGTGGAAATATCGGGATGAAAAGTATCCTATGTGTTAATCCTGGTTATAAAATATGTGTGTGCCAAATTTCATCCAAATCCGTTCAGTAGTTTTTGCGTGAAAGAGTAACAAACATCTATCCATCCATCCTCACAAACTTTCACATTTATAATATTAGTAGGAAAAGTGCGCAGTGCTGCACACCCCTACCCTATTTCAAGTTAAACAAATATCAACTTTATTTCAATAACTATTAAGATAATTTAAGAGTCACTAGCACTGTTGAAAAAGTTATAAAAATGTTTGAAGTTGTAGCATAAACTGAACTTATTGTGTAGGAGTGGGCAAAGGCCTCCCTCCACTCCTTCCATCTTTCGCGAGCCCGCGCGTCCTCCTTCCAGTTTTGACGGAACCTATCCAGCTCGTCCCGCGAACCCGTTTCCTTTCGTCGGTTATCGAAAAAAAATTCTGCTATTTCATAGAGAAGTGCAATACCTACGTAGTCAAAATAAACTCACACTCAAAGCATTTATTTCAATTAAACCATTTACTTTAGAATTGTCAAAATTAAACAGTCGGTCGATCAGTCAGAAATTTGAAGCTAGTTGCATTCCAAAACGTAGATCTCTATGGAGAAGAACGGGCAAGAAACTCCAAGGACGCTCTTTTAAATCAAAGATAATGCGAGGACCTATCGACGGAACTTCTGGCAAGAGTGATGGAAAATGCCATAAATCGGGCCAGAATGGTCATAAATTCTGTCGGCGGATACTTAAACAATATCATTTAACCGACATAATGAAAAAAATAATTTAAGACATCAAATAAACGTAATCCAAAAGCTGATCCAAAGTTTTTCATTCATAAAACAAAGAACATCTGGTGACAACTTTTGCGCATTATCCTCATCATCAGCCTATAGCAGTCCACTGCTGTACATAGGCCTCTCCCATCACACACCATTCAATCTTCGTCAACTCTCATCCAGCTGCTACCAGCCATCCTGCGAAGATCGTCGCTCTACCTAGTCTGATTCGCGGTCCCGCCTCAAGAACACGTCTATCCCAACGGTCTTTGGTTCTACGGCTAATACGGCCGGCCCATTGCCACTTCAGCTTGCTTATTCTGTGTGAATTTTGCGCAAACATATACAATAGTAGGAAAAATGCTAGATGATTTATCTCTATTACAAAGTATTAAATAACATCTGACCATGTATCACAAAAGTTCTCCTTTATCAATTCCGACCACCCCGGAAGCGATATGTTTGGTGTATTTTCTTACGTTTATTCCCTTTGCGCATATATTTACTTTGCTTGTAATTTATCAGGAAAGTAGGCGTAAACGAAAGTGAATTAATTTCCACGTTATTTCGTTCAGGTAGAACTGTTGATGTGTTTATTTTGTAAGCGGAATATGGAATTTCTACGATATTTTTTTCTTTTCGATAACTGTACTGTAAAAGAAGAGTTTTATTATAAAAATGAAATAACTGTGTTTTTGGAGTTTTTCAGTGATCTAGCTTCCTTACAAATGATTAATAGTATCGAGAGTTTCTCAAAAATGATCTTGCTCTTTACCGATCAGAAATTTTCCAAATGACCGAAGTGATGTTTCACAACAAGTACCATACCTGAAGTTTGAATTTATGAGGCTCTTCAATAATGAGTACATTATTTATTACTTTACAATGAGTACCTACATTGCAAACTTAAGTCAAAACGCCTCATTACTTATAGAAAAGTACAGCTTACACTACATGTAGGTACTAGACCTGTCTACCCATCTGCCTAACCCTTACGTAAAAACAGGCGTGACGTTATGCTATATAACGTAAAATTGAAGGACGAAATATATGAAGTCATCATAGTGAAACCAAACAGGATCTACATACAATAAACATGAAAACTTTTATCTCTTCGCTCAATTTCCTCTCAAAGTGTCTCCATCAAGATTAGAAACCCCCAACCTTGGAAAAGATTAAGAGATGGACCTGCCTAATGTCCCAACATCGTGCTAATTGGCCGGGCATCCGGGAAGTCTGAGACACGGATACCCATCTCCCTACATTAGTCGGCACGCACACTTTCACTTACTTGGAGAGTAGGAAAGGATAAAGGACGGGACTTTATAGACCAAGAAACAGGGTGTAAAGTTCACTCATACTCTATAGAAAAAGGGTGATCCTCCGACCAGACGGATGTTGTGCCTGGCGGGCACCTACCCGATGATTCATGTCGGGCCGTTGTATCTATGATAGTTGCGCGGTAAACTCTGCTTGCGAGATGCAGAATTTTGTGACGTCAGTATGACGCGTTGCTACAAGTTTGCCTACAAAAATAAGATGGTTTTGCTACTAATCTATAATAATCATAAGGCTTCAGCTTCCTTGGGAGGCTATAAAAACGTACCATGTCAACAATCCGTTTGGGAAGAGTGTTGATTTTGGTGAAGTTGTGGCAGGACCTGCATCCGGTTAGACTGGCAGCCGACCCCAATACAGTTGGGAAAAGGCTAGGCAGATGATGATGTACCTACATACAGAAAGTTGTTATTGATTTATGAATATCGGCCTTTGCTGGTTGATATTTATGAAATAGGAGATAACAGTACAGGACTTAATCATCATTTGCCTAACCTGGTACCAACTAAGTTGGGGTCGGCTTCCAGTCTAACCGGATGTAGCTGAATACCAATTTTTACATGGAGCGACTGCGTATCTGGCCTCCACAACCCAATTACTTGGTAATACGATGATACCCCTTGGTTAGACTGGTTGTCAGAATTTCGGGCTTCTGACGACCCGTAACGACTGTCAAAGATCTACGAATGGCAGCCGGGACCAATGGTTTAACGTGCTTTCCGAGGCACGGGGAGTCTTGGTATGTAAAGATGGTCACCCACCCACGAACCAACCGCGGTAAGGTAAGCGTAATTAACCTGATCCATCGATCGGATACGATGACCATTCGTCACACGTGCGGCTGTTATTAGTTACCTCAAATCCCGCGGTACAGGATATAATTCTACGTATATTCGCATACACCTCGAGAAAATGATAATTGCCTATTAGATGCGGCTGCGTCGCACGACGGATGTAAGAAAGATGTATATCAGTTACTAGTTCTAAAGATTGTGATACCATCTCTTTGAAATTGAGGAGCATTGAAACTAAGGCGTCCATACGCAGATCCTTCATTAACGGTTACTGTTCTTATCAGTTAGTTAATCTGTTTTATAGAAGATGTTTGTGTAGGAAGTGACACTACGGCTCAGTTGGTTCAGCAGCCTAATTACATAAAACATTATCAATCTCAATTTGAATTATTTTGAAGGACTAGCGACCCGCCCTGGCTTCGCACGGGTGCAATGCAATTTAATAAATTTAATTAAATAATTTTAATTTAATGTTTTTTTTTAACTTGCCGCTAGCCCCTAGATAGTGATTTTGGATAAGAGAGTAAAATGAAATTCGCTATGTTTGCGATGACCAGTCAATCTGCAACTCGCAATGCTCGCATGAAGCGGCTGGGCTCGCTTTACTGACTACTTTAACGCGTTATAAAAACTTGATGCATCACAAACAAACGTTGCAATTCAGTCTCCGCCTTTAAATGCTCAACCTTTAAAAGATCAGCTGTTTGAAGACAAAATCTAGTTCCTAATCCAAGGCTAATTTATTTCTCCAAGATACGCTTAATCCCTATACGGTCTCCTTACCATATACACGAATATATCACTTAAATGTCACTTGGTGACTTTCTACGCAATTCGAGGGATTCCAAATTATAAATAAGTTTCGTTGTCAAGGATGGTGACGGTGAATTTAGTAATTTCCTAGGCGGCTCCTTTCAATGCAGAACATAGAGTAACTAATTATGCTGTAGTGAATGTGGTGTGGTTTGAGTAGGGCAAAAAGTTTTGTATAGGTTGCGAATAGGCTGTTGTAGAAGCAACGTTTTTGACTCACAATTTCTCATAATGACTTCTGGTTTCCGCCATATTGAATTCCCAGTGACGTCATTGCTAAGTACCTCTCATTCTAAATCACAAATCTAATATGGTGAGGTTGCAGTACTTTTTAACTTTTTGAAACCTCTGGAAATCTAACAAAACATTAATTTTGCGCAAAAAGAACATTTAGAAAAATTTAACATATTGTCAAGCGCTTTGTGAAGAAAGAAACATGAATTAAATTAATTGGCTCGATAAAAAAAAATCCTAAAGATGACACTGAATCGCTATTTAAAACGTGTAGCTTAAAGAGATTACATCGTTAAACTATGTAAAAGTTATACCAAAAGATAAGCCTTATTGTTTTTTAGGGCTTGGTGAGAATACATTTTATAAATTCCTTATCATTTTTTCTATGAAATAAAATCTAGTAGTTCAAGAGCTCGCAACGGCCGGCCAGTGTCTGCGAGATAGAGATGCCCCGTTATACAATGTGTTAATGAAATAACCCAAAACCTGAAACTAGTTTGTTTAGAATCGGCAGCAAAATCGAATACAATAATTTTTAATATTGGTTATTTTTTTTCCAAAAAATAATTATTTGTCATGCCGTGTCTAATATTTTTAACGACGCTGTACGCTACTGTCCAACGCAATGAAAACAAACAGCGAGGGTGAGGAGAGGGGGTGCTAGAGCTGGCGCCAAGGCCGGGAAGCGCGCCGGCGGCGATAGAGCTACGAATCTGTAAGAAGTAGTGCGACAACAACATTTACAAATATCTTTTACTATAATTTTTGAAAAAAAATAATTATATGTCATATCAATTTATTAAAATAAAAATCGGTTGGGGTGTCCGAGGTTTTGGGTTATTTCATTAACACTTTGTATATTATGCGGAGAATGAGGGAACGTTATCATACCTACCGATGTGGCAGGAACATCGCCTCGCAAACTGTTACCATGAATTCAGCATAATTGATTCTGGACTTCTTAGCGTAGAAATTTTGAGTAGGTAGGTTATCAAAAAAAAATGCTGTTTCAAAGAATAGTGCAATACCTACGCGGCCAAAGAAAAGCGGAAAAGCTTATTTTCTTTTCAACCGACTTCAAACAAGTAGGAGGTTCTCAATTTGTATGTTTAATATATTTTTTTTTACGTATCAACGCAGGGGTTCAGAATAATGAACTGAATCCATAGTTACAGTTTGCGTGTCGCCCCTACCACCTTGTAATACGTATTATTCTAGCACAAATCTAAAGATTTATACTAACAATAAAGCTGACGAGTTTTTTTTTTTGTTTGAACGCGCTAATCTCTAAAACTACCAGTCGGATTTAAAAAAAACTTTTTGCATTTGATAGCCGAGTTCTTGAGGAAGGCTTTAAGACTATTTAACATCACGCTATAACCCTTAGGAGCCGCGCAAAAAGAAAAAAGTCAGAAAGGTCGCTAAGCGAAAACGAAGTGACACTGCAGATAGGTGATGCGATGCGACGGGGTGGGTCGGGGGTACAAGAAATTTTACGTGGACGAAGTCGCGGGCAGAAGCTAGTCTATTCATAAATTATCTAACATAGGAACAAAACAACCAGAGCGTAGGCAACACCGATTTGTATTTATAAGTTATTATCTTTTGGAATTTTCGTGGTTGAGTAGGTACTTAATAAATCACAAGGCTTTTATCAGATAGCAATTTCTGTGTTCTAATTGGAGGTACATTATTGCAAAATCGATCAAGTCTTGGAGTAGCATGACTGTCACCCCAAAAGCATTTTGTTCTCGTAGAATTTTTATTCAGGAGGCAAAAAGCTTTTCAAAATTTACGTCTACCCAAAAATGTAACCAAAGCTTAAAATATAAACAACCCTAAAATGCTTCCGTTGCTCTGGTTATTTAAAGCAAGATGAATTTCACCATCGTAATGTGCTACATTCTGTAACTAATTTGTATGATAACACCGTCTCTCCATTTTGGGGTTATTACGATACAGTAGGCCGTGCGTAGGTGAGAATAAAACTGGCATCTTAGCATAATCAGCCTATACCGTTCGCATTGTTAAGACACAGGCCTCCTCTTAGTGTGAGGGAGTGGGCCGTAATCCACCACGCGGGGCCTCCTCTTAGTTCCGTATTACAGAACGTCAGTCAATACTCAAGCATTACTTAAAACTAGTTTCAAGCAATCAAATGGCTGGAATCTAGTTTTAAGTAATGCTTGAGTATTGAGTGACGTTCTGTAATACGGGCCTTAGTGTGAGGGAGTGGGCCGTAATCCACCACGCGGGGCCTCCTCTAAGTGTGAGGTAGTGGGCCGTAATCGACCACGCGGGGCCTCCTCTTAGTGTGAGAGAGTGGGCCGCAATCCACCACGCGGGCCCAGTACGCGTTGGTAGGTGTCAAATGTCTTAGAATTTTCGGTTCTAGGACATGCCGTTTTCCTCATGATGTTTTCCTTCGCCGTTTTGAGAGCAGTGGTGATGAAATAATTTACACAAACTAAAGCGCTTATCTGGGTTCGAACCTACGACCTACAAACTCGTAAGTCGCGGCAATTACCACTGGGTCACCACTGCTCACCTGTCCTTCTATTCTATTAAAACTCTGTACTATGCTAGGCCAGCTAAAGGTCAAAGTGTTACCACCTACGTGCAGTCGACAGTACCTACTCTAATTTGCACACACATTTACAGTAGAATTTTGTAATTTAAACGTTTAAGGAGAGTAATTTATTTTTAGGAGGGAGGAGTCAGAAATTCTAGTTGAAATTGGGTTGAAATAACTTTGATATATGTGCATACGTGACCTTAGTCAAACAGTGTAATTATATGATTTTTGTGTGCATACGTTGCTTTACAAAAAGCATGTAAAACATAGTGTACCTAAATGTTAGAATATTTTTGTTTCGTTTAAATTAATTTATAAAAAGTTTACCTTTTTAGGGTTCCGTACTTCGTACCAATGGGTCCCTATTTACAAAGATTCCGTTGTCCGTCCGTCCGGACGTCCGTCTGTCTTTCAGCGGTCTGTATCTCATGAACTGTAATAGGTAGACAGTAGAAATTTTCACAGCGTATGAATTTCTATTGCTGCTTTAACAACCAATAACAAAAATAAAATAAAGTTAAAAAGTAAAGGGGGTAGAAGCTTTTTTTTTCGGCTTTTTTTGCCTTTGTGTGCGAGTCCCATTCGCACTTGGCCGGTTTTATCTGTTTAGATCCTTATTTAGTTTTAGTCAAGAGATTATTTTGACTAATGACAACAATAGCATTTACAAACCCTAAATAAACATTGTTTGTAAGGACTAAATTAAGAATCAACAGAACAAGAAGGAAATTAAGGTTTGTCCAAGACATCTTAATGTAACTGCTATTTACGATTAATTTATTTACACAATACAGAGGAAAAGCTGTTTTGACGAATTTTTCAAGGAATAGTCTTGTTGGTACGCACGGCTACACATCAAGCTATATATAACCAGTATAAGCTGACTTCTGATTGTACGAAAAACCTATACAGTGCGAGGTCAGCTAAAACTGGAAATGTATAGCTTGATGTGTAGCCGTGTGTACCTAGTTGAAGTGTTGTGAATAATTGTTACAACTTCTTTTTTTCTAGTAATTCAATCTTCAAGGGTACGATAATGAATTAATCAACGTTTACTATTAACATTTTTGCAATACTTACAGTTTTTACTAAAAGCATCCAAAAAAAAAAACATACGGTCGAGTTGAGGTGCTCCTCCTTTTTCGAAGTCGGTTAAAAAGTACAAAATAAAATTGAAGTAAAGTCCTTTTAAAAACTGAATTGAAAAGTACCAAATAAAACTGACGTTATCATAGAACTTTAATATTTTCTTAAAAATTTGAGGCGTGAACGTCCTTCTTACACTTTTTAAAATCAAGCCTTTAAGGAATGGGCGGAGCACCGCCGTGTTCTCGCAGAGGCGATCGGCAGCGGCGGCGACCTCTCGCGCCCGGCCCTGGTTCAAGCCATGGTCCGGGGCGAGAGGGAGTGGGAGGCAGTCACCTCCTTCTGCGAAGCAGTCATGCTAGCGAAGGAGGTGGCGGGACGGCTGAGGGAGAGGGCCTCACGTCCCAGCCGCCGCGGGAGACGCCCCGGGCGTCGGGAGCCGCGAGACGACTCCCGGCCACCGTAGGCGCGGGCCTGCGGGCGGAGAGTAATGGGTAACTCTCCGTCCGATCAGGACCAGGCCCGTGCCGGACGGCGCGTACGTGTTCCACGCGCGCCTCAAAGAGATGTCAGCATTAGGAAGGGGCCCGAAAGGGCCGAAGCCTGCCGGGGCAGCGGGATTGTCCGAAAGGGTTACCGCTACCCCGGAACACAAAGGGCTAAGGAAGGAACACGGGTGGGTTTTAGTCAGTAAGAGTCTGACACTCCCTTCTGCTCCACCCAGAGCGGGAGGGGTCATTGGATGATTTCCCATCCACAAAAAAAAAAAAAAGCCTTTAAGGAAATATTAAAGTTCTATGTTAACGTCAGTTGTATTTGCTAAAAAAAATATTTTACTGAATATTTTACTATTTGGTGATGCATTTCATTATAAAATGCAGTATTACCTCGAACAAGAAACAATTATGTGTTCTATTTTTTCAGATATAACTTTAAATTCTTTCTTGTTCTATATATCTATCTACATCATACTCCACTGATTCGGTCTTCAAATTTATTAAATAGTAAATGCTTATTGTTTGGATAGTATTTAAACGCAAATAAAAAAATATCCTTTTTCTATGCAATAAGATTCCGAATTCCCATCAAAATTACTGATTGCACAGCAAAATATTCAACTCAAAATATCACTAAACACACTACAATTTATTTTCGCAGCGTACAGCGATTTTTTCGTCAGGTCGACGGAGCCCCACTGCGCGGGGCTCCTATGCAGGGTTTAAAGGAACCTAACCAAACCGAACCTCGGGGTGCCCCTGACGTCGTTTAGTAGGTATTATGCGAATTAAATTGAAATTTGAAATAAAATATGGAAAATTTGCTGTGCAGTCAGTATTTATGCTATGTACCTATGTAGTATTTTTGTACAAAAATAAATTTAACTGTATTGCATTATGAGGAAAAAAGTAATGTCATATAGATGTATATTTTCGAATAATCTGCAGTTTGAGTTTTGCTAAACATTTAGTTTATTTGTAGTGAAGTAAGTTATTTGATGTAAAAAAGAATATAAATGATGAGTATTGATAGGCGATTATTTATTTGGTATTCAATTTATAATATCCCTTATTGTTTGGACTCATAATACTGGATTATTACCGAATCAGCGTTTAAACGTATTTCTTTAATTTTTCCTTTCTTTAATTTGTTTTTGTTTTTTTTTTTTTATCAAACGTTGCCCCACACTAGGAATTTCTCCTGTATTGTGGGTGCGTTTACAAACATTCATTCATTCATCATTCATTTTTCTTTATGAATACCCATATATACCAGCCCTATCGCAGTAATTTTATAGAGAAAGACAATGCTTGTTCCTACATTAATGTTTACTGTTCTCCTTGTTACAGATGACCCGAAAAATATCACCGTCTTAACAGACACCAAAGAGGAACAATGTGAAATTATGAACTGACACACACACATGATTTCAACAACCAACTTCTCACACTCACCGACAGATGTGAATACACTACATTACGACTGTAGGAATATAACATTTAACTTCAAAAATGAAACACAAAACTGTACATACGAAACTGCGGACGAGTACGAGAATTCGGGCTTCGGGAAGGCGAATTTCACGAATGCGACATACGCGATGTCGAATGACAATTTTACGGAATACGCTGAGATCCCGTATTACATAAAAGCGACGTCGATGACGTTTTGTATAGTGATAATGTGTCTCGGTGTGATAGGGAACGTGATGGTACCGATAGTTATACTAAAGACTAAGGATATGAGGAACTCGACGAACATTTTTCTGGTGAACTTGAGTATTGCGGATCTGATGGTGCTGCTGGTGTGTACGCCGACGGTGCTGGTGGAGGTGAACTCGAAGCCAGAGACGTGGGTGCTGGGAAAGGAGTTATGTAAGTATTGCATAATCGTTTAGTTTCTGATGATAAAGAAAAGGAAAGAGTAAACAGCGGGATAATTGCATCACACATTATCAGCGGGTTTCATTTTGACAGTTCAACAAGATTCATTGTGTTATTTACGTTGTTGAACAGACACTTTTATTAAACATATGAAGCAATGGATTATCAATATCCTTCAAAATAATTCAGATTGAGATTAATAGTGTGTTACGCAATTAGGTTGCTGGTCCTTTAATCAGCGATAGTAACATTAAGGAAAAAACTGGTCTCGTCTTTTGGTTCGCAACTACAAATGAATTGTACCTATTAGGTACATTTATGTCTCTTTGTAGATATAAAATTTGATTATAAGATGAGGGATTGAAAGAGCAATTGTCGTTTATTTTAGGGCTGACCCTAATTTGATTGTACCACTCATTTATACGCGTCATGTTCGTGAACGGGCGGCGTCGGTTGAGATTGTTAATTTCTTAACTGTCAGGGCTTATTTTTAATCTTATATTTTGAATTGTTTCTTCATTTTTGTTTATTTTTTTTTCATTGTTCTCACATATAGAAGCAACAAGAATAATGTACCCAGGATTTTGTAATATCTTGATTTAAAAGAGTATCCGTGGAGTTTGTTGCTCGTTCTTCTCTGTAGAGGTCTACGTTTTGGAATCAACTAGCTTCAGCTTTCTGACTAACTGACCGACTATTTAATTTTGACAATTCAAAAGTGCCTGTAAACGGGTGGCGCATTCACTCATTTTTGAACTCATTTATACGCCTCGCGACGCGCAAAATGTATGTAAAATGCTAAAACTTCGTCCGCCACTCAAGATAATTATGTTCATCATAATCAGCATATAATGTTTCCACTGCTAGGACACAGGCCTCCTCCTGGTGAGAGGGAATGGGCCATAATCCACCTCGCGGGCCCAGTGCGGGTTGGTCATTCATTCAATATAATTATGTTGATAGATATTAAAACTTGTAACAAAACATCATGCCTTTTTTCCGCGGAGTGGCACCTAATAGTACCTACATCTAAATTTCGCCTCTAGACCAACGAGCCACTCAAATGAATATTTTCTTTTCTATTGCTGAATGGGCCTGCTCTTGATCTCGATCACTCCTGATGGAAAGCGATGAATGAGGTCTATGATGGAACGAGCGTGCCCAGAAGATGCCTAAAGCACTGGAACTCCCACGCATCGACGAAACATAGTAGGCTGCTTGACGGCGGACTCCGGTGGCAGGGTGGTCTCAAACCAGGCGGGCGTTAGCCCTACCACCGCAAGGGAAGAATTGGCCACTCAAATAAGGTGTTGGGTGTGACTGTCGAGGATGCGCCGAGCGCTCGGTTCAGTTGAGTAACTGGCGGAACAAATTGCGCTACACGAGGACGCTTCTTCATGTATCCCAAAAAATATGAAGATACATATTATTATTTCTGTTCCGTTATGCTCAAAAATATATTTCTCGAAAGCATCTTCCTCAAGTACTTTAGGTATATTTAAAGCTCGTCAAAGTAAGTAAGCGTATATACTGTCAATCCTCTCAGTTATGGGCCATTAAATAAACATTAAGGCATACAAACACTTTGGACTTGCTTCTATATTGAACATTTTAAGGCAGGTGGGTTTATTATATTGTATTGTAACAATGACAGTTATTGTAAATTCGTTATTACTATTTTATTATCTTTACTATTTCCTAATATTACTATTACTGAGTATAATATAAGGGCTGGAGAGGGGCTTCTGACTAAATAATGACAGCCACAGGGATCGATCGATTAGGTGAGGCTACTCTTGCCGCGGTTGGTCCGTGGATGGGTGACCATCTTCACATTCCAAGACCCCTCCGTGTCTCAGAAAGCGGGTTAAGCCGTTGGTCCCGGCTGTCATTCGTGAATCTTTGACAGTCGTTACGGGTCGTCAGTAGCCTGAAAGTCTGACAACCAGTCTTACCAAGGGGTATCGTGTTACCGAGTAACTGGGTTGTGGACGTCAGATAGGCAGTCGCTTTATGAAAAATTCTGGTATTCAGCTGCATCCAGTTAGACTGGAAGCCGGCCCCAACATAGTTGGGAAAAGGCTAGCCAGATGCTGACTATTTATTAATATCACTATTAAGGGCTTATACTACCTCAAATGGCTTAGCATGATCCTCCGTTATGTCGAAAATACTGCAGCATTAATTTTGAAATAAATATATGGTAAAGTTCAGGATTAATCTTAGGTCTTATGTTAGACGAAAACACGATTCCATAAAAGTTTCTCTATAGAAAAAAAATCCAAAGTTACCTCCAAACCGAACAATAAACGCTGGTATTCAAAAAATACTTCAAATTAGATCATGAAACTTTGTATACTAACCGAACTTACTATAAAGCAGGTCTTATGTTTTTTATTTTTTTTTTAATTACCATTATTTTCACTGTAAAAGTAAATACCTAAACTATTGGCGCTGCCTGCCGCCTAGCACCGCACTCTGTCTCGCACTAACTCAGTCCGCGAGCAGTATCGTGCGAGCGAGATAAAGAGTGAATTTTAGCTGAGGTAGTATAGGCTCTTAATGGGTAAAAACTTTTGACTGCTTCGTTGGTTTAGTGGTCGCAAATGCTACTGCTGAACCTGCAGCCTTGGGTTCAATTTCCAGGTCGAGCAAAGTGTTATTGGGTTTTTCTATGAGGGATTTCTCAGTAACAGTCTGGAGTCTGGAATTGTAATAAAATAAAACAAATAACATGAGAATATACTTACATCTAAGTATATATATAAATAAAAAAGAATCGCCGAAATGTATATGTACGCGCATAACTTCCGAATAACTGCACCAAATTGGATAATTCTTTTTTTTTTTGTTGTATTCGGTATTGCCAGGACAAGGTTTAAATGTTAGAAAATTATAGAAATGCAAAAATTAAAATTGCACCCGTGTGAAGCTGGGGCGGGCCGCTAGTTTATAATGAATATCACTAGAATATTAATAATTATAATTTAGTTAAAATAATAAATACATACGGCAACTATGAGGAAGAGGAAATTAGAATCTTCTTGAACAAACAAAACAAAACTTCTTGACTGAAATATCAACAGCCAATTGAATCTACAATTATCTCTTGTTTATCCATTTAATTTCAAGACAAAATTCAATAATGAATTCTAATTAATAAAGATTTCATTTAAACCAGCTTTCGTTTAATTAAAACAGTCGCTCGTTAAACTAAGATTTTATCCGCAATCGATTGACGGTTGCCATGGTGATAAGATAAAGCCACGGTTGCTCTTAATATTATTATATTAACATTAAAACGCAATCTTTATTTCTTGGAATGTACATTAAAGTCTTTTGAAATAGCGGTAGCCACCTTTTACGCGTTCGACTGCCGATTTGACCACCCTACGTTTTTGAATACTTTATACAAATGCATTATTTTTATTGTGTTTTAACATTATAATTCCCATATAAGGGAGGGCTTAATTATGATTTTTGCGCAATTGTGGAATAAATCTGATGTTTCTTTATACAGATATGAATGGAGTTCCGAGTAATTTTGAACCGTTTTATTTTAATGAATAACTGTAAAGTATCATCAAGTACTCTTTATAATGTATATTTTAAGCCGTAAGAGCCGACTAATGGATTAAAATCGCGTGGTTGGGCGGCAAAACATTTTTTTTCTTCTTTATTAAAGTAGATGCAGTAATACTGAGAATTGTAATCATTAGTATCTGAGTAGGTAGTAAGTAGGTACTAACTCCAAAGGAGTGTACATATCAGCGAGTTTCTACATTCAAATAAGCAAAAGCGCTACGCGACAGCGCGACGCGACTTCAGTGGAACAATTTTCATGAAAACTTCTTGTAAATTGCTCTACTAGAATCGCATCACACCGTCACGTCGCGCCTGTCTGTGTGAGCCATAAAACGTCAAGCCGGATTTGTTTAAAGTTTGTCATATGTCTTGAATTTTTGGTCCTAGAACATACAGGGTGTCTGAGGAAGGGTATTGCCAACTTAAGGGTGTGGTACAGACCATCAAACTGAACAACTTTTACCCGGGGACCAACATAGTAATCGTGAATAAAAAATCAGTCGTCCCATACATTTGATCAAGAAGGTATTGCAGTTTTGTATGGGTCGACTGATTTTTTATTCACGATTACGATGTTGGTCCCCGGGTAAAAGTTGTTCAGTTTGATGGTCTGTACCACACCCTTAAGTTGGCGACACCCTTTTTCAGACACCCAGTATTTCCTCACGATATTTTCCTTCACCTTATTGAGAGCAGTGGCGATGAGCTTGAGAGCACCACTAAAAAACGCCTGCTTGGGTTCAAACCCACGAACTACAACTCGTAAATCGGGGTCGGTATCACTAGACCACCAACTTATCAATATTAGTCATGCCGAAAACTATTTTGAACTCCGAAACAATACCCGTCTTCTCTAAAAATAGCTACAAATAAAAACGGGACCACATTTCAAAGCATGAAATTGTGCCAAACCACCATATTTTATTATCATTTTTATTTTATATTTCTGGAAAAATCGTGCTATAATTTATAAAACTAAAGCCTGTTTGGTCAGAGCATTAGTCTTCCCGATTTTCCTCTATGGAATTGAGACGTGGACAATCCGAGCAAGAGGACAGAGGATAGATGCATTCAAAATGTGATGCTGGATGCGGATGCTCCGAATATCATGGACAGACAAACGCACAAATGTGTCTATCCTTTCCCAACTTGATGTCAAGACCCAATTGTCTACAAAATGCCTACAGCGTATTCTGACCTTTTCGGCCACATAATGCGAAGGGGAGATAGCAACCTTGAAAAGCTGGTTATTGTTGGCAATACCGAAGGAAAGAGAGGACGAGGCCGGTCGCCAACACGATGGTCCCACCAAGTAAAAGAAGTTACGTCCTCAAGCAATTTTCAGCAGGTGGTGAGGCAGATTGTCCGTTTAAAAGGGTCCAGTGACCAAGATCTTCAGTAATGAGGGACCGATTGAAGAAGAGAAGAGACAATATTTGAACAGTTAGTCGCTTATTGCTTATTGTGAAATAGACGGGACAATGTTCCGGGGTCAAGAGGTCATGTGTAACAGAATCTATTGTATTACGGATCGAAGGTCGCGAGATGGGAGGAGATTTCATTTTCTTGGAACTGGAAATAGCTATTTTCTTGTGAGATTTAATGTTGAAAATCATCTGCCGAAGAGTTTCTAAACTAGGTACAGCCAGCAACAAAAGTCGATTAACACTTCAGTTTTTTTAATCTCAGTTATTGAGCAAAATATTAACACTTCCATTTTTTAAAATCTCAGTTATTGAGCAAAATATTTGTTCAAAATTGCATTGTACTTCTGCTGCAATTTGGAACAAATATTTTTTCTCAATAGCTGAGATTAAAAAAAAACTGAAGTGTTAATCGACTTCTGTTGCTGACCGTACTATGTGACCGCCTCGTTGGTATAGACAACCAACAAGGGCAACTCGGCTGTCCCATTTCAAAACCTAATAAGAGACCTTTTTAAAAAAAATCGTTTTATTGCATAATCTTGCTAACCTAGACATTTATTTTTAAAATAAATGTCCCTTACTAGGTTTTGAAATGGGACAGCCGAACTGCTGAGCGTAAGGTCCTATCGCTTCCCAGGTCGGGACCCTAATTGCGTAATACACTATCAATTTCAATCTGAATCATTTTGAAGCATATTGCTAATCCATTGCTTCATCATCATAATTCTAATTCTAATAGGAGACTTTTCTGCATGCCAAGATGTAATACCAACTTAAGGCAATATTGTCCACTGTCTAGAATGTATGCTGCATATAAAGAGCACGAAGTGGAAATTGACCTCTTTTATTCGACAATACCTGCTCTCAAAATGGCCGCACTTGCCATTTAATGCATGCCAATTAATTCATTGTAATCAACTTAGCTGTCAGTTTATTTTTATTATCATTTTTTTTCTTCTCAAACTATGTATTACTATGTTTTAATTAGTTAATTGTGTTATTATCTGCGCAAAATGTAGTGCATGCGGTGCTTTTCTATAAGTGATGAGGCGCTTAGACTTAAGTTTGCAATGTAAAAATTATGAAGTAACAGTGTACTCATTGTTGAAAAGCCTAATAAATAAATAAATAAATCATCATGCTCCTGGCCTTATCCCAATTCATTTGTGGTCGGTGCAACATGTATTTTTCTTCCACACTTCTCTATTAGTCATCATTTCAGTAGTCTCCCCTTTCGAACCATATCATCATTCACACAGTCCATCCATCGTTTCTTTGGTCTTCCCCTACACTTATGGCCATCGACATCCATACTCAAAATTCAAAAATACTGATGTTCTTTTTATGTTATAATGTAGATTAGAGTAGGCTATCTTTTTGTTTTTATTTTATTTTAGAAACCTAGTACATAGTCTTATTTTTGGATGTAATTATAAATACAGTTTTAAATTGTAAGTACTTAAGTTAATTTTAAGACCTCACTATCGCATTAGGTATACCTACACCTGTAATGATAGTGGTAAGGGAGATTTTGATAAATAAATAAATAAATAAACTCTCCTCACGAAATTTTCCTCATTTCTCCGTAACACATGCCCATACCATGACAACCGATTTCCACGCAACGTTTCAGTTACCGGTGCCACTTTCAAACTTCCTCTTATGTAATCCATTGCTTCATATGTTTGAAAAATGTGTCTGCTCAACAGCGTAAATAACGCAATGAATGTTGTTGAATTGTCAAAATGAAACCCATTGCTAATGATAGTGTGTTACGCAATTAGCCCGCTGGTCGGCAAATTGGGATTTTAGTCCCAGTAGCAGCCCAGAACCTGGAGTTTCATCCGGTCGATGGCAATAGACTCGCCCCCTATTATATGGGACTTTTAAACATTACATTGCATTCATTGAAAAGGGAGGATCCTCCGACCGGACGGGTGTTGTGACTGGCGGGCCGATGATTCATGTCGGGCCGTTGTATATGTGCTAGTTGCGCGGTAAACTCTGCTTGCAAGATGCAGGATTTTGCGTGACGTCAGTATAACGCGTTGTAGATACCGCTACACTGGCGAGATATGGGTGTACTACCTACCTATATGTGTACCTACACCTCTGCCTAAGCATTCTGGGAATACAAGCGTGGTGATATGTTTTAAAGTTGTGCATACCACTAAAAAGCACCGGTGCATAGAACAACGTAACAATATTGAGTGCTGAAAGCAATATATCGAACATCTTATATTGTAGCGATACTGCAACCGTTACGCGATCAGAATAAAGCTGTTCTTATACAGATTGGAGCTAGTATTGTACTGTATACGACTATTTATACCTAAGGTTGGGGTCTCTGTGACAGCGATTTTCTATGTTCAGTTCATAAATGACTTTTGTTGAATATCGATTAACTGTGAGACCACCTAAAAAGAGAAACATAAGGCTTCGGGTATCCTTATTATTAATATTATAAATTCGAAAGTAATACTGCCTGTCTGTTCCCTTTTCACGCATTTGCGGTAGAACAGATTTCGATTAAATTTGGGACACAGGGAGCTCATGGCATGGGTTAGCAACTAGGATACTTTTTATCCCGGTATTATTCCCGTGATATAATTTCTGACCTTCACGCGGACGAAGTTACGGGTAAAAATTAGTTTTAACATAAAAAGGAGAAATGCAATTAACTAGCTTCAACTTTCTGACCTCTTGAATATTTCAAGAGTGCTGCTAATAAAAATATCCTGCAGTTAGAACCCAAAAACAACTTTGCCCGGCCCGGGAATGACATGAAACCCAGGCCAATCAAACAATAGGTATAATCATTTTTATGCTACGTTCCCAAAAACGTCAAAACTGGAAACAGCAACTCTGCCCATTTTACCAAGCTGAGATTGACTACTCCGCGACAACGTTCAAAGAATGTTATTTTTCTTTCAAAATTCTCAGTATTAGGTATTCCTAGATTAATATCACGTGACATCAAAAATATATTGTAGCTATGATCCAAAGAAAACAATACCCGCTACTCGCTTGTAATGGACACCCACTAAATAGATGACCATTCGAAGCACATGCCGACTTTGTGCTAAACGACCGATAGAACCAGATACAAACAACACTACAAATAAAAACGACTCTTATTTCTTAACCAATAAGGTGGGAATTTCTTCGTAAATTGGTACGGAAGCCGAAACCGCGAAACGCCCTAATTAAGTGTAATAAAGTAAACGCTCAGCGAAGAATGCACGCGCGACTTTTTATCGCACGTTTTTTAATCGGCGATCACTTGTGGAATTTAATTGCTTTTGAGTTCGTAATTGGAACTTTTTGCTATTTATTATATCTATCTTCTTCTATACAGGGTGTCCCTGGAAGTATGGATCAAATCGAATAGGGGCGTGCGCAAGGTCATTTCCAAACTTTTTGATCCTGAGAATGATTGATGATTGAGAATTATTTTACGGTTCAAACGTTGTGACCAATTTTTTTCAATCGTTTCGCATAGTGATCAAAGAAAAAAAATCATTAAAAAAAACTATCAGGGCTATCTAAAAAACTTAAATTGACAGTTCCTGGTATTTTTTTTAAATGATTTTGTTTTTTGAGTACTATGCAGTGATTAACAACGAAAATTATTAAAGCGCTCTTCCTCTCTCTACTTATTTAAAAATTTGCTGTGCCCGACAGGGTCCATAATTGTTTCTATTATTATTTTTATTTACCACTTGTAATTGTACATTATGGATTGTAATAAACGATTTTGATTTGATTTGATTTTGATTGAAAATAACAAAAGTTGGTCATAACTTTTGAACCGTAAAAAAAATCACCAACATTCTAAGGATCATTAAGTTTGGAAATGACTTTGCCCACACCCCTATTTGATTTGATCCATACTTCCAGGGACACCATGTATAATAAAGCTGAAGAGTTTGTTCGTTTTTTTGAACGCTCTAATCTCTGGAACTCCCAGTCGGATATGAAAAAATATTTTTGCATTTGATAGCTCAAGTCTTGAGTAAGGCTTTAGGCTATTTAACATCACGCCATGACTTAGGAGCTGAGCAAAAAGAAAAAAAAAAGTGATACGATGCGACGGGGTAGGTCGGGGGAACTTATTGTTCCCCCGACCTACCCCGTATGTTAGTTAAAATAGATTTATTATCTATTTTAACTAACATACGAGTATTTAGTTGAAATCTTGTGATCGGTTCTAAATCAACTTTCCGTTATCCGATTTAGTTGGAATTTTGCACTAACTAACTGGTGCACTTCTGATGACAATACAATATTAAGGTATCTTGTAGCTAATCTATAATGATGGATACTGACAAGGCAGTAATTTCAAGATTTTTATGATAGTAAAACCGAAATGAATCGAACAATGGTTTTGTTCATCCCTGTTTCGGTTTTCTTTTTTCAAATTATAATTTATCGTGTTTTGGACCGTTAATTTCCCAAGAACGAGGATGTTGAGATCTATGACATACCTATTATATTTTTTTCAAGATCTAAATACATTAATTTAACCATTTAAAATTGATTCTAAAACAGGCAAATTCTAATAAACCCCCGTCAAAAAGTTATTTTTGATTATTTTATGGTAATTTAATTCGGATCTCACAGAGAAACGAAAACGTTAATATATTTCCGGCTTTTATGTTGTAAAAATGTGAAAATAATATACTTTCGTCACGCAGTACCGTAATTACTGAACATTTATTGACTCAGGCATTCTGAGGTATTGTTTTATTTCCATTTCGTGCTTATTTTCATTAAACAAATAGAACTATGTGACTATTAATTAGAGTGCTGTGCTGTGCACTAGGTAAAGGTATTACTAGCTTATGATCATAATCTATACTAATATTATAAAGAGGAAAGATGTGTATGTATGTTTGTAACGAATTGGCTCAAAAAGTACTAAACCGATTTTAAAAATTCTTTCACCATTTGAATGCTACATTACCACTGATTATTATAGGCTATTTTTTTTTCTTTTTTTTCCACCCGTGCGAAGCCGAGATGGACCGCTAGTTTTTCATAAAGAACAGGTAGTGGCCCTGTGGTAACGTTTGTGACTTACGAGTTGTAGGTCGTAGGTTCGAACCTAGGTAGGCGCTTTACTATGTGTAAATTATTTCATCACCACTGCTCTCAAAACGGTGAAGGAAAACATCGTGCGGAAACCGGCATGTCCTAGAACCAAAAATTCGAAGACATGTGACATCTACCAACCATTTCCTCTCAGGCACTCATCGAGAGGCAGCATGAGTCCCAGCTGTGGGAATATTCTAGGCGGATTCTGCTATTGATAATGTTACATTAAAATTAAAATACAAAGTGGAGACGACAATACGACAGTAAATTAAAATATTGGCAAAAAGGTATCTAAAGGAAACTTGAACAATCAATCAAATTAGCATTACAAAAGTAACAACAAATTTAGAAAAACTTCTAAAATAAAAACTGATTTTGGCAGACTAGCAACTTAACAGCAACTTTATCACAAAGAGTATAAAGATTATTGTGATTTTGGCAGTGATGCAAACTCTCGAGGTTAAATAATTGTGAATGGAGTGTAGAATCATGAAGTTTTTAAGCGACTTCAAAAAGGAGGAGGTTCTAAATTTGACTGTAGGTATGTTGTTTTTTTTAACCGCCTTCATAAAGGAGGAAGTGCTCAATTCGACTGTATGTTTATGTTTGTTACGCCATATCTCCGGCAATTGTAAAATCGATTTTAAAAATATTTTCTGAATGGATAGGGTATGCTTCAAGTGCGGTTCCATATAAATTTTATTAACTTGGCTTTGGTAGTTTTGAGTTAGCTGCAATAATACGTATTTTTGCCACTTAGTTTAATGATGATGTTATAATGACTTCCTGTCACTGCAGATATTACATAGAAAGTAGTTTTATACGATTTTTTGCGGGATAAGTAGGTACAGCTTAAAAATGCAAAATAAAAACTTTTTACAAAAAAACAACCGACTTCCAAAAAAAACACTACAAAGTGAAAATAATTTTAATTTCGGAAGTCGGTGACAAACAGCGAAAATGCGAATCTAACGACACCGACTTCCGAAGTTAAAGTTATTTTTCACTTTTTAGTGTCTTTTTTGGAAGTTGGTGGTTTTTTTATTTCAAGAGCTCAATAAATATCGAAAAAGAGCACATAAGAAGGAGTTTTTAAATTCATACCTTAAACCCCTTTAGATACCTTTTAGGTGCAGCGCAGACGACAGACTATCCGTGACGCACTTTTTAGTCTATGAAAATAGAACCTATGCAGTTATATGCAGTAACGCACACGACGCGCAAAAAGTCCGGCGCACAAAAATCCGTGTAATTCGGGCACTTCGGGACACTATGATACTTCTAAGGCAGAATATCATGATAGACATTAAAAAGACAGACAGCTCTGCCGACAGAATGATCGAAGATGTGCGTCGTGTGCGTTGTCTGTGAAAAATCCGCGACCGACTTTTTGCGCGCCATGCAGACTTTTTGTGCGCCGCAGACTCGATCGCACAAAAAGTGTGCCGTCTGCGCTGCACCTTAAATAGGAGATGAAAGTTCGTCATTTTTGCCAATGGGAAATCCCATCCAGCACATAGTTTTTCATGATATGACTTCTTATCCTGATATTTGAATAGTTCTACACACAAATCACGTACAAACAGTACCTTACAATCGTTTGGCACACCACTTATATTAAAAACGTGAGCGCAGACCGTGGCCAAATACTGCTTGGCTTTCAACGTATCTGTTCAACGAGAACGGCCTTATACAGGGTGGTTAAAAATCGTGGATCAAATGATATAGGGAGATAAAGGAGGTCATTTCCAACGCTTCTAAAGTGAGAAACAATTTTAGGTAACGCTTCAAAATTTTTGGAAAAAAATTAATTATACTTAGTCTTGTTTGGTACCGCAATAGAACTTATGGTAGTGCTGATATATTATCTAGTAATAATAGTAGTTGTTTTATTATTTTATATCACATTCTTCTTTAAAATTAGTCTAATTGTAAAAGAATTCGGTATACAAAAATAATCATAATTTTTAGGGCAATTGAATTAAGGCCATGCTGTAGAAATATTTTTTGTTGGAAATGAGCTCCTTTATCTTCCTGTTTCGTTTGATCCACGACTTTTTGACCACCTTGTATATACCCGGCTGGCCTAAGAGAGTAATGTCTTTATAAAGAAACTAGTACTCATGAATTTATCCTTTGATAGGTAGGTATATTATGAGTTTGACTGCACCGTTGGTCTCGTGGTCGCAAGCGCAACAGCTGAGCATGAGGTCCTGGGTTCGATTCCCGGGTCGGGCAAATTGTTATTGGGTTTTTCCATTGGGAATTTCTTAGTAACATCCAGGAGTTTGGAAGTTGGCATTGCCACGTTTTATGGTGATGCTGATCCTTTGGCCAAAACATAGTCCAGCCCTCTGATCACGAGAAAAGTCGACCAACCGCTTGGTGATATCTCGAAAAACAAAGTGGGCACTCGGACCCCATGGCCCTAGTGTTTAATTATGTTGAACTAGCTGCTGCCCGCGACGTCGTCTGCGTGCATGCTCTACAGCACCAAAAATACCTAAGATGCTAGTGTCGCTATAGCATTATAAGTACACAACTTTTAAAATAGCATTAAAATATAAGTTTTTTTTGCAAGCGAAGCAAGTGAAGAGAGTTATATGGGAATCCTGCTGAGTTCAGTCATAAGATGTGACTGAAGGAAATAGAGAAAATAATGCAGGAATACATTCCAGGACACAAAAGAGTAAAAATACGTACAAAGGTATCATACTTTACAACACTTCCCTATAAACTACGTTGGTAGTTATGCTGCCAGGAGCCAAAATGTAAAGAGAGTCAGGACTGGTGACGCGGGAGCAAGCGACGTACAGTTGCCCGTGTGAGAAGCAACTCGTCCTGAGGTCGACACCCGCTGCCCTGCGACTAATTGATGGTCATCGCGAAGCAAACACTCACGGGGAACTGTACGCGCTTGAACTGGAACAGGAAGTTATGAGGTATTAGGGGAATGCGTGGTATAAATACTGCCTCGCCGACGCCACAACCCGTAAGAATTTCCGCCTCAATGGTGTGTCTGTGAAGCGAGATGACTTTAAGGCGGTTAACACAACTTCGGAGGAGATAGGTTCCGAAGAAGCATAATCGGAACACCGACCTTCAGCTTGATGGTATGCGCTGGAAGTCCACTTGCTGACGGGGAGCTCAGAAATTCCACGGGATAATGTGTGGCGTCATCTTGCTCGACAACAGTGTTTATCGAGGTGTAGACGTAAATGTCGATCCCGGGGGAATATCGGGATAAAAAGTATCCTATGTGTTTATCTTGATTATAAACTATTTGTGTGCTAAATTTCATCCAAATCCGTTCAGTAGTTTTTGCGTGAAGAAGTAACAAACATAAAAACACACTAACAAACTTTCGCCTTTATAATATTAGTGTGATTTATATTCAAAACAACGGCGACACGATTGTTTAATATCTTAATATGCTCCAACCCTAAGACACATGGCCGGATGAAATCAAAATAAGTGTTCGTGGAAACGAAGTGCTGTTTTTACGAGCTTTTTATTAAGTGGCCATTATATTCTTTCAGGTATATTAAGTGGATATAATGAGGTGGTCACGGATTTAGCAACATCATCGTTAAGTTAATGTCCTTCACGCCAGATAACCACTAGCACGGCCACTAGTTGCTATGATATTACATAATTTGTGAGTTTTTTTATGAATTATTAAATGGTGCAATACGGTGCAAAACGGGGCTGTGTCTGCAAAATATGTAGGTAAATCTATTCTCTACAAATAAATGAAATTGAAGTTTTTGTTTGTAATGTCAAAATAGCAGCTTTTTACGAAATGCATATGAAAGTATATACGGTATTTACTTATTATAAAAAAAAAAACAAGTTTAAAATTTTTTGTCTGTCTGCATGTTTGTTTGTCCGGTAAATCTTAGAAATGGGTGTATCGACGGGACTTTCACTGGTAGATAGTTGGTGTTACAAGGAGTAACTTAGGCTTCTTTTACTTTTGAAAAAATAATTACGGTTCCGCGCAGCAAAAATAAAACCCATGAAATACAGTATGTAATCCGAAATGCACGCGAACGAAGTCGCAGGCACAACTACGAGTAGTTAAAGAATAAGCAAATTCAAAATCAAATCAATCAAAATCCAAAGTCATTTATTCAAACTAGGCTGAGAATCAGGACTTTTTCGAACGTCAAAATTACAAAAGACAGTCCCCCCAAAACGCCCGCCCTTCACCACTTGCTAGTGGTTTCGCTGGGGAGAAGAAGTGGCGCAACAAACTCCCCAGCAGCACATTAATTTACAAACAAAAAAATTATTAAAAAAATATACAGACATTTAAATAATAAAGTGAAAAATATACAGACATATCTATACAAATATTATAAAGAGGAAAGATTTGTATGTATGTTTGTAACGAATTGACTCAAAAAGTACTGGACCGATTTTAAAAAATCTTTCACCATTTGAATGCTACATTATCACTGATTATTATAGGCTATTTTTTTTTCCACCCGTGCGAAGCCGGGACGGACCGCTAGTAAATAATATAGTGAAAAATATACAGACATTTAAATAATAAACTTTTAGTTTAATGAGATTATTTAAAAATAAATTGCATGAATGGTTATGTAGTCATAGTTTTTATAGTGTCAAAGACTTCTTTGACAATAAATGTAAAAAAATCTCTTAAAAAAATTTGTACGCTTATCACTGTTAAGCAAAAACATGTAAGCTCTTGTTTTTTGTATTTTACCATCTTTTTATACCATGTTTTTAAGCAAATAAATATTATTCTATTCTATTCTATTCTATTCTAATAAAAGGAGGTGACAAATGTACAATCACAATCTCAACAATCTTAAAATGCAGGTCTAGGTGGTACTTTGAATTACGCTTTGTCCCTTTAGGTAGGTACTAGGACCTACCCAGTACCTACCTAAGGGGAAAAAGCGTAACTTACGGCTAAAGCCCTGCAATACATTTTCCTGTTCAAAATATAGAAAGTCGTAGTTTTTAAAAATAAAATTACCTACACAAGAGATGAAAACTTCTTTTTTCTCTCAGTCATTTAAAAGTTTTAAAATTGTTGAGAGAAAAAAAATCAGGCCGACTTATTATTAGAATAGACTGTTTATTATGTACACCGTATAAATTACAAACATAAATATAAAAATTGTACAAAGGGTGACACAATGGGCGGTCTTATCGCTAAGAGCAATGTTTTCTAGACAAGCTCTGGATGGATTAAAAGGGGGAAGGAGAGACAAACTGTAGGTAGTTTGTGGTGTACGAGTATCATTTACATAATACAATAAATACTTACATAAAGTATATTATACTAATAAAAATAAATATATATATACAGGGTTATTTGTAAGACACCAGCAACCTCTTAAGAGGTCATTGTACTCATCATTATGAACAAACAACTTTTACTATGGCACCAAACCTGAAATCGCGAAACAAAAAAACCAGCTGTTCCCTACATTTATCTTCGTCTATCTCGTCAAAATGTAGGGAACAGCTGATTTTTTTTTCGCGATTTCAAGTTTGGTCCGATAGTAAAAGTTGTTCATAATGATGAGTACAATGACCTCTTAAGAGGTTGCTGGTGTTTTTCAAATAACCCTGTATACAATATACTAAACATGAAACAGGAGCAAAGAAAATAACTATAATGATGATGTTTAAGGGGAGAGCAGGAGCGAGGGGCCCATGGCTAAATAACAACAGCCGCACAGGTCGATCGATCAGGTTAAGCTACGCTTGCCGCGGTTGGTCTGTGGATGGGTGACCATCTTTACATACTGAGACCCCTCCGTGCCTCGAAAAACACGTTAAGCCGTTGGTCCCGGCTGTCATTCGTGGATCTTTGACAGTAGTTACGGGTAGTCAGAAGCCCGAAAGTCTGACAAGTAGTCTTAACAAGGGGTATCGTATTACCCAATAATTGGGTTGTGGAGGTCAGATAGGCAGTCGCTCCGTGTAAAATTACTATTATTCAGCTGCATCCGGTTAGACTGGAAGCCGATCCCAATATAGTTGGGAAAAGGCAAGGCAGATGATGATGATGATGTTTAAGGAGAGAGCACTTCTTGTCTTATTTTTTATCATAATCATGAAAATGGACAAAAATGTATTATTATGCCGACAATACTACTTTAATAGCAGTACTTAAACCATCTAGACTGCTAGTAGGCACTTAATTTCACCGAGATGCCACTGTTAAGCCAAAAGGAGGGGGAGGATAGGCCAGGCCAGATAAAGGTCTGTTCCTATTGATCAAGACATCTGGGATCGATATAAGTACCTACGGAATTTATAGCCAAAACATTTGAGTGTTACTTGATTACACGAAATTGCCTCCTTTAAGGTATGTTCTCCTTTGTAAGGTGTAATTGGTCAAACAAAAGCGTATTATCTGCGTTAGTAAATGTGTGTGTGTGGTGCTAATCACCTGGAGCGTTCGCCTGTAATGTAACATTTCAGATTGGATTTTGAGTATTACTTTACAATACTTATTTTTTTACTTTATATACTACCTCCCTGACTGAGAGCATTCGCCTGTAATGTAACATTAGATCCGATTGGATTGTCCGAAAGGGTTACCGCTACCCCGGAACACAAAGGGCTAAGGAAGGAACACGGGTGGGTTTTAGTCAGTAAGAGTCTGACATTCCCTTCTGCTCCACCCAGAGCGGGAGGGGTCATTGGATGATTTCCCATCCACAAAAAAAAAAAAAATGATCCGATTTTGAGCATTTATTTGATTCCACAATGTCAAACGAAGCGGTCGTTGTGCTAAGCGCGGCAATTGTTTTTTACGAAAAAATAAACAAGAAATTGGTGCCATTAATTATTTTCAAAACCGACGTTTGGATATTTTACAAAGAATCAACCATTGTACCATCAGGTTGCGCACAGTATTGCTCGGTTCTCCTCGCTCACTGATGTAATGCTCGACTCTGTAACGTTAAATTACAGGCGAAAACTCAAAGTGAGGGAGCACCTTTATGCGTACTTTTACGATAAGACCTTGATGAAAAGTTTGATAAAACATGCAGGAAAATAGTTTGCCATTTTAGATTTTCCTTCTTATTAGAAAAAATATCTGAAATTGCAAACTATTTTTATGTATATATAATATGATGATTTTTTATTATCTTTAAATATGATGATGAACAGTAAAACTATAACCAAAGTTTAGTTGCTCTGAAAAGAGAGGATTTTATTTTATTACATAAACTAGTTTTAACACATTTACAAAACATTCTTTAACAATAACTATGCACTAGTTTTACCTGAAAAGAGAAACAACATTTAAAGCTATTGTTTCACCAGTTCTTATTAATCACTATTAATATTTTAGTTACATTAAAATTCTCGCATGTATAACCTCTATATTTTTCATGTTATAACCGTCATTCAATATGACAGCTCGCTCCACAGCATCAAGCAATTTCACAGATAAATTATACATCAAAGTTATTACGCGGCAAATTCAAACTATACAAACTAAATGAAGTGTCACGCACTTTGTTTACATATCTATAGAAACATAACATCGTGCCTATAATCCCCGAATAGTTAGACTGAGGTGTAGGTACCTATATAATTGTAGAGGCTTTCTATGTAACCTCACCTTTTATAGTGCAGGCTGGCTATATTTTAGCGCGGTGGTTTCGATTGAAAATTATTCGCATGTTTACAACTACCGTAAAGATAAGCGAGGAGGTGGAGTTTCTATTTACATACATAAAAGTATAAAGTATGACTTATGTGAAGAATTATACTGCGACGGAATACATTACTCATGGATATATTTACCTCGTGTCGGATTATATGTTGGAGCTATTTACAAACCGGATAAAAGAAATACAAAACAATTCTTAAACACTTATTCAGAACAGTTAGACAAATATAAGAGAGGGATGGTATTTGGCGATTTCAATATAGATTTACTGACTAGTGGGAGCGATACCTTAGACTACCTAACCATGTTGCAAGAATCTGGCTACGAGGTATTTAATAAAATACATGAAGACTACTGCACCCGACAGACAAATACCACAAGAACTATTCTAGACCATGTCTGTTCTACGTTAAGTAAAAATGCGTGCAACTTAACAATAATAGACTCGCCGTTATCGGACCATAAACAGCTGTACTTAGAACTTACAGAACACAAACATTGCCGCAAACAACGATTAAAGTACGAAGCCATCGATTACGCAAGTCTGTACCAAAGCACTCTAGAAGCCGAATTCTTTAACTTTCATAACTCCTTCTCGGAACTAGAAAGGTTTATTATCAGTCAAATTAACAAGAATAAGACAGCGAAAACAAAAATATTGAACCTCCCTAATGAAGACTGGATTAATAAGTCAATAATAAATGGAATACAGCAGCGCAACATCATATGGAATCTACTCAAAACAGATAAAAATAATGAATATCTGAAGAATAAATTCATAATTGAAAGAAATAAAATAGGCGCTTTGATAAGACGTACAAAGGAAAGCTACTTCTGTAATGAATTTAAACAGTGCAAGCATCCTAAACAAACATGGAAATTAATAAACTCACTAGTAAGTAACAAAGTTAAAACAAATTGTGGTCCTTCTAAACTTGTTCTAGAATCAAATAGTATAGTTGATGCTTTTGAAATATGTGAACATTTTAATATATTTTTCTCATCTGTGGGCCAAAAACTAGCTGATAAAATTCCTAAGACCTATATTAATAATTCATACTATACTCTTACTTATAATACTGACAAAGTTAAAATAGAATTAAATGAAATGAAGCCATGTACCTTAGTAGAAGTAACACAAATTATAAACGGTTTAGATCCAAACACCAGTACTGGAATTGATCAAATTAGTACGAAATCTTTAAAATGTATAGCAGATATAGTATCTAATAATTTAGTAGCATGCATAAATAAAAGCTTTTATACCGGTATTTTCCCAGATAGCCTTAAAGTAGCTAAAGTTACACCCATTTTTAAATCAGGTAGTAGGACTGAACCGGGTAATTACCGACCTGTATCAGTTCTGCCTGTAATATCGAAAATTTACGAAAAAATTATTTACTGTAGAATTAATGAACACCTGAAAGAAATAAACTATTTATATGAACATCAGTACGGTTTTAGGCCTAAATCAAATACTCTGTCAGCAACGATTGATCTTGTTACGAAAATTAAAAATAATATTGATGATAAGAATTTTGTTTTAGGTATATTTATTGATTTTAAAAAGGCTTTCGACACAGTTTGTCATGAAATACTCTTAAAGAAACTTGAAGATTGTGGTATTAAAGGTGTAGCACTAAAAATCATCAAATCATATCTGACAGATAGATATCAGGTCGTGAAAATAGGAAACCACCAAAGTAGTAGTAGCAAAGTGACATGTGGCATTCCGCAAGGCTCGGTACTTGGCCCGCTACTTTTCTTGATTTATGTCAATAACCTTAGTAAAATAGGCCTTACAGCACACATAACTGTATACGCCGATGATACTTGCCTATTTTACTTCGGACCAAATCTGTCGGATTTGATTAACAGAGCACAAGAAGATCTACTCAAATTTAGCATATGGTGCCAGAGCAACCTACTAACAGTTAATGCAGATAAGACATCATATATGTTATTTGCGGCAAAAAACAAAAAAATTCCACAACACCCTCCACTGACCATAAATAATACAATCATTCATCGTTCGCACCAAGAAAAGTATCTCGGTCTACGATTAGATGATAAACTCTCTTGGAAGGCCCATATTGCTTATGTAAGGTCAAAACTGTCGTCACTCACCGGGATTCTAAAGAGAGCGGCAGGATGCATTCCTCACAAAGTACGAATGGCTATATACAACTCTCTGGTGAAATCACATCTGGAGTATTTAATTGAAATATGGGGGAGTGCTGTGAAGTCGAATCTTAAGGATTTACAAATTTCACAAAACAAAGTGATAAAAGCATTATTTAAGTATAACCGGTTGACAGAGTCACGTACACTGTACCGTAACACAAAGATATTTAATATAACGCAATCATACACTTACACAATGTGCATACTAGTACGAAAAATAATGACTGGTGAATTAAAATCAGATATAAAACTTGTTAAAAAATTATATCACCATAACTTAAGAAACACCAACCAGATTAAATTGCGAAGAAATAGGACTAACTATGGTAAAAAGACTATCACATATGAAGGAGCACAATTGTACAACAATCTGCCAAATAATATCAAGGATAGCAAAACGCTTGCAGTGTTTAAATCAAAATTAAAAAAATACATTTATGACAACATCTACTAAAATAGCTCGATCGCTGTAAAACATACATTACCTACTTTATTTTTACTCAAGCTCATTGTGAAGTGAACTGTATTGTTCTTTATGAGTAAATAAATTCGTTAAACTGAAATTCGAAACTTCAAACAAGTGATATTTTTATAATCTATTTTTGTTTAGTTGAGTGAGTGCTAGTTTTAACGTGGTAATATAAAGTCTTTCTATGAATATAACTTGGAGAAATCCTATCGCTGTTTAAATACATAAAGGGGCTCTTCTCAGTCTCTATAGTATCCACGAAGACGCGCCCCACTCTCTTTCCTAACGCTTACAAAACAAGTGTGCAACATTCTGCTAGTGTTTTACTTTTGGGCAGCGGGATTGTCCGAAAGGGTTACCGCTACCCCGGAACACAAAGGGCTAAGGAAGGAACACGGGTGGGTTTTAGTCAGTAAGAGTCTGACACTCCCTTCTGCTCCACCCAGAGCGGGAGGGGTCATTTGATGATTACCCATCCACAAAAAAAAAAAAAGTGTTTTACTTTTGTTGGTACACATTAATTTTAGAGGGTAATTAATAAGTGTGTATCGAAAAAACTAAAACACTATTGGAATTAACTAGCGATTACCACTAACGATTCGGAAGAAGAGTGAGGCGCGTCTTCGTGGATTGCACTACCTATACCTACACCTACATCTCGCCAGTTATGTTTCAGTCCCTTGTATTGGGGGCGAGCCTATTGCCATTAACCTTATAGAAAAACCTATTATCAAACACTTTTTCCGACCTAGGAATCGGTCCCAGGATCTAATGTTCATCAGTATCGCTTGCGACCGCTAGAACATCTAGGGATTCAGTTTGATCTATTTATCATCCTTGAAAATAGGATAGGTAAGTAAACCATTGATTGCCACGCCAAAAATAGTTTTAGGTGCTTAAAAATAAGAAACAAATTTGTCTATTTTTTTAGTAGTAATTAGTGTTAATAACAAACAGGATTTGGTCTACTGAGATAAATTGGTTTGTGGGTGGCCAATTGGTCATGTCATTTGTCTGTTGTAAAAGCAAGGCTAATTAGCGGGACTTATAATAATTGCATGACAATTCAAAATAATAGCAAAAAATAAGATAAGTAACTGTGCGTTGGACAGATATACTTTTACAAGTCATGCTTTGATACGAATATTATAAATGCAAAAGTAACTTTGTCTGTTTGTCTCTCTGTCTGTCTGTTTGTTACATTTTTTCGCCTGAACGGCTGAACTAATTTGGATGAAATATAAATCCATAAAAGTTAGTAGTCGGGAGTAGGGATCACTCCGAATTTGTCACTATCGGCCGTATCTTCGTTGACGGTCTTAAACAGGTGGCCCCCTGATAGGAACTTGTCGGCGCTTATCGGCGACGGTTCGCGTTGATTGTTGTACGAAAACTGCCTGCGCCATATTGGCGCTGGTTACCAGAGTCTACATGAATACACCCACAAGGTATATTAGGCAACAATACATATTTTTGAAGACAGTAACCCAATACGAACGCAAATTGTATTAAATTCCACAGTGAGCATAAGATTGCCTTGCCAAAGGAAAGTTGGATTTGTCAAAGAATAAATCTATTGGGACGATTGTATTAAATTCAGTTGAGATTTCTCAACAGATTGTCTGGATTTATTTCGTCTTTATTTTCTTTTTATATTATAACTGATTGATTGATTTCTTATCATTCCTTTGTTTAGAAGCTTTTGTTATTCTGTTATTTCTTCGGGTTTCTTCGCCTACTTTTGGATTTGATGTATTAATTAGCTTTATCTGTGGTCTGTTAAAAAAGTTAGCAGACTTTTTTTGTCGAATTGAGTGAACCACACAAGGAATCAAGTGATAATGATGTTTATTTTCCAAAAACAGTGCTTTAAATTTGCATAAAGTCTCCATTAACAGTTTAGTTTACATAAAAAAAAGAAACATAACACGCAAAAAATAGCAGAGTTTGACTTAGTACCTAACGACGATTAAGAATAGCGCAGGTACCGAATAATGTAGGGTTACCTCTAAAAAGTTACGTCCGCTGACAAAGCCATTGACAAACTCACAGGCCTCTTTACTGTGCCAATTTCGCTCGTCGAATCTAACCGCAAACGCGGCAATTATGCCTATTTGCATATCTGCGCCTAATTTATGGTAAAGCACACACACTGCACACCGCAGTGCAAACGCCACAAGGCTGTGTTTACACGTGCATGCGGTTGTTGGTTGTATTCTGTATTGAAAGCTGTTGGCAGATTTAGAAATAGTTTTAACTTTAGTTGAGCTAACGTTTCTAAATAAGAGAATTGGCACTACTAAGAGAGAATTGGAACTACAAAAGGCCAATATTCTCGTATTAAGAAACGTTCAAAATCTAGTTGCAGTCAGATTTCAGTATAATCAATGGCAAAATCAGCAGTGTGGGCCAAGTGGACGGCCGTGACTTATGAGTTGTCGTTCGAACCCAGAAAGGCGCTTTAATTTATGTAAATTATTTCACCACACTGCTCTCAAAGCGGTTAAGAAAAATATCGTGAGGAAATCAGCATGTCCTAAAGTCGAAATATTCGAAGATATGTGACATCTACCTATGCGCACTGGGTCCGCGTGATGGATTACGGCCCACTCCCTCTCACCAAGAGGAGGCCAATGGCAAAAATGTATGTAAATTAGATGTATTTTTGACAAATTGACAAAATATTTTTTATGAACGTTTGCATCCTAATCTCAGTCTAGATTAGGATGCAAACGTTCATAAAAAATATTGCCCCTCAGTTTTGTTGTGAGAAAACAGTTATTTCAGTCAATTTTGAATTCAGAGTTTGTAGCAGCGTTTGTCTGTCAACTAAAAACAATAAATAATATGTGGTTAACATTGTGAGTAGTGTATTTGTTACCTCTATTATTAAGTTCTAACCTATGTTTGCTTATTTATTATGCTACTGTTTGTTGTCCCTAAATAAATAAATACAAGGTCATTATTTAGTCTGCCAAATGTGATGATTGAAGCTGTTGAAAACTTTTTATTTCACAATTATGTCTGGCCTAGTTGTATACCTGTGGTGTTCATAATAAAGAATATTATATTCTTTTTCAAACATTAAAAGATATACCTAGTATATTTTGTTGGTTTGATTTGGTTTTGGTCCTATTCGTCCCCAAAAAGAACCTCCAGTGAAGCTCCTTAGAACATAACAACATTATTCGTTTACGCGGAATTTCGAAGACCTAGCTTTAGCAGCGAATGTTTTTTTATAAGTATGATAATGATCCTAAGTTTAGCTTCCGAAAAAATACCATGAATGAAGAAGGCCGAAAAAAGCTAGTAAGTCGCTTTTGCTTCTAAAGACATGACTGTTCTCATTGATGGGATCCCAAGTATTTCAATCAAATTGGAGCAAATTAGAAAAAGCCCAGAGGAGATTCAATGAAGGCGTGCTTGCTAAAGCAATGTGCGAACTGCCTTTCATTTAGTTTAGTAACTAGCCACCGTCCCTGCTTTGCGAGGTTTTTATTCTATGATTTGACAAAACATCGAGATTTATTTAATACTAGCGACCCGCCCCGGCTTCGCACGGGTGCAATACTGATACTAAGTACAGGTATTTCAAGAATGCCAGCACGCGCCGCCGCGGCCGGTACCGCAGCAACCGCTATGTCCCTGCATTTTAAATCTGTAATATCTTCGAAAATATTCATTTAAATTACATGCTGTAAATGGCCATATTTATCTATATTAAATGCACAATGTATTTAAGGTACTTAATTGGATAAGGATTAATGCTGTATTGATTAAAATCGCTTCGTAAGTAAGCCATTATTTCTCGTAAAAAGTAAAGGATAAAAAATGATTATTGTGGGTTATCCCTAAGAGATAGACATATACCATCGCGGACTTTTTTGTAGACCTTTTTAAGGTGTACAATACTGTAGTACATTATTTTGACCTATCTCGTAGGGTTCAGTCAGCGTTTGAAAAGTAAGCGCAAAAAAATGTGTTTATTTACGACATCACATGCATGCATGTATTATATATATAAACCTTCCTCTTGAATCGCTCTATCTATTGAAAAAAACCGCATCAAAATCCGTTGCGTAGTTTTAAAGATCTAAGCGTTCATAGGGACAGAGAAAGCGACTTTGTTTTATACTATGTAGTGATATGTAAGTTAAATAACTAAGTATTATACACATAAAATTTCCGGAATAAATTCTCTAAATTAGTGAAAAAAACCGCATCAAAATGCGACGCGTATTTTAGAAGAATAACGCGTCCAACGCGGTCACACATGAGACTGCAGACACTAAAAGCTACTTTAATTTATAAAATGTATAGATAGTCCACTACATACATATATATTTGTAACTTGTTAATAACGGCCACCTTTGTACCCTTTTTTTTTTTTTTTTTTTTGTGGATGGGAAATCATCCAATGACCCCTCCCGCTCTGGGTGGAGCAGAAGGGAGTGTCAGACTCTTACTGACTAAAACCCACCCGTGTTCCTTCCTTAGCCCTTTGTGTTCCGGGGTAGCGGTAACCCTTTCGGACAATCCCGCTGCCCCGGTAGGCTTCGGCCCTTTCGGGCCCCTTCCTTGCTGCTGACATCTCTTTGAGGCGCGCGTGGAACACGTACGCGCCGTCCGGCACGGGCCTGGTCCTGATCGGACGGAGAGTTACCCATTACTCTCCGCCCGCAGGCCCGCGCCTACGGTGGCCGGGAGTCGTCTCGCGGCTCCCGACGCCCGGGGCGTCTCCCGCGGCGGCTGGGACGTGAGGCCCTCTCCCTCAGCCGTCCCGCCACCTCCTTCGCTAGCATGACTGCTTCGCAGAAGGAGGTGACTGCCTCCCACTCCCTCTCGCCCCGGACCATGGCTTGAACCAGGGCCGGGCGCGAGAGGTCGCCGCCGCTGCCGATCGCCTCTGCGAGAACACGGCGGTGCTCCGCCCAATTGGGGCATACCGCCACCGTATGCTCCACCGTGTCCTCCGGGCGACCCTCGCAGTGGTGACACCCGGGCGTATCCTCCCGCCCGATAATGTGCAGGAACCTCCCGAAACACCCGTGTCCGGTGAGGACCCGCGTCAGGCGGTAGGTGAGGGCGCCGTGGCGCCTCTCTAGCCACTCCTCAAAGAGGGGTCTTACCGCCGCTATCGCGGCGTGCCCTACCTTTGTACCCTTCAATTAGGCATAATTTAAGGCTTTTTTAAACCTCTCCTAGTAGGTAAGAAATAGAAGCAACCAATATTCAAGACTATAGATCTTCCTGAAACAGGAGTATTTGGCAATATCGGTATATTTGGCGACGTTACCGGGGACACTTGAACAACAACCAGACCACTGTACACTGCATTCAATTGGGCGAAGGAATTTGATAACGTATGACCAAAAGCTCTAGGTGAATAATTGTGTTTTGGCGAATACAATGGTTTTTCTATCTTACAAAATTAATGTCAATTCATCTTCTAACTTACTTTACGTTCAATTATTAACCGGTTTGCTTTCAGGGACCTCAACTTTTTTAAGAGCCTATACTACCTCAAATGGCTTAGCATGATCCTCTGTTATGTCGACAATACTGCAGCATGAATTTTGAAATAAATATATAGTAAAGTTGAGGATTAATGTTAAGTCCTATGTTTGACGAAAATAGGATTCCATAAAATTTTCTCGATAGAAAAAAATTCCAAAGTTACCTCCAAATCGAACAATAAACCGCTGGTATTCAAAAAATACTTCAAATTAGATCATGAAACTTTGCATATTAACTGAACTAAATATAAAGCAGGTCTTATATTTTTAGTTTTTTTTTTTTACCATTATTTTCACCGTAAAAAGCAAATAACTAAACTATTGGCGCTGCCTGCCGCCCGGCACCGCACTCTGTCTCGCTCTCACTCAGTCGGCGAGCAGTATCGTGCGAGCGAGATAAAGAGTAAATTTTAGCTGAGGTAGTATAGGCTCTTAATGTTAACATTTTGAGCCAAGCGTCTTCGGCCAGCTGGACCCACTCGCTTTTAGACCCGCGTGTCCACTTGACCACATAATTTATTTTCTGTATTTTTATTCTGTTTTAGCAATCTGTGTAATCTATACTCATAATAAAGGTGAAGATTGTTTGTTTATTTGTTTCAACGCGCAGATCTCTGGAACTACTAGACAGATTTGAGAATTCTTTTTGTATTTGATAGCCCAATTCTTTACTCTAACATCACGCTAGGACCCTTAGGTGCCGAACAAAAAGAGAAAGCATTTAGTGAAAACGAAGTAGTGGCACGGGTGAGCGATGGGATGTGACGCGATGGGTCGTGGACCAAAATTTCACGCTGACGAAGTCCGGGGCAGAAGCTACTAGCTTCTGCCCCAAACTGGTACAGAATAAAGTTGTTTGCAAAGTTTGTTCATGCCACCAAATCAGTAAAACAGTTAAAAGTATAACAATAATATTAGTTTCAATCAATTTATGTTGTTTATCCAATGCCTTATTTACCAAACAAGAAATCTAGTCTTATCTATTGTTAGCCAATTAGTGCGTGGGTTTGAAGCCTTTTTAAGGTTTCAAATGTTACGACTTTGTGTTTTTAAAGGCATTCGGTGTCTATAACAAAGTTATTTTTAGGAAGCTGTTTGACGTCATCCAATATTTCTTTGTTGATTTTGATGTCTTGTGTGTGACGCAAACACAGGTAGGTATACAGACTGGCCAGGGCATCGACGCGCAAACTGTAACCGTGATTCAGCAGATGATTCTAGCGTAACAATTTTTCGTCAGGTATCAAACAAAAAATCAGCTGTTTCATAGAAAAATGCAATAACTACGCGGTCAAAACGTATGGAATAGCTATTTTTCGTCGGTTCTGAATTATGTACTCAATCCATAGTAACAGGTTCCCATGCCACCTTAAATTATTTTATTAAGGGGCCGTGCACGAAATTGGCGGATTTTGATCAATTTTGTTCATTCGTTGTGGGAAAGGGAAAGAAAATTTAAACAAAATTATTTGTGAATTGAAGAGTTTAGTTCTTTGTCTTGCATGTGGCTGAAAGGGATTTTTCAAAAAAATTAGGTATTCATGGAAAATCACTAAATTTCGCAACAAGTTTTCCGAAAAATGACGCGAGACTGATGTTTGATTATCCGTTTACAAGAAACTACTTTTGATTTTGAACATTAAAAAATATCATCAGCATCATTATATGGTCTACTTGCACGTGGCTGAACCACTTTTTTCAATTTCAATACAAAATATTGCAGAAAAAAATTTTGAAATAATATAACTTTTGGAAAAGTTCTAGACAAATAAGTATTTTTTTCTATTCCTTAGAAATACTTTTAAGAAATTTTAAAAATTACCTATTAATCTTAAGCTAACCATTTGGTAGAATCTAAATTTTATTTTATAAATAAACAATAACTTCATTTCGTAAATAAATGGCAAAATTAACTATATTATCGACCGCGCAAAATCGATCCCGTCAGTAGCGACCGGGCCTTCCCAGCGTGAGGACGCGTCACTTTGTATCGCAGGCGCGTGCGTTCTACGTAAACATAATTTTCAGAAATTGTACGCCGACTACCATATTTTGATCCGGTAAGTATTAATTTTATTTTAAGTAAGTACTTTGTATATTTACGGAGAACATTAAATCTTTTGATTTACATTTTGATCCGGTAAGTAATACTTAATTTTATTTTAAGTAAGTACTTTCTATATTCATGAAGAACATTAAATCTTTTGATATATATAAAATACTGGTGTGCGCGTGTTGTGTCATTTGGATGGTTCTTAGCTATATAGCTGGCGCTGTTGTCATTTTTATAGTTTTTGAGGTTGCTAAAGTCGATAGCCGGTGAGGTCAAAATGTAAATCTAAGATGGTGGTTGCGAAAATTTTCTAAATTTTCGTCATGGGTGTCATTTTCATAGTTTTCGAGGGTGCTAAAGTCAGCAGTGAGGTCAACATATGAATCCAAAATGGCGGTTGCAAAAAAATTCAAATGTGTAGTCATTGATGTCGTTTTCATGATTTTCGAGGGTTTTAAAGCCGATAGTGGCGTTGTAAATCCAAAATGGTGGCTGCGATAATTCTCAAATTGTTCATCATGAGTATCGTTTTCATAGTTTTCGAGGGTGTTATAGTCGATGTGAGGTCAAAATGTAAATCCAAAATGGCGGCCGCGAAATTTTTGTTTTTGTTTTAAATCATAATTATGTGAGAAGGAGCCTTGTTCCTCACGGAGGTCCCCCGACCACACATATATCTTTTTTAATGGTTCTTTAATGCTTTGGTTTGACTAATCAATCGATGGAGTGTTTTAGTTATTGAGCCCAACACTGCCTATAAGTTACTGGTATCAATACAGAAATTTGTTTTAGATAATGGGTCGAAAGAAAGAATCGCATCACCAAAATAAAAGGCTGAAACGTGGCACGTATCAGACAGATTCTAACAAAACGTGATTCAAATCAAATCGCTACGGCTTCGTCTCAAGAACTTGTAAGCTTTTACTTTTGATCAGCGCTAGAAGTGCATAGAAGTATTTACGAGTACATTGAAAGTCGATGACAATGCAATTTCTGAAAAGACAGTAATTACTGGTGATATGTTGTTTACTGTTGAATAAAGTTTTTTTTTTTATTAAATCTACTAATCAAAAAATACAACATGTTTTTTATTGAACTCTTCCTATTTCATTCATAACGAACTTCATTTTTTTTAAAATTTAAAATATAATATCTACCTATACAATCACAAGACTAGAAATAAACTCAAGTAGGTTGATGAAATTAAAATACTGTAGGCGGGCAGCCCTATCGCGTGTTTACGTACCGCGCGGCTGTAAGTAATTATTTCAAGAACAGGGCCGAGTCACAATACTGTAATAATATTACGGTGCTTCAATGTTATTGAATGTCTAAAATATGTAGGTACCTAGATGCATATAACACCAAATTGTACCATTTTTATGTTGATTGTGGTAATTATACTACACGAATACTATACTAGATAAACATTCCAACTTTTATTTCTTAACCGTAAGTACATACATGAATAAAAAAATATCATTTATAGGATCAAAACTGTATAAGCGATCACTACGCTCGATCTTTACGCGTGTGTGCGTGAACGGTGCACACAAACATAGCATCGCAATGAATTTACCTAAACTCTAGCGAGGGAATTTTGTGCACGGACTCTTAAGTTACTAGCAGCGCCCCGCGGTTTCATCCGTATAAGTGTCGATCCCGTGGGAATATCGGGATAAAAATTATTCTATGTCTTTTCCCGGGACTCAAACTATCTCTATAGCAAATTTTATCTAAATCGGTTTAGCGGTGTAAGCATGAAGAAGTAGCAGACAGACGGACACACTTTCGCATTTATAATATTAGTATGGATTATAAAAAAAAAATCTTTTATTTTTTTTGTCATAATTGAACTTGTTTATGAACTTTTCACCTTATTGTTGATTGTCATCATATAATCTGCATTCGCGATTTATTTGCCAAAAATTTAAACAAATATGAGTTTATGGAAAATTTACTTTAAATCATAGATACTCAATAAAGTTCAGTTAACGCTACAACTTCAAATAAGTATTTTTATAAATTTTTCAATAGTGCTAGTCACTCTGAAACCAACTTAATCACCATTAAAATAAATTTGTTTAACTTGAAATAATATTAATATGAAACATACGATACCTATATTCATTTTAAGGATTTTTATTATGTGTCAAGTCAATCCACACACACATAAACAGACAATAACAATTTCTTCAACGTTACGTTCATTTCACCGCTATTTGGGACCCTAGGCACAAAATTTAACTGGGTTAGGTTAAGTATTTTAACCAAAAAAAGGAGCTTGGATTCAATTAATTTCGGAATTTTAAGTCTTAAAGGGTTGAATGAACTGCCTTATAAATGGTACCTAATAGAATTCCGACATGATCAGCGCATAAAGTTTGTTTCTAACTTACTTGATTAAAGTAGTTATCTTGTTTGTGAGGTTGAGAAATATTTCTGTTATTACTTTTTATTGTTTTTAAGAGTTTTACTTCCAGCAATTTAAATTGGTGATTGGAAAGAGTTTCTTGGCATTGGTAATACAATTTTGTGTTATTATTGCCCGATTAATATTTGCCTCAAACAAATACCAGACCAAATCCTATCTGTCCTCTCTCTCGTCTAAAGTAGCAGCATTATGCTGAGCGATGGCCATTTTAAGAGTATTTGATGCAAATTATTCCCCAACTTGCTCATTTTTTATGTTTGTGTTTTTTCTTTGCGTCATGTTTTACCGCATATAAACATGTTTTCTTTCTTTTTTTAACTCATTCTTCAAAACTAAATAAAAACAAACTCATAGAAAATCGATTAGTTCCAAAGGACCCAGGCCGTCTACTCTCTAAATCCTTCAATGAGGATACGCAGCCGTCCGATAGTAGTTGATACCTTAAAACAAGAGATTCAGTTCTTCGGAAGGAAAAACTGCATCGGGATTAGCAACAACTGTCTAATCGTATTGTCATTCATTTTTAGTTTGGGCCCCAAACTAATCTTAGGTAATACGGGCTGGTGTCCGCAACTCCACGTCAATTCGCGTATTTTGCGTACGGCAAACTAATCTTATCTCCGTATCTAAGGCCGTTTCCTGACTTGTCGGTGCGGTAGCGGCGCGGCATCGGTATGCTTTGTATACGCGGTACAGAAAACTTACCGAGCGTCTATATTTCAATGAGCGTTTCCTGATTGGCGCGGTATGTGCGGGAGCGGGGAGGGATCGGTTCGGTTTACCGCCTCTCGGCACGCTCGTCCAGTCACCGCTCGGGATTTACAACAGCGCACGTCAAAATGCAGGAGCAATATGATCCAAAAGCTGTATCATCATGCGAAAGTTCTTTAGCCGCAACAAATAGTCGACAGTTAATATTATTTTCAATATAAGGATGACGCCAGCGCTTTCTTTTTTTACGTAAACGGAGATAAACATAACATGCTAAAATATCATCATCACTCGAAGACGACATTATCTCGCGACGATACAAGCGGTACTGCAGGATTTTATACCGAGAATATACCGATAAGTTCGTAGATGAAAGCGATGCAGTATCGTTTCGGTACAGAGCATACCGATGCCGCGCAGCTATCGCACCGACAAGTCAGGAAACGGCCTAAGTGATATGGGGTAGGAAACGCCCTTAACTTCGGCCGAAAGTACGGACTTCGTGCTTAAATAGTAACTTTAAGGACTCGTTTCAATATAATGTATTCCTATATTGAAACAAGCCATAACCATTTAACAAAAACCGGTCGAGTGCGAGTCGGACTCGCGCACCGAAGGTTCCGCACAATTTTTTTATTTTTGTAATGTTAGTACAAATTTTGGGGTTTTCGGATATTTTCCATAACTGCATGAGTTATAACTACATGACATTGATTCTTACCAAAACATGGTTCTAGGTCAACGGGAAATACCCTATAGGTTTTGATTCCGGAACATAAACGCCCGTATCTTTTGATTGTGTTGACTTAGAATTTTTATTGTTTCACTGCTTCAAGGGATTGCAGCCCTGAGTATTTGATATTAATTTCAACTTGATAACACCACGCGTTCCTGAGAAAAAGGGTCTTGACGCCCAGATAGACGGACAACGAAGTGATCTTATAAGAGTTCCGTTTTTCCTTTTTAGGTACGGAACCCTAAAAACACATTTATCTCTGAGCAATAAATCACGTTGAACCAAAAAGCCTCTATTTAGTGGATAATGTAAAAACTATTAGTAGTAATGCGGGTAGGATTTATTAATGCCGTATCTACGTATTTTTGGGTCACGTACAATCTATTTTGTTGACGCGCCTCGTGGTTGTTCCATGTGACTTATTTTCAAGGTCTTCCTCTTTATTGAAATATTTTAGAATTTCCAAAATAATTCATTATAAGTACATGTTGATAGGGTATCGACGCGCAAACTGATTGATCACTGAACATGATTGGGGACCCCACGCCGTTGCAATTTATTATCGATTATTAAAACAAAATCAGCTGCTCCATACATTTAGCCCGCGTAGGTATTGCACTTTTCTATGAAAGCAGTGTTTTTTTTGATAACCCCCGAAATTTTCTACGCTAGAACCCTTAGCGTAGAAAATTTAGATTTTAGAACCGTTCTAGAATCATGTGTAACGGATTGCGCGTCGATCCCCCTGTATAAGTTCCATATTAACATTCCGAAAACAAGGGTCTTATAGGACTTCTTAATATCTTAAAATTAAAAAGCATTGGATATTAATCACGTTTGACACACGGATTAGTGGTAACTTACGAGTCGTGAGCAAGAAGTATATAGATAAAAGTGGAGGCAACACTCTGAACAATAAGTGAAACCGACTGTGAACTGTCGCTCTCTTTCTGAATCCATACATAAGACAAAGAAAACATATATCACTGTCTCGTTCTTACGTGCATATTTAGAAAGAGAGCGTTAGCCCACAGTCGGTTTCAGTTAGGTATTTATAGTGTTGGCTCCATTTTTATCTACAAGCTTCTTTGTACCCAGGCAGTCACTTCACTTTGTGCATTTGATTTCATCACCACTGCTGCCAAAACTATGAACGAAAACATCGTGAGGAAACCGGCATGTCCAAGGATCAAAAACATGTGAGATCAGCCAACCCGCACTGGGCCCGCGTGGTGAATGACGGCCCACTCCCTCAGAGAGGAGGCCTGTGATATCCACGGATTAGTGAACGCAGTATGTTGTGGTTAGCAGGCAGGCAAGAGTTAATTTAATACCTTGGTCACCGTTTACGACGCCCACAGGTGCAAACAGGGTTACCTATACTTTTCCTGAATCAAAATATACTGCACCTCTTAGTTTAACAATGACTCCATATATCGCAATAATGGCTTCGAAACTGCCAATAAATCGCCAAAGACTTTTCTCACCTCTACTACAAGGCACACTTTTTTCAATGTGTGCCAATATTTGCCAAAAGTCTCGCGCTCAGAAGGACCAAATGCTGTCTATCCGCCATTTCTTTTTACGACGTCCTTTTGGCGCCAAGTCTGGGAGCAGTTAAATGCCAACTTTTGGGACACTATCGATGATACATCATAATGAAAAAGTAGTTCTGTGTCCATTGTATTTCGTTGATTTTATTCATTGGAAAAACTTGCCTTGGCCAAACCTTTGTAGATTATTGGCCTGCAAATTCGTATCGAGAATCGTCGAATCCAGATCGGCACGTAATGGTCTTTGTTGTTATTTCAGATATTAGTTTGGATTGTTGAAGTTATGTTAGCCCTATGTTAGAGTTTATGGGCTAAACTGTCACATATTTTAGTATGTTTTTGTGGGTATGGACGGTAATAAGGCCGTATTTTAGACAACATGTTGGACAACATGATCAGTAAAGTGCTTATCTTATCGATTTGGCAAAAGGAAAAAATTTTGGTTATTCTGGCAAAAGAAAACCTACCTATCACGAGGGGTGGTGGTATCCATCTGTTAATAACAAAAGAAGCCAACCCATAACATATCATCACGCCTATACCTAATTCCCGAAGGGTTAGTCAGAGGTGTACCTTTAAAGTACACCTACATTCGCCAGTTATGTCTAAGTCTCATGTAATTGGGTGCCAGCTTATTGCTTTCAAGCTGGCACAAATCCGGACTCCAAGCTGCTACTGAGATATTCCTGATGAAAAACCCCAATTACCTACACTAGACGACCTGGGAATTGCACACTAGACCATCGAGACAGTTCCAAAAGCGAATCCGTTTTCCAAAATTGCACACAAGGCACATATACACATTTACTGCAATTTACAATGACGTTACATTCAGTAAGCCGCACTGACCTTTGACATCAGAAATTAAAACCACTTTTGCTCTTAAAACAAAGTTATTCCCTCGGCATCTGACTTTTAGAGCATGTAGGTGGATACCTAATCAGAAAACATGAAGTTCACTAACTACAAGATCTTCTCTGTTGCATTTATGTATAATTTACTACCACATCCTTATAATGCAGCTGCTTTTGTGAAAGGAACTGTAAAGGCGTCTAGCCAGTCTTTTTTTTTTTTTTTTTGAGGATGGGAAATCATCAAATGACACCTCCCGCTCTGGGTGGAGCAGAAGGGAGTGTCAGACTCTTACTGACTAAAACCCACCCATGTTCTTTCCTTAGCCCTTTGTGTTCCGGGGTAGCGGTAACCCTTTCGGACAATCCCGCTGCCCCGGCAGGCTTCGGCCCTTACGGGCCCCTTTCTTAATGGTGACATCTCTTTGAGGCGCGCGTGGAACACGTACCCGCCGTCCGGCACGGGGTCTAGCCAGTCTGGCATTAACATAAAAAAAAACGTAAGCCTTCCTAAGATATCATGTTCGTGAACGGGCGCCGTCAGTAGAAACTGGTCATCTGTTAGCAGCATAATCAGCCTATACCGTTTCCGCTGCTGAGACACAGGCCTCCTCTCTTTGAGAGAGAGTGGTCAAGAATCAACCACGCGGGCCCGGTGCGTGTTGGTGAATATGAATATCACATTTATTCGATTTTTTCCGTGTCTGACAACCAGTCCTACCAAGGGGTATCGTATTATCCCAGTAACTGGTTTGTGGTCAGATAGGCAGTCACTCCATGTAAACCAACCATGTATACTCAACTGCATCTGGTTAGACTGGAAGCCGACCGCAACATAGTTGGGATAATACATATACATAGCATAGTCGATTCCTATTTCCCGAACTGAAAAGAAGCAAATCCAGTCGTGTATATAAAACTACATTCTACCTCTGAAATTGGTTCAGTAGTTTAAAGTAAAAGTTGAACAAAAGACTTGCAAACTGGCGCAGTAGATACGTACGTCCAAAAATAGATAGATGGATTGACTCACTCGCATATTTAAATGTAAGGGTAGCTACATACATAATGCAACGCAACATGCAAGTTAACGTGAGTCCGCACGAATTGTACTCGCGAAAAATCAATATGGGAAGAAGAAAGAAGATCTTCCGATGCAAGTTGCACTATATAGCTTGCTGTGTAACGTGAAGACACGGCTTTTATGGTACATATATACATAAACTGACGCCTTCTTCTCATGCGGGTGTCCCTTTCTTGCGTTTCCACTCACATCTACTTTGTAAATACTTTTTGTTAGTCGCTTTTCATTCATCCTCTCAACATGACCAAACCATCTCTGCATACTCTTAAATTTTGTCACTCCATCTTCTTTTAAACCGCAATAGTCAAAGCCGTCAAAGCCAAAGGCAATTATTGGCCCAAAACTTCATCAATTCCACGGCATCCTCGCTGGCAGCGCAGAGGTCGCTATGGCTATATTTTCCTTGTGAATTAATACCATTCAATGGCGATGATATTTTTTTAGCACTTAATACATCCTGTATCTTAACCGACATCAAAAAGAAAGAGGTTCTCAATTCGACTGTATTTTTTTTGTATGTTACGTGATATCTCTGACAATTGTGGATCAATTTCGAAAACTATGTTTTTATTATAGGGCATGCTTCAGGGGTGGTCCCAGTTTTTGAGTTAGCTTCAATAATACGTATTTCGATCCAACGACACAGACTTCCGAAATTAAAGTTATTTTTCACTTTGTAGTTTTTTTTTTTTAAAGTCGGTTGTTTTTTTCGTACTCCTTCATTGAACACCTACTATTGTTTTCTCGCATTTGTAGGTTTTTAATGAAAATTACAGAAATCATTCTTATAGGTACTTTTGTATTTTCCTCCAGGTCTAGCGGTACCATTTGTGGAGCTCACAGTGACACACGCATCGGTACTGACGATCCTCGCGATCAGTTTTGAGCGGTACTACGCGATCTGCGAGCCACTGCGCGCCGGGTACGTGTGCACCAAGACAAGGGCGACGCTGATCTGCGCGCTAGTGTGGTTCTTCGCTGCGTTGTTCACCAGGTACTTTTAGTGGCTAGTGGTCAGTGATGGTACCTACTTATTTGGGGTTTAATTTTTAATTCCTATTATTGCTTAGGAAACACAATTTCAATTGGCTTGGTCTGATTTATAAGCAAATTGAAAGAGAGCAATAGGACATCCAGAAGTTTTTGGTATCATTACAACAAGCCTCCTATCAATTTTTTTTTTTAACTAGTTCGGACCATCTCTGACCATTTTACCTTCGTTAAAGATAAGGAAATTAGCTTTAAGTTTAGTATAAGCAGTGTAAAAATATAAAGTGATTTTTCAAACCGCTGATTGGTCAAAATTGCCATTTATAACAAGCAAGATTTAAAACCAATGAAAATTTGCATAAAACCATGTTATTTTTTTGCATCGTGAAGCCTACAGTGATTAACAAGAAGGTGCTAAGTGTGTGCGTTTGTCTGCCGCGTTCGGGACGCTGCGTCGATTACCGCTTTCTTAACAAGTTTTACACTTTTGCTATTAACTATACACCCAAAATGGACAATGGGCGTTGATTTTGCTTTAAGCTAAGATCTAAATAATTTTGTGTACAATAAATTGGTATAAAATTTATATTCTACGGGTAATTTATCATTTTCAAACCGGGAAGCCGTTTTATCCGATTCGCGGATATGAAGACCAGATATTATTATATGAGACGGGGCTTCATATCCCGGAGGGTAGAAAAACGTTATTCATGTGTCGATCATTGTGACGAGTTACTGGCATATGAATGTGAAAGCTAATACATTATCCCTGTCTTCTTAAATCCCAATATGTAGATCCGTCAAATGATTGGAACATAAATCATGATCAGGGAACTCTTTGAAATATTTTTTTATCTTTTTCAGTGTACTTAAGATCTAGGAATAGGTCTTAAAATAATAATATGTAAAAGTAAATAAAAAGAAAATAATCATAGGGCAACAAAACATTTGTCCGCATCGTTGTCAATAGGAAATGTGTCCAAAAGGCTGGCAGCATTGCCACGTTGTAGGAATAAAGGATAGTTTGATACCAAAGAAACAATCTTTCTTAAAAGATAGTTCAATATCACGAAGAAGTTTATTCTAAACTGTTCTTAATACTTTGGCTGGACTTAAATCTGCAAAAGCTCCATTTTCACTTGAACCACTTTTCCCAACTTTTTGCTCGGCGCCCTACACATCGGTTCATTTGCCTCTGTAATAAGTTTCTCATGGTACGCCACTTCGAACTCCAACAAACTTTCATCCCGCACACTAAAATTCGCATATTCAGCGTTTTCTTGGCATTTTATTGATGTCTTCATTTCATATTCTTCGTTTATAAGATTTCGATACTTGCATTTTTCGTATTGGAATCCTAACTTCTCCATATGGGTTTTAACAATTCAATTGATAGTTTTAGAGTAGCTTATGTATGATTGTATTCTACAGGGTTCTATACTCAGCACAACGGACTCGGGTAATAATATGTGAATATACAGAAAACAATATTGAGTTTTTGCACAAGTATTTAAAACTAAACAACAAATAACATATCATTTGACTTGAGTTATTATTTTCATCTAAGAGCTTTTGCAAATCTATCAACAAAATGGCGTAGAAGAAGATGCCATATTCAGGAAAATAATAGTATTCATGGACTCCGCATCAAAGTCATGAATGAGCTAGGACATTTCTTATTTTATGTGGAACGAAAATCTGATTAAAGTCATTCTAAGGAAAATTCACTTATATTACTACAAAGGTGAACGTCCACTGATCTGGATCCGTGGACGTCGCCGCCGCCGGTGTGGACCAGTGGACGTTCAACTAATGGCCAATTCCTATAATTAACGCACCGTCATTCAAATTGGTTAAAATTGAGACTTGTATTTTTTTCAAAATGAAGCATGTGCCTTTGCTTTGCATACGAGTTTTAGACCCTCCAAAAAAAAAAATTAAATTGGCTTACGAATTATATGGCCAGTTTGGTAATAAAAATGCTACCATTGGTAAGCAAAGCGGTTCATTTTCGTTTATAGGAACTGAGCATAAACCAAAACTTTCGTCCTTCAATAATTGCAAGTTCTACAAAATGAACAAACAACTCCATTTTGGGTCAAAACTTAGAAATTGATGTCATTATTAGGCACCAACAATTTTTCTTATTAGGTATGGAAATTCATTGTTTACGATTGTTGGGAACCAAAATTAGGAACGAAAGACATCTAACACCTACGATTTGATAAAGAGCAGACCAAATTATTTTATGACTTGGGAACGGCATTGTCAAAGTTTGCACAAACAAGCATAATTCTGACTTTGTAATAATGAAGTTAGTCTTGAAGCAAATGAACATAGAAGGGCTTAGAATTATGGTTACCCACCAATATTTTAGAGATGAGTAAGTACTGTGAAGCTCTCCACGAGCTTCAGGGTACTAGGAGGAATAAACTAAACCACAGTTTATAACGTATGTTCAATAATTATTCCTAGAAATAATTCTACGTATTTTACATCTTTTTCATTTGGCTTGTCAGCCAAATCTGACGCCTAATCCCTAATCTCTTCTAATCCTTAACTAACTTCTTGTTTGTCTCGTATTTCACGCCAATAACTTTTAACTAACTCGCGGAGGTAAGCACCAAATAGGCTATAGTTTCTACAGTACCTACTCGAATATCTTGGTCTTAACGTTAGAAAATGGTAACCATTTTCCATATTTAAATATATATACCTAAAACTAGCTGACCCCGCAAACGTTTGCAAAAAAAAAATTGAAAGAAGCGATCCTCAGACCTACTGAATATTCACACAAAATTTCATACAAATCGATCCAGCCGTTTCGGAGGAGTATGGTAACTAACACTGTGACACGACAATTTTATATATTAGATATTAACCTTAAGGTTAATTATAAAATAGGTTGTGATAAAGTGGCGTCCAAAGACTGAAAGACGAGATGTTGGTCGCCCGGTGGCGAAATTGACACACGACATTGTTGCCATCGCGGGCAAAACCTGGAAGAGGCTGGCAGAGGAGCGTGGTGATTGGCACAAGAAAAGTGAGGCATGTGCTCAGTAGTGGGTCAAGTCGGGCTGTGGGTGATGACGAATCATAAATTAATGCATTTCAAACAATCATTCTTTAGATTTTCAGGTTTATATTTGTCTAGCGGTGAAAAAGAATATAACAAAAAATATCGAGGATCAAAATATCGCTTTTACCTTTTCACTTTTCAAATCAGAAATTCGGCCTCGTTCGCAGAGTGTAGCAGTTGGATTTTCGACAGCACATTGTTTTCTATTATTCATTTATTCAACAGATTCCATTTGGTTAATTTTTTTAGCAGATAATATCTGCCACTGCCTTTCTCTTAAATCTACATCACATCACAGCAAAATCACAGCTGGTGTTAGAAAGAGACAAAAAACCGAATGTGACTTGATTATTTCCTGGTGAGTCGTTCAAGACGACCAATGTTCAATATCAATGTTCGTTTCAGTATTGCAATTCCCACTTCCAATACGAAATGGATTCTTGTAACAACGTTTTTAGTTCAACTTAGTTTATATAGAACTATAGTTGTGTATTTGATAGTTTCTTTTAGCTTTAACAATTTGGGTTATATTCCAGAATAGTTCAGTAGTTGAGAGAGGGTTTGGAATTATTTGTTTGAACTCTTGATCCAATAATACAGACAATTTGGTATGAACGATATAAAAAACATTGCTAAGGTATATGCTAAAAGTGGCTGATGGGGCTGAAAGGTTCTGAAGTGGCAACCGCGTACAGCGATGTAGATGTGGCGTTGGAAGGCCTCCCACGAGGTGGACCGATGAAAAAGGTAAAGGCCGCAGGAATCCGCTGGATGCGGGATCTACAGGACCGGTTAAAGTAGCGGTGCTTGAGGGAGGCCTATGTCCAGCAGTGGACGTCTTTCGGCGTAGGTAAATGATGAAACTGATACCAAAACATTGCAAGTATATTATCACAGCATTTTTCAGCTGTATAAGGTCGAACTCTAAGGCTTAAGAAAGGCGTGATGCTTGTTCCTGACCGATTGGCTGGAATTTCCAATCAATAATACATATATAGTATTCACTTATGTAACAAAAAAATTGGCGTTTATATGCTATATATTCTTAACCTACTAAACTAAGATTCTCATCAAAACTTTGGTCCTTAGATCCACAGAAAAGTCATCTAAAAATAACACGTCCAATAACCATATCAAAAATTGTGTCAACGCCAAAAACATTGTACAAACGCCAGCACATCAAGCTACTACAATCTGTCAAACGTTAAAGCATAAGGTTCAAAGTTGATTGGGAAAATTTGACAGTTTCGGGTAGCTTGATGTGCTGGCGTCTGTACGTTTGTAGTGGTCTATAGTAAGTACCAAGCCTATGACTTCAACGAACTCTATTACTGACAGTAATTCTGTTTTCGATGGAGAAAACTTGTTTGGTGCTCCTTTGAGTAAGGTCCCGAAGGTTTAATGTTGTTACACTTCGTATTTATTATTGGGCATGTTAGTTGAAAAGAGGCTTATTCCTTCTTGCCTAGTATTTCCTGGAAAATATTTCTGGAAAGAGCTGTTTGAATGTTCATTTGTAAGTTTAGGTGTTCTTGAGTAGGCAAAACTCAAAGCATGTATTTCAATTAAATTAAATGAAAACGTTTATTTGTCACTAGAAGAAATACATTCTACTATCCTACTTATCCTACTTCCTACTAATATTATAAATGCGAAAGTTTTTGAGGATGGATGGATGTTTGTTACTCTTTCACGCAAAAACTACTCAACGGATTTTAATGAAACTTTACATTAATATAGTTTATATATCAGAATAACACACAGATTACTTTTTATCCCGATATTCTCACGGGATCAAAACTTACGCGGGTGAAACCGCGGGGCGCAGCTAGTTACAAATATGCACTCAAAGTCACAATCTTACAATATAAATGTATTACAAAAAATTGGTCCTAACTCTCAAACCAGGCCTGTATTTTGGGGGATTAAACCAGTTACTGCCTGTAATTGGTTTAATTAAACTTTTAAATTTTCAAGGGCTCGGTCAGTCAGGAAGATTAAGCTACATAGTTGTCTATTCTAAAGCGTTGTAGGTTCCTATGGAGAAGAAAGGACAAGAAACTTTAATCCTTGAGGTGAATAACTTACGATTTATATGCAAAAACCATAAAGAAATAAACATAATGGTACTTAATATTGTTGGGTTAAATTTTCTTGTCCTTATCATCATCATTTAAGCCCGGAATCAACCACTGCTGACTATAGGTGTCTCCTTTCTTCTGCCATACTACCCGGTTCCGTACTTGTACTCAAAAAGGGCTTAAACCTACAGTGCAGTGGCCTCAAAAAGTTAGTTGACATTTTTCCACTTCAGCTGTGACAAACAATATTATTTAAAATTCTAGCGATCCAAATGATTGAACTGCTATAATATCTTTATTGACTAATTTAACTGCCTTTGACTTATCATAAAAATAATCACGTAATCCCTTAGAAGTACCTGCCGTTCTGTATAAAAACTCACCGTGAAAAGTTAGGTGAAGTGAACTTAGAGTGAGCTATTATTCCATCTGTTGTTAGGGATTAACAGCTCACTTCACTTATGTTTTCACGGTTTTTACAGAATAGCACTACTGCAGTGCGATTTTGTAACCATCTCACCGTGAAAATTTAGGTGAAGTGAGCTGACAGTGTCATCCTGATGCTAGGGATTGGTACTCTTGACAGCTCACTCTAAGCTCACTTCACCTAACTTTTCACGGTGAGATTTTTACAGAATCGATCGGCTGATTCTTTTTTTTATTTTAAATCATAATGTAGCATTAGAGCTAAAATGGAAAAATGTCAACTAACTTTGGAGTCCAATGTAGTTTCAGGACAAACAATTCTAAGGCCCGTATTACAGAACGTCACTCAATACTTAAGCATTACTTAAAACTAGATTCAAGCCATTTGATTGGTTGAAACTAGTTTTAAGTAATGCTTGAGTATTGAGTGACGTTCTGTAATACGGGACTAAGTCTATTTGACAGAGTTATAGCTTAGCTCCAGATTCTACAACGATAACTTTTTCATTCGACCTATATTTCTGTTAATCTAAAATATTTCCCAAACAGTTTAACGAGTTGAGCCGTAAACCTTAAGTTTCTAGTCCTTGTGAACAATTCGGACATATTGTCTGAGCTACTTTAGTTATGTCGCACGATATGCGACATGCGACTGCGACAGTTCGGCGACTAGACGCAACGACAGGCTATTTTGTTTTTTATAAATGGCACCTCGCAGATCAAACTAGGATGTTGTCGTCTGCTTAATCAGACTTGCCTGTGGGTGCCTTAAGAAATTAAGACCTCCAGCCAAGACTTAACAAACTTAAAAACTATCGCGTAGTTTTTAAGTCAGCCCGAGTCGGATTATAACGAGAGACTGCCCTCAACAATTTTCATATATTTTGTTCAAAGCTCCGCATACTTGGCGTCGAGTTACAGAGTCGCAGCGACTGGTTAGTCGCACGCGACGAAAGTCGAGCATTCGAAAGGCCAGCCTCCTGTCGTCGATTTGACGCAGTCGCATGTAGCATAGTGTGCGCGGTCGTTTACAGTTTCATAGCTGAACGAGCGCCGGCTACATATTACGTGAAGCTATAAAATAGCTGGACGCTTGTCATAACGTTACTTGCAAGTTTCTGCGCTTTGCATTTTATTGGCTGGCAACCATAAAAGCTAGGGTTGCCACCATTCACAAAATTGGTCCTAAATTGTTCATAATGGTTGGGAAAAGTTTTGACGATTTTCACGCTGTAATTTTTTAGAAGTTTTTTCGTTTTGTTAAAGTTTAACTGGGTTTAAATAAAAAGTGTATTTGAGTTTTCATAAATTTACTGTTAAATAGTATTTACTAGTAGTATTTGTAATTACGTATGTAATTTTGTGCTTTTGTACAGTCACTCAATCACTCTTGTAGTGAGCGAGTGTACAAAAGCACAACATTTTGTAAATATAGGTGTACCAGCTAACCTGTAAGCATCAACGACGCCACCGCACGCGAAGCGCGCGAATTGGACACTGAGGCGCCCGCGCCAGAGAGCGGTATTTATACGTGCCGCGCCACCGAGGCTCTAGGGCTCCACAGGCGCGCGAGCTCGCTCGTGATTGGCCAACAATATTTTGGATGGTGCCATCAGCACCACCAGTGCTACCCAAAATGTGTATTTATAGGCTAGGTCATGTGTTAATAAATAAGTTTGTGAATTACTATACTAACGCTGTTTTAATTACCATATCCCATGGTAAATTGGTGACCCCGACGTGACCCCGACCGACGTTCTCCAGCAATTATCATGGATTCCGAAGAGATCGATACTATTTCCGTCAAAGCCCGTATCCCTACGTTTTGGCGTGACAAACCAACATTATGGTTTGGGCAATTCGAAACGGTCGTCAGCCCACAGAAGCCCAGCGAGGAGTCGAAATTCAGTTTGATGGTGGCGCATCTCGAGAAAATGGATGTTGAACAGATTAGTGACATTGTCATGTCCAAATCTCGCACAGGCAGATACGAGGAAGCCAAGAAAAGGTTACTTTCCGTGTACGAAGAATCGGAAACCAAGCAGCTACAAAAGCTCCTCACCGAGATGGAACTTGGTGATCAAAAGCCATCACAGCTTCTCAGGCGCATGAGGGAACCTGCGTACGAAAAAATGCCAGACTCAACGCTCCAGGTATTGTGGATGCGTCACCTACCTGTGTCCACACGTGCAGTCCTGGCAGTTAGTGAACAGGCATCCCTTGACGTTCTCGCTGCAATGGCCGATAAAATGCACGACCAATCAACCGAGTCACGCTCTGTGTGTTCCTGCTCCTGTCAAGATCGTCCCAAGGCATCAAAATCGCCGACACATGTTCAAGAACGGCAATCGCACGAACAAAATGATCTGCGAAACGCAGTAATGCAACTAACGAAGGAGATCGCCGAGCTGAAAGTACAACAGTCGAAGACGATGCACGCATCGCGCCGTTTCATTCGTTCACGGTCGCGCTCGCGCACTCGATCTAACAGCCGAGGGCATAAATACGAGCGCACAACAGGCAACGCTTGCTACTTTCACAAACGCTTCGGCGAGCGCGCCCGCAACTGCAGATCACCGTGTAATTATGGCAAGCAACAGGAAAACTAGCCGAGATCTTGGCTACGACGGGAGCCGAGATCAACAACGTAACTGCATACCGTCTATACATCTATGACTCCGCCAACAAACTGCGCTTCCTGATCGACACTGGGGCAAACGTGTCGGTTGTACCGCCCAACAAAAGAGCTGCACCGGCATGTGACATACTACTGTACGCTGCGAACGGCACGCCCATACGTACGTACGGCGAACGCGACTTGGACCTCAATCTTGGATTACGCCGATCATTCAAATGGAAATTCACGGTTGCTGACGTGAAGAGGCCAATCATCGGTGCCGACTTCCTGCAATATCACAACCTTTTAGTTGACCTACGAGCCCAGAAACTTATTGACAAGAAGACAGGCTTATCAATCAATGGTTGTCTGTCAAGCAGCACATCAACCCCAACGGTACTCACACTCAACGTGAATGACCCGTACTGCGATTTGCTAAAGAAATACAACGACATCACATCTACCAACTTCAGTAACACAAGTGCTAGTGACGTGGAGCATTACATCGTGACACACGGACCGCCCGTATACTGCAGAGCACGCCCATTGCCGCCACATAAGTATAAAGCCGCAAAAGACACGTTCCAGTTAATGCTTGAGCAAGGTATATGCCGACCCAGCAAATCACCATGGGCTAGTCCTCTACATCTAGTCCAGAAGAAGAACGGTGAACTCAGACCATGCGGAGATTATAGAAAACTAAACGCCGTGACGAAGCCCGATCGCTACCCGATACCCCGTCTACGTGACTTCACCTACAGATTACAAGGAACGACTGTTTTCACAAAAATCGATCTACGCAAAGCATACAACCAATTGCGTATTCGACAAGAAGATATAGAGAAGACTGCAGTAATTACTCCATTCGGGTTATTTGAATTCCCTCGAATGTGCTTCGGATTACGTAACGCAGGTCAAACATTTCAACGACACATGAATAATATACTGGGTGACCTGGACTTCGTGTTCCCGTTCGTCGACGACCTTCTTCTGGCGTCTGCTGATCCAACTCAACACCGACTACACCTAGAAGAAGTTTTCAAAAGGTTACATAAGCATGGAATGCGAATAAACGTGTCTAAGTGCGTGTTTGGAAAAGAAACGCTCGAGTTCCTAGGCTACGACGTATCAGCTGCCGGAATTAAACCAATTGAAGAACGTGTTAAAACTATAACAACATTTCCAGAGCCGAAAACAGTACAAGAACTACGTCGCTTCCTAGGCATAATTAATTTCTACAAAGAAAGTATTCCACGCGCAGCGCATACACAAGAAAAATTATTCAAGTACCTACGCACTTCGAAAAAAAATGACAAAACACCCATTCATCTGACGCTCGACGAAAAAGAAGCCTTTGAAGCAAGCAAAGCCAGTATCAGAAACGCTGTTATGCTGACACATCCATCTACACATGCATCCATCTCACTCATGTGTGATGCATCCAACACGTGTGTCGGCGCAGCCCTGCAGCAGTACATTCACGGAAGATGGCAGCCACTCGGTTTTTATTCAAAAAAACTGACCGACGCTCAAAGAAAATACAGCACTTTTGATCGGGAATTATTAGCTATCTACTTAGCGATTCGTCATTTCCGAAAAATGTTCGAAGGTAAAGAAATTACTGTATATACCGATCACAAACCTCTGACGTTTGCGCTCACGAAAGACAACAGCAAGACAGAAACACAGCTACGGACAAGATATCTTCACTACATTAGTCAATTTACGACGAAGATACTACATATCGATGGCAAAGAAAATGTTGTCGCTGACGCCCTATCTAGAATCGAAACAATTACGTTACCATCACCGATCGACTACGAAGAGTTAGCGCGTCAACAACAAGATGACAAGGAAATAGAAAATGTCATGCGAAACAACAACTTGCAGTTTCACCGCATACGACCAAGCAATTCAAAACACAAGATACTGTGCGAAACTTCAACAGGCAGCAACCGACCTTACATACCGCCACAGCTGCGACGAACCGTGTTCACAACAATCCATGCGATGAGTCATCCCGGCATTCGCGCCACGCGCCACCTAATAACAAAACGATTCTTTTGGCCGAGTATGAATACCGACGTCAACAGTTGGACACGAAGTTGCGTCGCATGTCAACAAAGTAAGACACAGCGCCATACTGTATCACCACTCGAAACTTTTCCACGCACCGACCGTCTGTCTCACATCCACATTGACATCGTTGGACCACTACCATTATCAGATGGGAAACGATACTGTGTAACAATCATCGACAGATCAACTAGATGGCCTGAAGCATACCCAGTGGCTGACATCACCGCCGAAACAGTCGCCCGTGTTGTGTACGAGGGTTGGATAGTTCGATTCGGATGCCCAGAAAAATTAACCAGTGACCAAGGACGTCAATTCGAATCCGAATTATTTAAAAGTATCATGAAGCGATTAGGCATCGAGCGCACACGTACCACTGCCTACCATCCTCAAGCAAACGGCATGATAGAACGTTGGCATCGCTCTCTGAAAACCGCATTGACGGCTCGTTTACAAAATTCAAGCTGGACATACGAGTTACCAACCGTCATGCTGGGTTTACGTGCAACAATAAAAAACGATACAGATGTCTCTGCAGCAGAAGCATTATATGGCCAAACACTTCGACTACCCGGCGAGATGATAGGCGTGAAGATAACGGACGGAATAAAGTCACATTATGAAGACGTCATAGCAAACGCAATGCAAAAACTACACGCCTCACACATCAATACAAACCGCCGGACAACATACGTTCCTCGACACTTACGAACGTGCACGCATGTGTTTATCCGTGACGATGCAGTACGCAAGCCGCTAACGCCCACATACAACGGCCCGCATCGAGTGATTGAACGCAATGATAAGGCATACACAATACTCGTAAAAGCAAAACCAAAGAATGTCTCCGTGGATCGACTGAAACCTGCATTCCTGTTGGACTCCGAGCCCGCTGCCGACGACATCCGTGATTCACCGTACATGACGAGGTCAGGAAGAGTCTCTAAACCTCCAGTACGCTTCGCTGGGGGGGAGCACTGTACCAGCTAACCTGTAAGCATCAACGACGCCACCGCACGCGAAGCGCGCGAATTGGACACTGAGGCGCCCGCGCCAGAGAGCGGTATTTATACGTGCCGCGCCACCGAGGCTCTAGGGCTCCACAGGCGCGCGAGCTCGCTCGTGATTGGCCAACAATATTTTGGATGGTGCCATCAGCACCACCAGTGCTACCCAAAATGTGTATTTATAGGCTAGGTCATGTGTTAATAAATAAGTTTGTGAATTACTATACTAACGCTGTTTTAATTACCATATCCCATGGTAAA